>JAMPIV010012034.1:30000-138630 GCA_024509875.1 Oreohelix idahoensis
AGTTATTCAGTTGACTCCTGGGGTTGTTAATCTGATACCATGAATCGCACGGCACGTGAAAGTACTGCGACCTTCTCACTCGTGCGGTTACCCTTCATTATCGTGACTGCGTGTTGTGAGCAGGCCAAAAAATAATAACACCGTGTTTTAAGCTCTGAATCTCGTGGCCTTTTATAACTACTGTATTTTTCTGCACTATTAAATAAGTCACTTGAAGTTCTACTTACAGCAACAGAATTCCCACATTTAAGTAATATTATCTTTATCGAGTCGATGTCTTGAAAACTTCAAGATCTCCGGTTATACATCTGTACACACCGGCATTCTGAGATCAACTGCCTTATCATCCCGAAGTTTGCCTTCCCAAAAAAATAGTGCGGCTTTTCCAGCCTTTTGGTTGGGCGGCTTAATATTTCCCTATCTATTTTATTGGTCTCCCGATGGAATTATTTCGGCTATTCCAATTTACTTAGTTCTAGTTTCAATCTGATACTCGCCTTTCTTAAATCTATTTCCATAAAACCTTGTGACTATTCTTTGTAACAATTAGCACGAATTATGCTATAGTCATAGTAGTAGGTCGCCCGGTGACACCTAAACATCAATAACGATAATATATGTGGAGCAATATTTGTAGACTTCAAAAAAAGCATTTGAAATGATAGATCACTTTATTTTAATCAGAAAATTAGAAACAATGAAAGTAAATATTAAGCTGGTAAAGTTAATTAAATCGTTCCTGTCAGGACAGACAACAAATAGTCTCTTACAATAATTCCTTATCAAACCAACCGTTGTCAATACAGGTGTACCTCAGGGCTCTATTCTCGGCCCTACTTTTCTTTACCGCACACATTAATGATCTTCCTCTATACTTTAAACACTCATCATGTGACCTGTTTGCCGATGACTGTACTGTCTTTACTAGTGATAAAAGTTGCACCACACTAGAACAATCTTTACAAAACGATACACATAATCTTATTAAGTGGAGCAACGAGAATCGCATGCAAATAAATATTAGTAAAACAAAATGTATGTTAAATATCAACCAGATTAAAAACTACAAAACTTGCAGAAAACAACACTTCAGCTCTTCATTGGAACATCACTAATTGAAAACGTAAATGAACACAGAACTCTAGGTATCACTGTTGACCAACACCTAAGCTGGAACTCACATGTACATGCACTCACAAAGCAAACAGCACAAAAAGTTTACAAATTAGCCAAAGTTAAACATTTCCTGGATGAGGAGGCAAGGAAAATGTTCTACATATCTCATATACAAACACATCTAGACTATTGTTCCACAATCTGGGATGGTTGTTCCGTATCCAACACAAAAAGGCTCCACTCGCTTCAAAAACGTGCATTGCGTCTTATTGCTGATAAACACCAATCACATTGTATAGATTTTTATAACTATCTTCAAATATTGCCCCCAGGAAGAGCTTTCTTATTTAACAAAGGGAAATTTATTCACAAAATCCTGTCACGGAATGCTCCAAAGTATCTTTGGCCGCTTTTAAAATATAATGAAAGACGTAGTCAGCGCTTCAACAAATTACTGGTACCCAAGCCCAAGCTCGACCTATTTAAGACTAGTTTGGCTTACTCAGCTGCTCATCTTTTGAACAATCTTCCCAGTGACCTGAAAACCACGCCCTGTCCCTACTCATATAATCGTATAATGTTCAAATACGTTATGAGTGCTGATTATATGCCATCCTAACTGATTATGTTTTTATTTTTATCTAATATACTGTATGGAGGCTCCGATGATATAGTTTTCATTACAATATACTTATTCTTAATATTATATTCTTAATAACTTATATTCTTAATTTTATGATCAGGTACTGTTAATGTATGCTGTTATACTTCCGTGTAATGTTGCACTTCCTAACATAATACCTTTAGTACGCTGGAGAATGTTTGAGTAATAGTAATAAAAGATGAGCAAGTGGAAGGAAGAATGCAAGCAGGGGACTGTGTCCGATTTTCAACCCTTGGCAAATTAATTGCTTTCGCATATGCCTATCTAAACTATTCTACTAGTCTGATTCTGGTCTTGAGTTTGGGACGCACAGACAGCGATGGAGACAAAGTATACTGTTTATCCCACCCTCATCTTGATGAAACCTAATTAAAGTCATGAGTCCATTTCAGTTGCACACCGTTTGAAAATGTCACGGTTCTTATATGTTAATTTTCGGTTACCATAGTGATATTGATAAGTGACTACACCATGTCTGGTATGTACAGTGAAGGTCATTCTTTGGTTACCAGGTTCAATCTTTGATTACCATAGGAATATCGATAAGTGACTAGACTATGTCTGGTACTGTACAATGAAGGTCAAACGTTGGTTACCACGGCGATATTGATAAACGACCATACAATGTCTGCAGGGTCGATATTAGTGATTGGGTGGGGGGGGGGGATGGAGGAGCCAGCCATTCTCGGCGGTACCCGTGGACTTAGATTATAGTCGTGTTGTAACACGTTGTTTGTGAATACGCAATTAACAACAGAAAATGTTTTTTTTTACTAATGTAATTGCATATATTTATGAAAAGTTTGTTGTCCGTTAAGGTCAGCAAGGGTCACGGGAACTTCACGTGAAAATTAAACAACCAGGGATGATAGACAGGCCTGAGAGCAAGAGTCACTGTGCTGCCAGTGGTAGTCAAAACAAATGTCCTGCTTTTCTATTTATGTGGAATTTTGTGTTGACGCACTTGTGTGTCACACCTGTGAGTGTGAAATGAGCATTGTTTACATATGGTACATCTGGGTGACAGTTATTTCGATGTTCGTACAGTTGTTCTCACGATTTTGGAAAGCACTCTAAATTAGTTTTACAAACAAAGAGGTTATGTTAACTATTAATAACGTACATTTGTCCAACTGAATTCGTGAAATAGTTATGATGATTAAATTGGAGAAAGAACCAACAAATTCATTAAAAGGTGCCAAAATTAGTATCTGCTCTGTCACGCAAAAGATCACAAATT
Source organism: Oreohelix idahoensis (assembly GCA_024509875.1). Lineage (NCBI taxonomy): Eukaryota > Metazoa > Mollusca > Gastropoda > Stylommatophora > Oreohelicidae > Oreohelix > Oreohelix idahoensis. The sequence continues at coordinate 33,021 of JAMPIV010012034.1, forward strand.
GTGAATTCTTACACGTTTTCACAGACATCCTGAAAACATGTGCAAGGAGTACGCTTAAACATATTACTGTTCGCGCTGTCAGATTCAGAGTGCTCGGAGACAATACGTAGAAGTATATAGCTAATGTAAAAACTAGAAGTGCTGAATTAGAAGTTAAGAATAACCAGTAAATGTACCAAATAGCTCACTGATAATTTTTAGATTGACTAGCAGATATAACGTCAACCGGACCAAAAGGCTACAACGAGACACAAATGCGAACAGGTTGGTTGCATCCTTGGTCATAAAGTACCAAAATACATATATGTTATTATGGGCCATATGACTTTCCATCAAAGTACATTGCCTCATGGCAGATAGTGCCGTAGGAGAGTAAAGTGTTAGAGACAGGGCCGTAGATAGGACTTTATTAAGGGGGGGCCGGGGGTTTAATTAAAAAAATTGTTTTAATGCACTATTTTGGTACCGGTACAGTATAATTTCCATCTGGGGGGGGGGGGGGGGGGGGGGGGGGGGGGGGGGGGGGGGGGGGGAGAAAGGGGGTTTGAACCGTATCTACGGCCTTGGTTAGAGACTTACATATGATGCACCCAACGTTTGAGATAAGGTTACCGGTTCCCTTCCTCTCTGCCTTTGCCTTCTCTAACTCAAAAACGATTTCTCCACCGTCTTCTGCCTCTTCTCCTTTTGGTGCTATTTTTTTCATGTCTATCGCTTTTTATAATTTTTCCGAAATATAGACATGTCGTCCTCTTGCACGTTTGCCTTTCACTCGCCCTAGCATTATAGTCTTCAGTAAAGTGTTATGTCGTTTTAAATGTATTTCATTTCAAAGTGAGTGACACCTTAACATTATTATTATGTATTTAAGAGAATGTTATTTACAAACAGCTGGCTGTGCTCAGAAACAGAATATTGGCCACATGTTAGTTTAAGGAAATCCTTCCAACACTAATTATTCACAATAAAAGTAAAAGCTAGCAAAACTCAGTGTCATTAGCCCAAAATGAGATATAAAATATGTATTTTGGTACTTTATGGCCAATGATGCAAACAGTGTATTCGTATTTGTATTGTGAAAAACCTTTCAATATTCCAAAAATTAAAATGTATGACAAACAACGAATGCTCCCATAAGAGTAGCTCACTCAACATCACTCTTCTCTGCTGTGAGAAGCAAGGGCTGTAACCATTATGCCAGCTGGACTGTTTACATTTGTAGGCGTCTCAGCGTAATACGAAACATACGCACCTCATTTATTTGTAATCTTTCCCTCATTAAGTCTGAGAAAGACGCCATTTGTACTCCAAAAGGAACTGTACGATGGCGCAATGTAAAGAAACAACACAAATAAAACAGAAACTAGATTATGAGGTACGTTAATGTTAATCATAATCGACCTCACTGCACTCAGGACAAACCCATAGGTGCTCAGTCTCTTTTAGCAAATGTCAAAGAGTATGAACGCTTATTGTACCTGTAGCCCGCTGGTTGTACATTCGGCGGACACATCCTCTCTCACGTCCAGCTCTGCTAGTCCCACGTTTGATGCCAAACTCCAACAGTCTCAGCCTTATTGATTCATCCAGTGCAGTGTCATTATTTAGCAGACGATCACTAATTGCCCTTAGTATCTCTCCCTTATCCATGTCCTGTGTCCCCACTATGAGTGCTCTCTGCCAAGGCTAATGACCTGCTGGTAGTTTATCCAATGCTCCTCTAACTTACTCCACTCTTCCGCGTTGGATATATTTTCAACCCTTGTCACCTGACCAATCGTAGCCTCTGCCTGCGCCATCCATGACATTTCTTAACAATTATTAACCCTTTGAAAATAAAGTTTGTTCGTTCATTCCCACTCTTTATGTTTGCTCCTTTGATGCCAACTACATTATCATGTATGGGGTGTCATTTGTCTGTGGTTACCTGCATATAAAGCTTTTGCCTGAGCCATCTCATATCTGGATCTAATCAACAGCAATCCAAGCATGGATCTCATTGTCACAATGGGGGTATCACAGGTATAGAACAAAACTAGTCACATCCCTTCATTTTGACTGCGTTCCACATGACATGAGGGTTGTGACATGAATGTCAGAGTTACCTGAATGGTCAGGGCTATTGAAGTGAAGGGCCACCGGTAAATGTTTGTCATGATAGATGTCATTCAAGTGCTCACGAAACCTGTCTGCCAGACGTCTGACAGTTTCACCAATATAGGTTATGTCACACCTCTTGCAGATGATAGCATAAATCAGGTTTCTGGATTCGCACGTGAAAGACTCCCCAATGGCAAATTTACCGTTCGGAAAGGGGACTGACTGTGTTTGGAGTACAAAAGGACAGGTTGTACATATGCGGCGTTGGCATGGTTTAGTACCAAAGTGAGAAGGACTAGTTTGTCTCAGGCGACTATGCACAAGAATATCCCTAAAATTCTTATCTCTACGATATGCCACTAAAGGGGTATCACGAAACAACTCTCTGGTATCAGGATCGGAGTGGAGAATAGGCAGATGATGAAACATATTTTTTTTTCTCCGCCAAACAGTGAGTGTGAAAAGTTAAGACAAGTTTGAGTCTGTCAGATGTAGTAGCAGGTTTAGCAGTAAGTGCAACCTGACGAGTAACATGACTAATGCGATTAAGGGCATCAGATAAAACTCTTTCAGGGTAGTGACGTCGGCGAAAAAAATCGAGAATTTTTTGAGCTGGTTTGCTGAAATCATCTTCATCGTGACAAATCCGACGAAAGCGTAGAATTTGAGAGTAGGGAATGGAATCTTTACAGCTGAGAGGGTGAGATGAGATATAAAGAAGGAAACCATGAGCATCAGTAGGTTTATAAGTGAGAACCAATTCCGCAAGGCGAAGAAGAGAACCTGTGCTAAAAGGAAGGTCAGTGCGTCTGTCGAGAAAAAATTGTAGTGCTTTAAGGCCATCAGAGTGTGGAGTGGAAGTATAAAGCGAACAAACATCCAGAAGGAAAAGACGGTAGGTGTGGTCAGGTGTGAATTGGATGGAATCAAAAGTAGTGATAGCATGGGTGGTGTCCTTCAAAAAAGGAAGGTAGATTGGCCACTAAGGGTTGTAAAATACTATCCAGGAAATCAGAGATCCGTTCAGTGGGACAAGAGCAGAGTGGTTGGCCGAATACCATCACCAACCAAGAACTGATTTCTCGGAGCAACCAAGAGGACATGCACACCATTATAACTGCAAGACGGTGGAGTTGAATTTCCGACGTCCTCAGAAAAGACCCTGATGCCATCACAAGAACAGCAATGCTATGGACTCCTGAAGGAAAGCGAAAGAGAGGCCAACCAAAAAGAACTTGGCGGAGAACTATGGGGCCAAGATTCAAAGAATGAAGCAGAGCTGGGGCACTGCAAGAATGATGGCCGCCGACCGAGCAAAGTAGAAGTAGTTTGTTGCTGCTCTACAAGTCCCCATATTTCTCGGTGGCCACAGCGACTATGCACAGAGGCAAAAGAGGGTCAGAAGTGGGCCATGAGGAGAAAAACAAGTTGAGAACGCCCTGCGCACACAAATACATTATCCCTTCTGCTAGCTCACATATGTCATAAACAACAACAACACAACAGGTAGTAACACAACTAATAATTCAACTTAATCTAAACCATGGGTGGTCATCTAGGTCATCTCTATGACCGTAATACTGGAGGATATTTCCACAACAGATATACATTTTTACAACAACAAAAACATGGTTATATATGATTATATGTCAAAGAAAACAGATTTATTATAACAAAATTAATGCCACTAGTATCTCATCATCCTATAGTCCGTTCGGAAATTCGTGCCTACAGAAAGCGTCAATTTTCTCCAAAACTGTTTGTTGTATGGACATGAATTTTTGCATGCAGTCTTAGATTTTCCATGCAGTTATTAATATATGTTTTGCCCTTACAAAACTCATGTCATGTTCGAATTTTCTTCTTTACGTTATATAAAAAACTCTTACTGTTGTCTGGGTTAATTTTTAGTAGTTTTATGGAAAAGTTACAAGATCCGTTCAAAAATATTTTTTTGGTTTGAATTAGTCACTACACTAATTTAAAAAAAATATATATTTTTGAACGGAGAAAATGGACGCTTTCTGTGGGCACGAATTTCCGAACGGACTATAGTAATGTTTTTGTATCATCTCAATGGTAAACGTATTTTTTAAGTATCTTTTCCCACCATTATTCAGTTATTCAGCAAAATGCGTATACAATTTCAGGTACGTAATTGCAGCCTTATAAAAAAGTGTATTAAATAACTAAAACCATCCATAATCAAAAGCCACAATACTAACTTTACATGTAGTGTTGGGCAGAGCAACCTAACTTTTTAGTTCAAGACCGGAGTACGACAGGATGCCCCTTATGAACCTCTTTATTTTTGACAGTCTTAGACTGGGTGATGCGCCAGACCACAGAGGGCAGTCCAAGAGAAATAAGATGGACAACGTTTTCTAAATTGGAAGATCTAGATTGCGCAGATGACACTACTCGCACAAACACATCAACACATCCTAGAAAAACCAGATAGACTGAATCATTATTGCCTAGAGGTGGGTCTAAACATCAATCTAAAGAAGACAGAGGTCATGCAGAGGACAACAACCTCCAGCATGAGAATGAAGGTAGAGGCAGCCCTAAGGTGGCTGTCTAAAACTTCATTAACAAGGGCTGTTATTGAGTCAGAAACTCAGTCCATGCTTAAAAAAACCCCAAATGGATGGCTACGGCATGAATTGAAAACGTCCATAGAAGATTTGAACCTTCACGAACTGGTCTGGATCTACTGTGTTGGTCAAGCGGCAACGAAGGAGCTGGCAGACGAGCTTCAAGAGCAATCAGATTGGGTTCATTGGATATGGACAAGGTAGAGATACTGGGGACTATTAATGATCGTCTATTAGAGAATGGCACTGCTGTAGCAATGTGATTTGCTGGAGAGGTTATGATGGTAAATGATACAAAGGAGAGATATAGAGGTGTAACCGTGTGAGGTCCAGCTATGTAAGACCTTGAGTCTAGTGGTAGATGATGAGTCTCAAGGGACCTAACGATACCTCTCAAGATCTCACACGGTGTTGTGAGGTTCTAATGTATGGTGTTTGATGTGACTAGTGTCTAGGGGATGCAATGTAATGATTGTACACCAAACCAACACAGTATAACTCTTTAATAAAAAGCTTAATAACTCTGTGGTTAAAGTTTCAAATTTAGAATGATTTTTCTTTTTACAATTTTTAATATGCCTGCCCTGCAATCTCTTTTGGGACAGGTCTTTCAAAAAAAAATTGAAGAAAATGTATGTTACAGGAAAGTGAACTGAAATAAGGACTCTGGGTCCAAACACACTATTAATATTATAATGTTCCTTCAGGTGTTTTCACAGAATGTTCACTACTCAATGATTAGGTGAGTCATGTATTAGAATAGCTGGTTTGTGTCATCATATACCCCAGAGAGTTTCTGTTATATAATAGGGAAACCTTTATTCCGATAAGATGTCAGTTTGCCTGGTCTGTGGCACATAACCTGCAATTTCCTTCGTGAAGCTTCAATATAGGATATGGCTCTGCAAAAGCTCCACTTGATAATGATATAGGATAAGCTGGACTAGAGACTTTGTTGTCTTCAAATCGTACCTCAGCTTTCCTGTCACCAGCTGGTAACAGGAGACAAAACCTCTGAAATGATTAAAGACACCCTGGCCTTTTCATCTCTGTTTATTTTTCCCTTTACTCTCTACCTGACAAGATGGGGTTCAGCCTCGTGTGCAGACAAGTGCACCAGCCCCTAATTTATATGACTCACATCATATCGTGACCACCTCTCAGGTCCATATGGCAGATACGCCCCTGTCATTTCCATATTTTTATTCAACACAAATTACTAGGAGTATGTATATCTCCTTATTCACATATGATGGCTTTTATGCTATTTCAAAATATAAACGCTCCAGGCAATGAATAGTGTTCATCGAACACGGAGGCTTGCTAATCTACTTTAGTAATACAATAATTTTTAATCACAACAAGGCAATATTCAAACATGTATCAAATATATATATACCCAACTGTCTCTTAGGCATGTCATACACTTTCCCAATTTTTGCCTTTGCCAACATACAAAATAATATAAATATTCTTCTTACCAGAATTCAATGAAATAAGCAAAGGTTAGATGGATGGCACAAGTTCAGTAGTGCTGCTGTCTAGACTGTGTCAAACACTTTTAGTTTTAATATTACACACTTCTAGTATCACATCAACCTGCTTCAGGAACTGATTCAGACAAATGGCGTCCTACCCCTCTGTAGCGGTTTTTTATTTCTAGTTGTGGCGGTACGCCTCTTCTTGTTGTGGCGTAAGGGCCCAACGGTTTTCTCGTTGCAAGGTTGGGTGTTATGTTATTGCGGGGAGAGTTAGTCAATCATGATCATTATAGAGCATCGTGCTGATAGATGGTTAATTTCGCAAGTGGTGGTGTAAAGCTTTGTATCCATTATACTGACGGTTGAACTTCTGATATTCAATAATGGGATAAGTCCTTTATGAGTCCACATGTATTTATTACATAGAAGATTATAGACAATATTTCAAACAATGGTGTCATGAAGCATAAATATATAAAGTTCTGTTCCTTCCTTGAATTATGATTTATCTTCAATTCAGTCCTTGTCAAATAACAAATAGACAGAACGACATAACTGTATGCACGCGTGGCTGGTGATCCCAGCGACCGACAGTGAGATTATGCGTTCGTCAATAAGTATAAATCTATCTCGACTTAGGTTTAGTCACTTACTAACCTGTAGCATTCTTCTTCCAAATCATAACATTGGACTGACCCATGTCCATCATTAATTATAATACAAATCTGTGTGGCACTCCATGCCCGACACTGCATGAATACAAGGACACGTCTTATCCGTTCGACGGTCATACAAGAAAGGGTTCTGGTAACCTAGTCACGGTGCGTGACATACCAACGCACACACGTCATAATCAATCGTGTGTATCGCGTACACTAAACTAACAATTATTTACATTATATTAAACGTGGTCACCTCTTAATCTTATGCTGCTAACCTCTAGCAGACCATGCCAATAAAATACCGTAACAATTCCCTGTCCACTGGGGGAAAAAAAATCTATTAGATAGATTTTTTCAAAAAAAAAACCCATCTGAATGAATACCAAAATGTTAACAATATCAAAAAAAAAAAAAATTTAACAAAATTGCGGCATATGGCCTACGACGTTCTGTCTAGAACCAATGTCATGGTCATGTCGACTAACTAACAGTCATGTAATATATTAATTATTTATATCATACATAAATATAAATTGTAATAAGAACTAAAAGAGAATGGTAATGTTGATCTCTAATTAAATAATTAATTAACTTAAAATATGTCGTGATGAAATGTCATGTCAGACTAATCTAAAGTGTTAAAATTAAACTAATTAACTATACTAGGTATGGAATAAGAATAAGTTGTTGAAAATCTAATGTAAGAAAAATGAGAGGATATGTTAAAGAAAGACATAATAACGAATAAAGAATAAAGTAGAGGAAAAAAAAATGATGTATAAATTTAACTAAGTTATGTGTGTTGAACATCAAGTAAGTGTAGTATTAAGTTATTAATACCTATCTAACTACTTTAAACAATAGTATGTGATGTATTGACATAATTATTAAATATGCAATATAATCATGTAATTCTAAGAATATAATCAAAGAATTGTGTGAGTTTTCTTTTCTTTCTTTCATTTTTTCAAGTTTCATTTTTTTTTTTTTTTTTAAATTCAACTCACTTGTCATTTTAATGTGGACTAGTTTTAAAGACTAAATTAAAAGTAATTAACATTGGATATGAAGATCCATTCGTAGTCTTGATCTTTGAATTTCCATTAGACAAAATGTTCAAGCATTCTGAATCAAGTTATATAACGAATTAGTTCGAATGGAATGTCATTTATTATCTCCGAAGTGTTTTGAAACAGTATTGTGACGAATGTAAACCAGGAAAGTCCCGGCGTAAAGACGAATATAGTGTCAATTGATTGCAGTCACTTTGCGTATAATCTGTCTTTAGGAAGCAGCTTAGTCAATGGTTCATTCATGTGTCAAAAAGCAACGATGGTGCTATGTCATTTGATTAAGTTTCTCTGTGAATAGTATTGTATTTGAGACAAACAACGTGGATTAGGAATCGACATCATTAGGATTTCGAGATAAAGTATCCGCCAAGACGTTGTCGGATCCTGTGATGTACTCGATTGAGAACTCGAAAGGTTGAAGGAGTATAGCGAATCTGGTCAGCTTTGGACTTTTGTGATTAGCCCGTCGTAGTGATGCTACGGCCCTCTGATCAGTTTGTACTACGAAAGGGGCTCCCAGTAGAAATTTCTCAAGTTTGGTTATCGCCCACACGACGGCTAAAAGTTCGCGGTCAACAGTTGAATACTTGACTTCAGGTGGTTTGAGTTTCCGTGAGATGTAGAGGTTTGGGTGGAGGATATCGTCATGGTATTGGAGCAAACATGCGCCAATTCCGTAGTTACTCGCATCTGTACGAAGAATGAACTTTTTAGAAGCATCAGTTAGTCTCAAAATAGGTGGATTTGAAAATATATAAATTATTTGCCGAAAAATTCTGTCACATTCGTCAGTCAATGTCACCTTCACTGGCATGTCTTTCTTTAGTAATGAGGACAAGACAGCCGTGATAGATGACAAGTTAGGTACGAATCTACTGTAATATTGGACTAGACCTAACAAGCTTCTCACTTGTTTCTTCGTTTGAGGAACGGAAATGTTTAAAATTTTTGAAACTGTACTGGGTAGTGTTCGGATATATCCTGCTCCAATAATGTGACCCAAAAAAGTGATCTCATGAAATGCTACCTGTAATTTTGTAGGTTTAGCAGTTAACTTGTACCTTCTTAAGGTATCAAAAACGTATCCAAGACCCAAAAAATGTTCCTCAAAAGATGAACTAAATAAGCATATGTCGTCTATATATGTAATAATGTCTGGTCTACCTGAAAAAATGTGTCGCATCATGCGAACAAAGGTAGCTGGAGCGTTAACAAGCCCAAAAGGCATCACATTCCACTGGTATAGACCTAGCGGAGTTGAAAACGCTGTGTAGTATTTAGCTTTTTCGGTTAGTGGTATCTGCCAATAACCTTTAGTTAAGTCTATCTTAGTGAATATAGTTGCTGTCGATAGACGTGGCAGTAAGTCATCGAGAAGTGGATGTGGTTCGCTACAACTATCGTTTGTGCATTTAATTTTCTATAGTCGACGCATAGTCTAATGTTATTGTCCTTCTTTCGGACAATAACTAATGGAGAAGAAAATGGGGAATTACTAGTTTCGATAATTCCTAAAGATAACATCTGTTCAAGTTCCTTAGTAGTTTTAGTAAGAAAGTGTAGAGGAACAGAATAAGGATGTACCCGAATTGGAGTATCATCATTAAGAGTGATGTCATGACTAATGACTGATGTGCGACCTGGAACATCGGTCAACACATCTGGGTAAGATTGTAAAAGATCAGCAATCTTTTGATGCTGTTGCGGTGTAACCGACGAAGAGATGGTTACGTCCCGCCAAGATTCGCTAGATTGTACTACAGGTACAGGTAAAGCTAACTGTACCTCAGGAAAAGAAGATTCTTCTTCCTGGATAACAGATAAATTAGAATAGTGACATGTAGGTCTGAAAGTGTCATCTAATTCGTGAAAAATAGCTTGTAGATGTTCAGGTCGAGTATGAAATTGCTTGAGCATATTTATGTGAAATATTTTGTGATGTCCCTTAATGTCCAGGACATAATCAACATCAGAAATCTTATTGATAACCTGGTAAGGACCGTTCCACGAGATTAGTAGTTTATTATTGTTATGTGGCAATAACACATAAGCTTGATCTCCTGGAAATAATTGACGTAATCGTCTATTACTGTTTTGGAAAGTTCTAGCTTTCTCTTTCGCAGCCTCAGATGAAGCTGTTGCCATTTTACAGGCATCAATAATGTTATTCCGGAGATTAATTACATACTCATAGGATGACTGAGTGTCCTGAGTCATCTCAGAATCTATTAATAAATCTTTTATCAGTCCCATAGGACCTCTTGGTGGAGCGCCAAAGACTAGTTGAAATGGAGAGAAGCCAGTTTGTTCATGTGGCACCTCTCGATAAGCGAATAACACCGCTGGTAGAACTCTGTCCCAGTCCTGTGGATGGTTAACTGTAACTTTATGTAACATTTGTTTGAGTGTGCGGTTAAGTCTTTCTACAGCACCATTACTCATTGGGTGATAAATGCTGCTGAGATTTCTATCTATTTGCCAAGTCTTCATTACCTCCGTCATAGTCTCAGATATAAATTGAGAACCATGATCTGACAAAAGTTTTCTAGGAAAACCTACTCTAGAAAAGATCAGGTGTAGTGCATCAGCTACATCTGTGGTGGTGGTTGTTTTCAATGGGATGGCTTCTGGCCATCGTGTGCATAAATCGATGCAAGTGAGAATAAATCTATGTCCTCTGGCTGATGGTAAAAGTGGGCCAATGATATCAATGGCCATTTTGTCGAAAGGTCTCACAGATATGTCACAAGCCTGAATAGGCGCCGTGTGAAAGGCTCCCCGTGCTTTCACTTCTTGGCATATCGTACAGGAGCGTACGTACTGTGAAATATCTCGTGATACTCCCGGCCAAAAAAAAGAAGATAATACTCGCGAACGTGTACGAGTATAACCCATGTGACCTGCACACTTAGAATCATGTGCGTGTTGAAGTATGTACCGCCTAAAAGCAAAAGGTACCATGACTTGTTGTCTTATCTGAGTTTTATCCATAAAACATCTTAATAAAATGTCATTTTTAATACTAAACCAATGACTATTATTTTTGTTCATAGAAAGATTGTCAACTTTGTTGACCAGTGTAAAAAATTTAGTTAGTGACCTGTCTTCCCTCTGTTTTTCAGCAAAGGATACTCGGTCAATAGCAGAATGAATCTCGATAATTTCATGATCATCTGTCTCCTTGTTTTCAGTGTCCATAGTCTCTAATTGTTTCGTATGTGATCTGGTTATTGCTGCATTTCCGATGCATAGATTATTTTTTTCCCATTCAATAATTTCTTCTGGTGTGCAATCTTTACTTCCGTGTATGCATCCCACCATAAGGTCGGCAATTGGGTTTCTTAACATGCATGCTTTAACATTGCCTGTGAAAAAAGGTGTATCAATATAGATAATAGCTGTTGGATAACATTCTATGGTTCCACCAAAGGTCATACACCTGACATGTTCTCCAGTTGCACAATTCGGATGAACAAGTGTCTGACGGATTCCGATCGTGGTCGATCCCGAATCTCTTAAGACTGAGACGATGGATCCATTAACTTTTCCTCTGTTGAAGATCAGCGAGCCTGTTCCGTCATTGACTGCTAGACTGACTTCTGGTAGAATGTGTCCGCAGTTCAGAACTGTCTCTTTTGCTTTCTGAAATATAAGATTACATGTTGGGCAACTATTTGCCACGTTATAATTCATTGCAAAACAAGTAGACGAAGACTGTATTTTGTTATCAGTAGGTGAACTCTGAACCCCAGGGGTTGTAGCAGTAGTAACGGCTGCCCCTGTATTATGGTTATAATTTGTCGATCTACGAGAATGAGAACGATGACGAGAATAATTGGATGAATTATCCCGTTGTCCTCTATTGTAACTGTTATCTCGATGTCCCGAGTTATAATTATCGCTATTGTTCCACTTGTTACCATTATTATAATTATATGACCGATTATAACTTGAGTTACGTGGATTACTGTTGTGTCTTGACTGAGGTGAATAATTTATGGTTTGTTGTCTTCCTCTATTAAAGTTATTGTTAAAGTTATTCTGTCCCTTATGAAAATTAATGTCATAGTTTCCTTTGAACCTACCTCTGTCCACACTGTGTGTTCTAGGTTTGTTATGATTATGATTTGCCATATTGGAGGCTACAGGAAGTGGTTCTCTTATCAACGAGCCAGAAATATTAGCATTCGGATGAGCTGTGCAGTAATTTAAAGAAATTTTTTCTAACTCATCAATAGATTCTGGTTTTCTTTCTTGCAGATAAGCAAAGAATGGTGGGCTGACAGAAGATAATACTTTATCCCTTAATAACAAATCGACTAACTTGTCGTAAGATTTGTTGACACCTGCTAGTTCAACCCATCTGTTAAAAGTATTGCGTATGTTAGCAATAAAACCTGTGAAATCTTTATTGTTATCTGGCAACAAACTTTTAAAACGTAATCTACATGCCTCTTCGTTCAAGTAGAAATGACGTAGTAACAATGTCTTAATGGCCTCATAGTCTGTTGATAATGTTGGATCTATATTTTGTGCTGCACTTGCAGGTTCGCCATCCAGAAATTCTTTAAGTTTAAGTGCCCATGCAGTTTTGTCAAGGTTATTGACCTTACATATATCCTCAAAGCGCGCCAGCCACGATGAAAGGTCATCCACGTGTAACTTGAATGGTCGTAGTTTAAAGTAATAATTGCCCTTAAGTCGGGTGGATGAAGATCCAGATTGAGTATTATCATTTTGGCTTGATGCAGCACTCTGTGAATTAAGTTTTGCTGTTTCCAATTTAAGCCGTTGCAATTCCATTTCTTGCTGCAGTATGATTTCTTGTCGTTTCAATTTATTCTCTTCTTCAATCCGTAGGATTTCATCTCTTGCCACCTTTCTTTCTTCTTCTTGTCTTAATTCTGCTTTCTTTTCAGCCTCCTTTCTTTCAAGTTCTTCCATCTCTGCTTTAGCAATAGTTTTCCTTTCAGCCTCTTTTCTTTCAAGTTCTTCCATCTCTGCCTTATATTTTGCAAATTCAGCCAATGCATAAGCCTCGAGAAGTTCTCCTTTTTTTCCAAAATCCTTACCATTTTTAATAAAATAGTCTAAGTTAAGCATCTTGACGTTAATATTGTACGTAATGGCTATGTAATAATCACCAATAAATTCTAAGTAATTATTGTGCTTATTCAATCTATGAATAGTCAATATAAACAATCACAATATTATTGAACTTAATCTGGGAATGTTCAATTTAATTAATTGTAATATTATTTAACTATTATTTGTAAATTCCATACATAGACATACTATGTTGGGAAAAATATTACATATATACTCGTTAATATATCATAAATAGTTATGATATTTATCTATTTAGGGTGCTGAATTACTATCATGCACCTAATAATTAATGGTATTATTCCTCAAGTATTATATCATTCAATCAGTGATACGTGCTAAGTAAATCATTTAGTACTGGAAAAATGTACTAAATAATATACACTATGTCTCTTATATGCAGGACAGACTAAAAAGTCAAATTATTTTAGAAATATATATATTATTATATTATGCCTTAGTCATGAGCTATAAAGTGCATCGCCCATTTCTTGGACTACCACTGCAACTTGGTGCAAAGTCCCTAATTCTCCTTAAAAGTCATAAATTTTTAATTATATTCATATACACTCTTATTAAGCAAGAAATTATAGTATTAATATTAAATTATGAACAGATGAAATGAAAACAAATAATACAATGGGTTAACCAAGGATAAACAAACAATATTACCACGAGACAAGACATTTCTACAATAAAAATTGATATTATAAAACCAAATCTACTAACCGGAAATATAGAGCAGGGTGAAGGTTAACTGAATATAGAGTTAAATCTGTGTACACAAAAATTAATGACGCAAACATGGACTCATTGACGGTTATACAAAAAAAAAAAAAAAATGAACTGAATAATAGCAAGATCAGAAAAAAAACATGATAGATTACCAACATTGTTACAGAACTAAATAAAATTTAAACTGAATACAATAAAATACAACGATTATTTCACAGAACTAGACATCTAACATATAATGTGAATTAAATGCAATCCCGAACGAAATAAGCCCCGGAAATGTCGTCGACGCGTTCTCCGCGAAATGCAATTTAATTCACCGCCCTAAAGAACATTCAGAATGAATATCGGCAATCCTTAGAGCCATATTTATTCATTCCGAATCGCCGCTCCAACCTCCCACGAATTAGGCACAGCACAAACAATGAAAACAGATATAATGTACATATATAACATATAGAATGGACATGCCTGCAAATGTGAACTAGACTCAGTAATGTTTCTTCTCAATGACAACAGTCACGAAATGAGACTTATCTTTTAACCCGTCGTCCGATGCGATCTTCACCAACGGACTAGACTAGTGTATAGGACTGTTTGCTCCTTGTTGGCAAATAATGTCTTTTCAATCATTTGGTCTATCGAGAAGTTGTATTCTTCAATGAAACAGTAGGTGAGCTGGCTTCGTCCTTCGATCGTTGGCTTGTACACATAATATTGTGACGTCACTGATTTGCATAGTTACACAAGCCACGTCATGTTCGGAATCTTGTGACTTGAATAGTTTCTTGTAATGATAAACAGTCTATCAGTTTGTAAATAAGAAATTTTTTTTTCTTCGTTCTTATTTCGCTCCCCACACTGGCCAACCATTTTGTAGCGGTTTTTTATTTCTAGTTGTGGCGGTACGCCTCTTCTTGTTGTGGCGTAAGGGCCCAACGGTTTTCTCGTTGCAAGGTTGGGTGTTATGTTATTGCGGGGAGAGTTAGTCAATCATGATCATTATAGAGCATCGTGCTGATAGATGGTTAATTTCGCATGTGGTGGTGTAAAGCTTTGTATCCATTATACTGACGGTTGAACTTCTGATATTCAATAATGGGATAAGTCCTTTATGAGTCCACATGTATTTATTACATAGAAGATTATAGACAATATTTCAAACAATGGTGTCATGAAGCATAAATATATAAAGTTCTGTTCCTTCCTTGAATTATGATTTATCTTCAATTCAGTCCTTGTCAAATAACAAATAGACAGAACGACATAACTGTATGCACGCGTGGCTGGTGATCCTAGCGACCGACAGTGAGATTATGCGTTCGTCAATAAGTATAAATCTATCTCGACTTAGGTTTAGTCACTTACTAACCTGTAGCATTCTTCTTCCAAATCATAACATTGGACTGACCCATGTCCATCATTAATTATAATACAAATCTGTGTGGCACTCCATGCCCGACACTGCATGAATACAAGGACACGTCTTATCCGTTCGACGGTCATACAAGAAAGGGTTCTGGTAACCTAGTCACGGTGCGTGACATACCAACGCACACACGTCATAATCAATCGTGTGTATCGCGTACACTAAACTAACAATTATTTACATTATATTAAACGTGGTCACCTCTTAATCTTATGCTGCTAACCTCTAGCAGACCATGCCAATAAAATACCGTAACACCCTCTAAATGGTTACTAATATAGAATGCATTAGCCAATGGTAGCCAGCACATTTGAATTTTGAAAATAAAATCCGAATATTTGCAGCACAAGTCAAAGAACAGACTTGATTCTTGGGTTTTACCAAGTTCTGCCTCTCACTCATTTCAAAATTCCACTGCAAAACCTGTTTGTCTCCCCCTTGTCTACCCCTCCCCCTTTGCATATACCGATACCCTAGCTGGCTTTTTCCCAAGGACACTTCAAAAAGTTACTTTTGTGAATGCAAAAACGGAGCATGCGTTGGTCGGTCTGTCAAAACCGAAACCGTCTTTTGTCACTAACTTTCTTATTCTCTGTCCGATTTAATATTTTAAAGCATATACTTTTTCAGGGGAATCTTAAGCTATTAAACCACTAAGTTTTATTTGTGTAGTATTAACATTAAAGAATTACATAAAATTTCCATATCAGTGTCCGCTGGTTTCCATTTCATCCTTTCTCATATTATGGAAAACGAGCGTCAAGTAAACACAAATCTTATTGCGTGTGTGTGTATATATCGTTCACTGTGTGCCTTACAGTTAGACGATAGCATTTGACTTTTGCGGGTATTTTTTAAATTTTCCAATCTTGCGTCTAAGCTTTCGAACACCTCTCCCTACCCGCCGCGCACTGTCGTTTCGAGCGGCAAGCTCGAACATCTAACACTTGGAGAACAAGCAGCCTGTGTCCATTCTCTCACTTTCATACGTCCTTTTTATGCCTCCCCGTGTTTTGAATCGTACTATCTTTCTAGGCAGTACTAAACTTGGGGTTTTCAAAATAGTTTCAGTTAACCCTTGACGTGTCGAATAAAGTCCAATACTTTTTACCACGGCAATACGGTTTTCACAGTACGCTCTTATCTCAATGCTATGAATGGCGTTGATACAGAAGACGCGTTACAACTCAACTATTCCTATTTCTACTTATGTTATTATGACTTTAATAGTTATAATTAACAATTTTAGCACTGTATCAATGTATTTCACTACAACTGCAATCGATCAATCATCAGGTCTTAGATTTCTGAAGTTTGGCATTAGCCGTAAGACAGGCAGGGATGGACGTATTAGAGGATGCATCCGGCGTGTATACAACCATGGCGCAACAGGAACAATCAACATTCATACACTTCGACATTTTCTGAGGGAGACTAAGCACATATGGGTTTGCCCGTAATTCAATGACGTCGATTCTGAATAATAATAATTAAAATTACAATTATAATGATAATAATAATGAGAAGAAGAAGAAGAACGTATAATTATTACATATTGACATTATTACGTATTAAAATATCAAATACATCAGACATGGAATGGGACCTCAAGACGCAGCAATAGAGACCGCAGTCAGCGACTCATAGCTTGACTGCCTGCGTCAGGACCAGCGAACCAGAGCTGGTCAAGACCGCACTCCACCTCCACGTGGTGGTCCTGGAAACAGTCTGCAGCTGTGCAGGCTGGCTGAGCGAGTGTGGATCGAAATGGGAAGGCAAACCCGGTCCTAAAAAATGCCGTGCAGAAGTCGGATGTGTCGACCGAAAGGTGCAGATATCACAGCTACGTTGTAAACAGACACAACGCAACCACCGTCCTTTTCAGGGCGAACGAAGAAGAAGAAGAAGACATGGAATTATGTATCTTTTTCTTTTTTGATCATTATCCACCGATTGTCAAAGCAGTCAGTGACCAACACGCCTGGTGGCGTCTTGTAGGGCAGCAACAAACTGCTGCTTCTTTTCTCGGTCGGCAGCCGTCCTTCGTGCAGTAACCCAGCTCTAGTTTATTATTTGCATCTCGGCCTTTAGAGTTCTCCGTCAAGATGTTCTTGGTCGGCCTGTCTTTCGCTTTCATTCAGGTGTCCATAGCATAGCTAATCTTGTGATGGCATCGGGGTGATCTCTAAGGACGTGGCCAATTCAACTCCAGCGTCTACCAACTATGATGGTGTGCATGTCCTCTTGATTGCTCTGAGTAAGCAGTTCTTGGTTAGTGATAGTATTCGGTCAAAAAAGTCGGAGAATTTTCCTTAAGCCTATTGTGTGGAAAGAGGACAACATCGACATTTCTTCTCTTTTACTCTCCAGCATTCCGCACCGTAGAGAAGCACAGAAAGTACGCAGTTCTCATATAATCTTAATTTAGTGTTTGTGTTGTACTGAGAGGACTTCTAGATGTTTGTTTAGACTAGCAAAAGCTGTTCTCGCTTTATTCATTTTGTTGTTTATGTCTTTACTTGTTCTGCCGTCTGGTGTTACAATGCATCCTAGTATGTAAATTTATCTGTTCCAGCTTATGGATCTTTATTGATATTGGCTCAGGATTGCCCACATTGACTGGCATGACCTCTGTCTTCTTTAGATTGATGTTTAGACCCACCAGTAATAGTGTATGTTGGACTTAGTTATCATTCAGGAGGCGCGCAGGAGGCGCGGCAGGAGGCGCGTGACTTTTATATAGCAAAAACGCCAGTAGGCGCGTGACTTTTATATAAGCGCATTCAGGAGGCGCAAGATGGCGGACTTGAGCTAACAAGGGGAGGTTATATGGGGCAAGATGGCGGACTTGAGATAACAAGGGGGAGATAACAAGAGGGCGGGATGACTTTTTATATAAGGAAATACTCATTACGCAGGTGGAGCAGCAGGCGGGATGACTTTTTATATAAGGAAATACTCATTGCGCAGGTGGAGCATCAGGCGGGATGACTTTTTATATAGGGAAAATGTGCAGGTGGAGCATCAGGCGGGATGACTTTTTATATAGGAAAATGTGGCAAGATGGCGGACTTGAGATAACAAGAAGAGGGTATATTTAGACTGAAGACGAGGGACAAGATGGCGGACTTGAGATAACAAGGGGGAGATAAGTAGGTTATTGTATTGGGTTACTTTTTATATAAGGAAAATGTGGCAAGATGGCGGACTTGAGCTAACAAGGAGGAGATAACAAGATGGCGGACTTGAGCTAACAAAGGAGAGATAACAAGAAAAGGCGGGTCAAGATGGCGGACTTGAGATAACAAGAAGAGGCGGGTCAAGATGGCAGACTTGAGATAACAAGAAGACGATGTTTATATAAGGAAAATGTTGCAAGATGGTTGTTTTTTATATATTATTGTTGTTTTTAGTATAGCCAACTTAGGTAGTGGTTGTGTTAGACAAACAGTTTGAGACTTTTAGATAATAGGATATATTTACATAATAGGAAGACGATATATATATATACATTTAGACATACATATTTTACAACATATAGACAAACAGTTATACAAACAGTTATACGAATAGTTAGACGAACATTGAGACATACAACGGACGATATAGGTAACAAAAAAGCGGTTTAGTTAATATAGTTTTTATTTTATATTCAATAGTGTTTTTGTAATAGCAAAACAGATATGGTAATATATAGTATCGTTTAACATAATACATTGTACAGTATTTTTTACAAAATGTTCATTATGCAGTAATTTGTTAGCAAATGAATATACAATTATATAGGAAAGACAGTATTTTTTATCATTATCAAACATTGATATTTTCACATAGTGATATGTACAATTGAAAAATAATTATATTTTATATATGAAAGACAGTATTTTTAACATTATCAAACATTATATATATTTTCATATATATGAATGTATATATATATATATATATATATATATATATATATATATATATACGAAGGCTGTGTGTATATCACAGTTTGTTTTTAATACAATATCACAGGGGTACAGGCCAGACCTTGAGGGGTGTCGTCACATTGTCGTCACATTGTTGTAAGAAATAGAGGTGTTGTGTGTACAGACAGTTTAAATGTTGAGGGGTGAGGTGGTGACGTTGTCGGGATGTACCTGTCGTTTTATGTAAAAGTAAGACAGGGCGTTGCGGTGTTGTTCGTATGTGTAGATGGAGGATTTGTGTGCACGGAACCCGATATTTTTTCCACCCTGTGCCTGTTGTGTGTTGAGGACGTCTAGGAATGTGTGTTTGTCTACTTTGTTGTGGTGTTTGTTCAAGCCTTTGGTGGTGGTTTTGTCGTAGTCGCCAAAACAGTGATATGTCTTGCTACAGAGGGAAACCATCCCTCTGCCTTCGTACTCTAATTTAAAAAGGCCCGGTGTCCGCTTGTCGAATAAGGTTCGTTCGCGGCATTTCTGACAAAGGGCGCGCGTTTTACCCTCGGTAGCGACGAAAACGGGTCTATGGTCGGGACATACTTCGGCGGGGAACCACTGGTGGTAGGAGCTATAAAATTCCTGTCGCAAAGCGGGCTTAACAACGTCCGCTAAGTTGTTCGCGCTAAGGGCCAAGTAAAGGCTGTCTGTGTCCGTCTCGCACAACTGAAAGTCTGACCTATCTACAAATTTATCTAAACAGTCGTAGTAAAATTCTAACATGTGTAATTTCGCGTATTGATAGAAGAAAAATCCTATCTGAACGGGGAGGTCCCAACATATAGTCTGTTTAAGTTTCTCTACCTCGAATATGTCGTCCGTCACTAACGTCATTTTCCTAAAGCGGGATGAGTTTATTTGGTCAGAGGTACCCACGCCCATCGTGTACGAGACATCAACGTGCTTCGCCTTATTGGTTAATGTCTTGCCGTAGGCCGCGTTACCTAGCAGTTTCATGGTCTCGCTGGTAATGGCGTAGGCAGGATCAGTATCACCCTGTCGACGCGCGTTCGAAACAGTGTCCCCAAACCGTTTGAAACACGTCACGGATGTATACTCAAGTACCTGGTAGATACAGGTGACTTCTAACCCTTTGGTCAGGTACCAGCGAAGCAGAGGTGTTGTCAAGAGAATCTTTTTGCCCACATAACTCCCGATCAACGTCCGTCTGGGGTAGTCAGGAGTTTATGTTTTTTGGCGTATTCCCGCATGAAAGGCCCAATATCTTCCCTCGTGACGTCGACATTCTTAAAAATTGGCGTCATCTCAGAGAAATGGTCTTTTAAAGAGTCGGGGACATGGATGTCACACTCGACTAGGCCAAACAAGGTCTCGTCCAGCACCGAGGCGAGAATATTTTCTGTTGTCAGGGGGTACCGACATTTTGTGTAAGACGGTTTCTGGTTAGGGAAGGTGGCGTTCAGAAAACGACGGATTGCTGGCTCGGTTTTCTTCAACGCCTGCCACTCGCATTCCCACATTTCGACAACGGTAACGTTGCAATGGCCCCGTAAATAAGAACTTGTTTCCACCGTATCTGCGTACAACTCAGCCAATGGTTTGTTGTTGACTGGGTTAACGTCACGACCGGCGGTTAGTGGGCAGTTAGGGTGGCCGTGGAATAGGCACCCATGGAACTGGTAGCCGGTATGAGAGTATCTGTCCCAACCGTCTACCCTAACGCATACATCACCCAACGCCTTCTCAAGTCCGTTAATTTGGGTTTTTAAGGTCACTTTTTTTTGGTGGGAGACCCAAGCCAAATAGTCGCGGCACTGCACGGTATATTTGTGGAGTTTGTTGTGCTTGAAACCATCATCCTTGTACCGTCTAACCGGAAAGTCAGTGGGCATTTTCTGCATTAACGCCCACAAATAAAGGGCGTTGGCATCAAAACCTTTAATGGCTTGAACCGTTTTGCCACCTCTAATGCGGGTTTTGCCTTGCTCGTGGAACCTGTGAAAAATAATTGACGGTCCCCCGACGATGTTTTGGCGCAAGATGTTATGCAAATCTACCTCCTGCTTCGAGCATAAAGAAAACATGACGTTGGGCGGGAGGGTTTTGAAAAGGTACTTTAACGTGACACCGGGCACGGAGATCGCATCTTTAAACATGTCTACATCTAGGCGCGCGTAAAAACTAACTTGTCGGTCTAACGCTGCCAGGAAGGGGACCACGTCTTTATTGTTGTACCACGTCAGAAAGTCGCGTAACGTGGTCATGTGGTTCTCGGCCCACACCTTCTGGCATTCGGCGTAATCGTCGGCGGAATTGTTAGTGTTTTTAAGTTTGGAAAAAAATGCCGAGTGGGGTGGTAACGCCGTCTCGTCTAACTTTGCTAAATCTGTTATGTACTCGTAACAAAAATATCCTTTAGTTTCTTTAACCTTGTACGCCGCGAGATATTTGCTATAGCTAAACCCCGGGGCTAGGTAATTGACTATATCTAAAAACTTTAAGTCGCTAGTGGCAATACACATAAAATTATTGTTTCGCTTGACTAAAAATGTGAAGTCTTCCCCCCTGAAATACCGGATGAGATACGGTTTGATTACGTTCACGTCGTACTTACCCGAATTGAAACCTAACACCGGTAGCTGCCCCAAATAACCCTCTAATCTAGTAAGGAGCCCGTCTGAATTACCGATCGTCTCTAAAGCCTCGAGTTGGGTTTAAACGTCGTCAAAATACGCACGCAGAATCTCATAAGAGGCCGCGACAATTTTGAGCAGATGGTCAGCCATCGTATTGACCAACTCCTGTGGATCACCCGTTGTGATAAAACACACAGGGGCTTCAAAACCGGGGACGTTAGAAGCCACCGAACACGACAGGGGCACGTGTTTGGCTGTGTAGGTAGTGGCATTACCACTGGGCACTACAGTGTTCTCAAAAAAACACTCGTAGTCAAATGAGGCGCGATACGGGAAGACGAATTTTGTGTCTACGTCTATGCCCTCCTCCTTGATTAAGTCCCAAATGGTCTCTGGGGGATTATACACACCACCTCTAAATGTTTCTCTTCGCTTAGAGCCGGTACAGCGCTTTTCATGGCGCGCCATAAGCCAATACTCCTGCCACAACTTACCGCAATCGGGACACGAAAAAGAGTTACTGGCCCTATCGATATCTGTTATGTACATGAAATGGTTCTTAAACATTAAAAGACGCAACGTGTCTGGAAAAGTGTCGCTACCTCTAAGTTTGGGGGTCAGGGTCTGCGCGTCGTCAAACTCAAAAATATCAATATTTATGTTAAAACATTTTTCTAATTCGGGCATATCGATTAAACTAACCCCGGGGAAATCGACGAGGGACATAAGTCCCTGCTGTGTTTGCCACTGTTCGACTAGCCGACGCGTGCTTTTTCTAACGTTTGTAACGGCACCACCCCTAAAAACGGCTAAACACCTAAAAAGGCAAAAGTTATCACTGTATGGTTTTGAATGTGAGTCGTGTTGTAGTGTATGGATGTGGTTATTGTCCGTGATGAAAGAGGGAATGTCTTGTATGCAGCAGCCGATAGGAAAGTCTTGGATATGGTACAGATAGAACGATGTCGCTGGAATGGCTTCGACAAAGTATTTTGTGTTTGGTCTATTTAACTGTGCTTGTGTGACAATATCGCTGTCGTGTAATTGTGAGAGAAAAGCTTTGAAATCTGTAATGTTGTTGACTAAGTGTGGCTGATCTAAGACGACTGTGTTATTATGGGAAGCGTGAAAAAAGCGGAGGTCATTTGTTTCTCTGTGCCTCAAAATGATGTGAAAACTGTAGTTTATTTTGAATCTTTTTGTCTGTTGTGTGAAGACAGGGAGCAAGAGACGGTCCCAGTCCATATTTTCTGTTGGTCTGTTGAAAAAAGTGAATGTGGACAGATATTTATGTTTATTGGAGTGTGTTTTAATAGCATGCCAGTTGTCAGTGTAGATTTGTCGTATGTCAGCCTGTAAGTCTTCTAAAGAGTCTGCTTCTGACGATAAGCGGGGTTTTTTATCTGGGATTGAATGCTGGTCATTAGGCGTTTTTTGGTCTGACCTGTTTTTGGTGGGTGGGATGGGATGGGGCTTGAAGAAGAGGTCGCTGATGGTAGTGTCGTAGTTGTTGCTGTTCTCGTCGATGGTGTGGTGCCTGCTGCAGCAGGTGATGTCTTTGTACCTGATGATGCTGAGTCTGGTGTGATGTCTGCTGGTGATGTCTGTTGGTGCGCCGTTGATGATTCGGCGCCTGCTGGGTTCTGTGTCGAAAGTTGGTTAGGGGTGGGGTGTTGTTGTTTTATGTGGGTCTGTAAATTATCAGTACGTGTAAATTGTTTGTCACACAGGGCACAATCCAATAGCAATGTTGTGTGCACTGTATTGACGTGACGTGCTAAATATTCCCGTCGGTTAAATGTCTTTCCACAGCGGGGACACGTCAGACTGTGCCCTGGTGCAGTGGTGGTCCCCGCTGAGGGGTTTGTAGCTGACGCCGTTGCAGTGGTGGTCCCCACTGATTTGTCTATAACACCCGCCGTTGCAGTGGTGGTTCCCACTGATTTGTCTATAGCGCCTGCCGTTGCAGTGGTGGTTCCCACTGATTTGTCTATAGCACCTGCCGTTGCAGTGGTGGTCCCCGCTGGGGTGTCTATATTGAGTCTTCGTGCAGTGGTGGTCCCCACTGAGTTGTCTATATCGCCCGCTGGTGCAGTGGTGCTCCCCACTGGCTTGTCTATAGCGGCCCCCGGTGCAGTGGTGGTTCCCACTGGGACGTTTATAGCGGCCCATGGTGCAGTGGTGGTTCCCACTGTGGGGGATCTCGGTGCACCGGGTCCATGAACACTCTCAATGTGTTGTTGGAGTGCCTCAGGTCCTACAAAGACTACAGGACACACACGACAGGGGTGTGTCGGTTCAGCATGTACTGTCCGCATATGTCTCGCGAGATCACGGGATCGAGTAAAAGATTTGCTGCATTAGCCACAAACATTTTGAATTGAAGACATCTGTGAAATAGAAACGAAAACACATTACTCACACATAAAATTAAATACAACAACATACATGTAACGAGAGAGAGAGAGAGAGAGAGAGAGAGAGAAAGAAAGAAAGACAGAGAGAGACAGAGAAAGATAGAAAGAAAGAAAGAAAGAGAAAGAAAGAAAGCGATAGAAAGAGAAAAGCGAGAGAGAAAGAGAGAGAGAGAGAATAAAATACATATATGTAACAATCAGTTAAATAGAGAGAGAGAGAGAGAGAGAGAGAAAGAGAATGATAGAAAGAGAAAAGCGAGAGAGAGAGAGAGAATAAACACAGTCTTATATGTAACAATCAGTTAAATAGAGAGAGAGAGAAAGAAAGACAGAGAGAGAGAGACAGAGAAAGATAGAAAGACAGAGAGATAGAAAGAGAAAAGCGAGAGAGAGAGAGAGAGAGAGAATAAACACAGTCTTATATGTAACAATCAGTTAAATAGAGAGAGAGAGAGAGAGAGAAAGAAAGAGAGAGACAGAGAGACACAGAGAGAGAGAGAGAATAAACACAGTGTTATTTCTTATCGTTTTGTTTAAATATTTAATACAATACACAAACAACTAAAACCTTTTTATAATTATTTTTACAGCCTAACACAGAACATACTTAACGAATACGCACTCAACTAAAACTTATATATTCTCTAAATAGAAATAATTTTTTTAACATCTTAACACAGAGTACCGAATACAAACAATCAACTAAAACTTTTTATAATTTTATTAAACAGAAATAATTTAACACCCTAACACACGAAAAACAGATATTTTTAAAGTTATTTATGGTCTCCTAACGAAAACACTTATATTTTTAAAGATATACATCCTAACACAACACACGCATAAACAAGCAACTAAAACATATATATTCTCTAAATAGAAATAATTATTTTAACATCCTAACACAACACACGCATAAACAAGCAACTAAAACTTATATATTCTCTAAATAGAAATAATTATTTTAACATCCTAACAAAACATACGAATGAAACAGAATAACTTACTTTTAGTTGTCTTGTTTTCGGAATTTCTTGGTCTCAACGTCTGATTTTTTTTTTTTTTCAAAAAGACTGATCCGATCTGAGCGGTGGCTGGTTACAGAATGAGATATCTAAATCATTTCTTCCTTATATCAAATGATTTTGAGACAAACACTAGTTTGAATACAGAAAGATTTGCTTGTGTATTCATCCGCGCGCCAGGTTTTCGGGGCAATTCGGTTCGAACGTCCGTGGTACGTTCGCTGTTTAATTTCGGGACATCTATGTTTATCCACCTGTTATTGCTCGCAAACATTTGTCTTTAAATTGTCACGTCCTGTTAAGAAATAACTTACCAATGTTTACTCAGAGCAAGTGAAAATAACAACTGTTATGAAAAAAGAGTTTATCGGATGGTAATAAGATACCTAAACAAACAATACGTCTGTTAATTCGTCTTTCGTTTGACACGGATGAATATCGATCCACGGTGAAAACTCGTAGGAATTGTTTACCTAACCACAGCTGTTTATATACCTCGTGGGGTTTCTACATTAGCAAACATTATTTGTGACACGTACCAAGATAAAATTCCGAGCATTTGTTTAGCGCAGATGTATCGAGAAAAGGCATTAGCCGTATTTTAACATCGGTTTATAAAAAATATCTAAGGTTGCCGAGAAAGACAGAATGTTACGAACATTTTTTGGGACCATTTTAAAACGGTTTATAAAACACTAGAAAATGTCCCTCTGTATATAAAAATATATATTGTTTGAAAATACTGGTGTTGAATATATAAAAAATATATCCAGAACAAGATACAAATCATGTCTTTAAAAAAGTAAGCTTTAAAATAACTAAAAAGAGAGAGAGAGAGACAGAGAGAGATAGAGAGAGAGACAGAGAGAGACAGAGACAGAGAGAGATAGAGAGAAAGAGAGAGAGAGATAGAGAGAGATAGAGAGAAAGACAGAGAGAGAGAAAGAAAAACAGAGAGATAGAGAGAGAGAGAAAGACAGAGAGAGATAGAGACAGAGAGAGAGAGAGATAGAGAGAGACATTTTTAGACTAAAACATATGTATATTAAAAGATGATATATAAGAAAACAAAAAAGAGATATTTATTCTCACAATGTTTTACACTTCTCAAATTCTTAATCAGTGGTTCTCAATACATGTTGGTGTCTGGGGTTCTCACAATGTTTTACACTTCCCACCTTGTAGATCAGGGATTCTCAAATTCTTGAACAGTGATTGTCACATTTTTTTATTCCCACAATGTTTGATTCTCACGTTTTGTTGGAGTCTCACAATGTGTAAGGTTTTTGATATAAAATAACTGGTTGTAAGTGTGATCTATCATTCTTATCAATGGACCCAAGGTTTGTACATCCTTTTACCTGTTTAATCTCAGGCCCTAGTTCTAGTGGAAAGACTGTTTTTGTCCAACGTTTCCTAACACATATCAAGGATATGGTCACAGTCGTACCAGATGAGATTATTTGGTGTTACGGGGAATGGCAACCTCTATACAAGTCACTGACTGGTGTTCAGTTTGTTGAAGGACTGCCCGATATTGAGGAGTGGACAGGTGATAAGAGACGGTTGGTAATTATCGATGATCTCATGAACGAAACAGACGAACGTGTAACTAGTTTATTTACAAAAAAGTCTCATCATAAAAATATAAGCGTATTTTATCTGGTGCAAAATTTATTTGGCAAGAACAAAGAACACAGAACCATTAGTTTGAATTCTCATTACATTGTGCTTTTCAAAAATCCACGCGATGGATCAC
Source organism: Oreohelix idahoensis (assembly GCA_024509875.1). Lineage (NCBI taxonomy): Eukaryota > Metazoa > Mollusca > Gastropoda > Stylommatophora > Oreohelicidae > Oreohelix > Oreohelix idahoensis. The sequence goes on from JAMPIV010012034.1 coordinate 59,970, forward strand.
AGATTGTTAATCTAGCCAAACAGATGTACCCAGGTCGGACTTCCTATGTGCAAGATAGTTTTAAGGACGCAACCTCGGTTGCACACGGCTATTTGCTAATTGACCTCCGGCAAGACACACCAGATAATCTAAGGCTTCGTTCAAGAATCTTTCTAGAGGAACAACATATTGTTTACGTACCCAAGTAACATGGTAGAAAAAGTAAAAAAACATGCTGATATGTTAAAATGTCTAGGTACAGCCAAACCACCAGTCATCAAGGCAGTTATGAAAACTGCATCACCCGAGCTGGTAGGAACACTCTGTGAATGTTGTCACAACGTTTTAAAAGGTAACGTTACACTAACTCCCAATCAGAAGAGACGTATGCGTCGTTACAAAAACATCATGAGAGCCCTTACCAAGAGGACATTATCGCTCAAAAGACGAAAACAATTTTTACAAACTGGAGGTTTTTTAAGTGTGCTGTTAAAACCTTTACTATCTGTACTAAGAGGTTTTTTGTAAAATGGCTAAGAAAATGGTTTTGATGGATCCTCGTTTGTTAGAAAAACCTTATAGACCACCCGATGCACTAAGAGATAACTTGGGAGAATTGGAGACGCAAATGCAGCTAGTCTTGGATCAACAAGATTTACCACTCGGAGACAAGGCTAGACTTTATCAACAAACATTACAGCGTTATTTGACTCAACTAGAACAGTACATCCACGTACCTCTAGGTCTCGTCGATATTAAACCACCAACACAAACCAACGAACAACCCACTGTACTTAAAGAGGAGGTCGTGGACAAAACTCCTCAGTCCCCACCCGTCACACCCACTAATCGAAAAAAGGTGGCCAGTAAATTGCGAGAATCATCGTCGTATTCGCTCAGAAGAAGGAAAAAGACACCAAAGTGGGAAGCATGGCCAAAGAAGTGATTTTAAAACAACATTACTACGACCCAAAACGCCCTGGAGCTTATGGTGGAATCGCCCCCTTACAACGTAGCACCAAACTTAGTCGTAAAAAAATTGAAGAGTGGTTAGGCCATCAGGACACTTACACCCTACACAAGCCGGTGCGCAGAAAAATTAAACGACGCACTACCATTGCAGGTGGTATCGATCAACAGTTCCAGGCTGATTTAATTGACTTGCGTGGTTTAAAAAGATTCAACGATGGGTATTCGTATCTAGTAACGTGTATCGATGTATTTAGTAAATTTGCTTGGGCTGTTTCTCTGAAAAACAAGACTGGGACAGCTTTAGTAACAGCGGTAAAGACAATTTTTAACAGTCGCAAACCGATAAATTTTCAAACAGACAAAGGCAGTGAGTTTGTCAACAAAACATTCTTAAAGTTTCTTAAAAACGAAAAGGTCCATTTCTTCACTACGGAGAATGAAGACACCAAAGCAGCTATCGTCGAACGGTTTAATCGAACCCTCAAAGAAAAAACGTGGCGTTACTTTACCAAAACGAACAGTCTTCGCTACGTCGACGTGATACAACAACTGGTCCACAACTACAACAATTCGTATCATCGGAATATTAAGATGGCACCGGTGGAAGTTACCCCGAACAATCAAGAAGAAGTATGGCGTACTTTGTATTCGACCCCTGACGTCGTCGGTAGAAAAGTCTATTTTAAACCTGGTGATCGCGTGCGGATCGCCCAAGCCAGACAAACTTTTAAAAAGGGTTATACGCCGGCTTGGACCGAAGAGTTGTTTACGATCAGCCGACTAAACCAAACAAGACCGGTTACGTACGTCCTTAAAGATGATTCGGGTGAGGAATTGAAAGGTTCGTTTTACCAAGAAGAGCTGCAACGAGTCGGCGACAAGATAGTTTATCGAATCGAGTCCATTTTGGAGGAACGCCGTGGTGGCAGGGGTGTAAAAGAATATTTAGTCAAATGGTTCGGTTATAACTCGTCATTCAACAGCTGGATTTCGTCCAAACAGCTAGCGAGATATCGAGACTGATGGATATTGAAGAAGACGTGAGCACCCCAGTTTTGAGGCCACCCCCTCCCAAGACCGCGAGAACCTCGTTCTGGCCTTTTTTTGGGAAACTAGTCCCGCGACTAGAGATCGTTTTCATCTGTCAGATGATCGTTATATATGTCGTCATCGGGGTCTCGTTATTCAATCTGAGTCGGAGCAACGCAGAGGGACCAGACGGCAAGTTTTGGATCGCTTTAATGAGCAGTTGTCTGGGTTACATGTTACCTAACCCCAAGATAGGATGAGTTTTTACGTGACTTTACCCAGCAATGCCTCGATGAAAATATACCCAAACAATAACGCCGGTCACTTTTTCGTCAAATTGCCACAGACTATAGACTTGACTTCACGTTACGAGGTTGGTTTGGTTGAGATTCAATTTCCCAAAAGTTATTTTAACGTGCTAGAGGATGATGTAGGGATACATTACTTTCCCAACAAAGAAGATGAGTCTATACTACTCACGTTACCTGCTGGTCTATACACGTCACCCGACACGCTGATCGACGAGTTGAATCGTTTGCTTTTAGCCACGGATGTGGATGAAAAAGCCCGAGTTAGATTCCATTTTAACAATAATAAGGCCACCTTGAATCTGTATGATCCTGAGGTTGAAGTTAGAATTAGCGAGACGTTGAAACACATGTTAGGTTTTCCTGCCTCGCTCGCCACAGACATTGACCCAATACTACGAGGCGAGACTGAAGTACAAATGGATAGCGACATGAAAAATGTATAGTGTACTGCGATCTCGTAGCGGCGAGACCGGTTGGAGATGCCTCTGTCCCTTTGTTACGGATTGTACCTATTTTGGATAGAACTAACGCTTCTGTTTTCAGGATTTACGACAAACCCCACTACGTACCCCTGAGCCGTTTTTCGTTTGACGCGGTGGAAATCCTTTTAACTAACGATCAGGGTAAGACTATCCCATTCACTAGCGAAGCTTCGGTGTTGACACTACACTTCCGAACTCACAGACGGTTTGATTTTGACTAGAAAAATGGTGAGACACGTACCCATCCGACGAAACCCCAAGATGTATGAGGAGTTTTACTGCAACCAAGCTGGTCATGGGATGCCAGTGTTTAACGGAGGCAGAAGTCAAAGAGGACATGGTTTGGGTAGTTTTTTCGGCGGGCTCGGTCGTATGGTTCTACCGTGGTTAAAAACTGGAGGCAAAGCTTTACTCAGAGAAGGGCTTGGGACCGGTCTACAGGTCGCGAGCGATGCGTTAGCCGGCAGAAATGTTGGCGAGGCATTTCGTGAACGAGCCAAGGAGTCGGGTCAACGTTTATTACAGGGAGCGGTTGAACACCTCACCACTAACCAATCGGGTAGCGGGCTTAGAAGAAGAAAAAGAAAAACGAGAGCTGCCCCACCTGGCGAGCCGAAACGCATAAAACGCAGTAACCGAGCTCGGCCTTCTCATTCTCACCAGAAGAAGCGAAGGTACTCTGATATATTTGAATGATGGCGCTTATTCACCCCAACTCGTGCGAATGTCTTCACAGTGGTCTAGATTTGTTTAGCGTACCACCAACGCAGACAGCCGTAGAAGAGGGACAATTTGTGGAGATACATCCGTTGGCCGCCTTAGCCCCCGGAGCCCCGGTGGAATTTGTAATTTCGGGAAACGGTGAGGAATATCTAGATTTGTTTAATACTTTTCTACACGTGCGCGCCAAAGTTACGTTAGCTAATGGCGGTGCATTACCCGCTGACGCAGAGGTGGCCCCGATCAACTATTACCTGCACAGTTTATTCTCCCAAGTCGACGTTTCACTGAACGACACGCTGATTACACCCAGCGAGAACACCTACCCTTATAGAGCTTATATCGAAGCCACGTTGAATTACGGGGAGGAACCCAAACGAGGCCATCTGACATCGGCTCTGTTTTACAAAGACACGCCAAATTTTATTACGGACACAATTGGTGACAATAACAACGGTTTAAGACTGCGTCGACATATAGCGGCTGGTTCTCAGGAGATTGATATGATGGGTCGTTTACATTCAGATATCTTTGCTCAAGATCGTTACCTGTTAAATGGTAGGACAGTTAAAGTAAAACTCACCCCGTCTAAAGATGCCTTCAACGTACTGGAACACGACCCTACCGCTGGTTATAAATCTATTATAACTTATGCGGCCTTGGTTGTCCGGAAAGCTAAATTAAATCCTGCCGTCTCGCTAGCCCACGAGAAAGCCTTGTTGCGAGGTAATGCCAAGTACCCCTTGAAACGAGTTGTGCTAAAAACTTTCTCTATCCCTAGAGGTATGCTATCGCACATGCAGGATAATCTGTTTCTCAGTCAAACACCTACACTGATCGTGATTGGACTAGTCACTTCGTCCGCTTTTAACGGGTCGTACACGGCTAATCCGTTCAATTTCGCTACCTTTGGTCTGATATATTTGAACGTCAGCGCGGACGGCAGAACCGTCAGTGGCAAGCCTTTGTCCATCTATTATGAACACAACCAGTACGTGAGAGCCTTCTTCGCGACGAATCTAGCTATGGGACTGGTTGGTAAAGACGCCGGCAACGACCTCGAGTATAGACATTTTAAGCACGGTTACGCCTTATACGCCTTTGACCTCACCCCCAGTCTACTAGACGGTGACCAATTTGAGATGGCCAAGTCGGGCCCAGTCTCAGTAGAACTTAAATTCGCCGAGGTCACACCCGAACCATTACAGGTTCTCGTCTACGCCGAGCAAGACTCGATCTTGGAGATCTCGAAATCGCGCCAAGATTTAACAGACTACACCACTTAAACAATGAACACAGACGAGATACGCACCATCCTCCTGTCGGACATATTTGTTAAACGAACTGGGCTCGTTAAAGTGTTAGCTCGTGACCAATTACCTCTACGTATCGATCCGACCAAGACGGCTGCTTTCGTCATCAACACTGATCCTAGCTATCGCCCCGGTGACCACTGGGTCGCCCTATATTATATTGGACTTGGTACTTTTGAATATTTTGATTCTTTTGGCCTACCACCTACACACTCGGACCTGATTAATTTTATAGCCAGAAACTCTACTCGACCTGTTAACTACAACGCCAGACATTTACAAGATGTAGTCACCAACGTTTGTGGGCTCTACGCCATTTATTTCATCTTGATCAAAACACGAGGTGGTACTATCCAGCGGGTCCTACTACCATTTTCGGCTAGACAACACGCCAACGATCGATTAATTACGCGCTTAGTCAGACCCTGGCTAGTGAAACTCAACCCCACTTTGATAAACAAGAGACGAAATCAATAGACAGGTGTATTTTTTTCCCTCACGACAATACGACCATGTGTCGTTGTTCCCACGCAATACATCGACGAATCACGTCCTGCCTAACACACGCTCGATGTTCGACGAATCAAATCCTAGCTAGGGCACGCTTAAAAAACCCAGATTATACGATATAAACACCCTGAAGACACTTTATTAACACACTAGATACATCTCGTTGAAAATGACTGCTCCCACCAACTGGGTCTACATCAAGAGAAGTGATGAAATGCTTAAACCTTTGGCTAGTGGTCTGAAGGCTGCGTCTGTAAGTGTTTACCGAGGTCAACCTTTACTACACGTGCGATGATATTTTGGTGAATCCTACCTCAAATTTCCTACCAAACACGGCATTACGTTAACTCGACCCGAGTTTGAACATTTCTTGACATTACAGAGCGAAATACTCGCCGAATTTGACCGATTACAGCCACCAAACACGGATACCTATCCTACTAACACTACCACGTTTGATCAGTACATCAATTCCAGCTGTTACCAACCAATAGAACCGAGTTGGTTTCCTACCACAGACCTGACCGATGTCCTACCCTCGAAGAAGCCTTCCACTAACCTGTTTGACGAAATCATGAAGTCTAGCTGTCCAGTATCCCCAGAACCTAGTTGGTTTCCTACCACAGACCTACCCGATGTCCCTAATCCACCACAGAAGAAGAAGAATCCTACCAAGCGATTGAGAGTTGCCCTTTAGTATTTGAAAAAATAAAAACTATATTAACCAAAACCGCTTTTTTGTTACCTATATCGTCTAACTGTTCGTCTAATTGTTTGTCAAGGAGTATATAGGGCCGAAACACTTGTCGGACGGGGGGACTTCTTCTGATGATCAGATTGCTTCCTGTTGTATCGCTCTGTAAAGAGTTTCCTATCATCATCGTCTAACTGTTTGTATGTCTCAATATATGTCTAAATATAACGTATACATATCGTCTTCCTATTATGTAAATATCGTCTAACTATCGTCTAAAAGTCTCAAACTGTTTGTCTAACACAACCACTACCTAAGTTGGCTATACTAAAAACAACAATAATATATAAAAAACAACCATCTTGCAACATTTTCCTTATATAAACATCGTCTTCTTGTTATCTCAAGTCCGCCATCTTGCCCCATATAACCTCCCCTTGTTAGCTCAAGTCCGCCATCTTGCGCCGCCTCTTCTTGTTATCTAAAAATACCGCGTCTTGTTAGCTCAAGTCCGCCTGCTTGCCCCTGCAGATTGCGCTTATATAAAAGTCATTCCGCCATCTTGCGCCTGCAGTGCGACGCCATTTTTTTCCTTATATAAAAAGTCACGCGCCTGCAGCGCGCCTGCAGAATGCTAACCGTTTCCAACATACCCTACTACTCCCACCTCTAGGCTATAATTATTCAGTTTATCTGGTTTTTTCTAGGATGTGTTGATGTGTTTGTGCGAGTAGTGTCATCTGCGTATTATAGATCTTCCAGTGTAGAAAACGTTGTTCATCTTATTTCTCTTGGACTGCCCTCTATGGTCTGGCGCATCACCCAGTCTAAGACTGTCAAAAATAAAGAGGTTCATAAGGGGCATCCCTGCCGTACTCCTGTCTTCAAATCAAAAGTTAGGTTGCTCTGCCCAACACTACATGTAAAGTTAGCATAGTGGCTTTTGATTATGGACACAATGTCAACTGGGAATTCCATATTCCCTCCGTATTTTCCATAAGCTGTCCCTGAGTATGCTGTCAAAAGCCTTTTCAAAATCAGCAAAGTTAATGTATAGCTGTCACTCTGAGCCCTGCTGTATAATGTTCATATGGGTGAATATATGAAATGCGCATTTTGCTTTTTGAACCATGCTTGTTTTTTCCTCAGTTTATGTTCTACTGCTTTTGAAATTGGCTGAGAGAATTATCCTGCCTAGTGTTTTACTGGGAACTAAGAGGGGAGTAATTCCTCTCCAGTTGTTGCAGTCTGTAAAGAAGCCATTCTTGGACAAACTGACAATTATTCCTTTATTCCACTCAGTTGGTGTTGTCACTGTTGTCCATACTTGTGCAAATGGTGGTTCTAATAGTTCTGCTGCTAGTTCATGGTCTGTCTTTAATAACTCAGCATTTAAATGTCGTGACCAGGAGCTTTTCCATTCTTCAACCCTTTGATAGCTGTGATTATTTCTTCCCTTCGCGGACTGTCTGTATCTACGTCTAGATCATTTTGAGCCTCAGGAACATTCAGCTGCATCTCTGGCGGTTCCTTACTCAGTGTTTCTCTGAAGTGCTCTGCCCATCGTATTTCCTGCCCTTGTGCTGTGGTGATGACATTTCCTTGCATATTTATTACTAACGTAATATTGTTTGCACCCCGTTTTCCGTTGAGGGTTTCAGTTATTTTATATACTTTTTTAAAAGGCCGCAATTACGTACCTGAAATTGTATACGCATTTTGCTGAATAACTGAATTACACGAGGATGAAGTAATAAATGATAGAAACACTGGAGGGAGGGAAGAAACGATTGACACTTGTCACGGACGACATAAATATTTTACATAATTATCTCTCTGTCATCAATTACTAGTTAGGGGAGGTAGCTTGTTTGCTTTCCAAGAAAAACAATTAGATTGTAAACAAAATATCAGATTGAGTAAGAGATGTTCATACTTTGTAAATTGTATAAATATATTATGAACAATTGCATTAGTCATAACATTTTGTTTTAGATACAATAATTGCTTTTTTTTCCATTTTTAAATTTTCTTTTTCTTCTATGCACAAATTCAAAAAATTTAAATGATGTTTAACATAATGCACATTTTAAATGATTGAGCACTTAGCTGTTCTACCATTCTCAATGATAATTATGTTATAACATCCTTTTTTCCAGTCGTAAATGTGCACAGCCGGCGTCTGTGGCCTAATGGATATGAACGCAGTTTCATAATCCAGATATACCAGGTTCGAAACCTGCTGCAGGCGGTTTGGTAGCAGATCGCTTTGTGTGGATTTTTAACAATGGTATAAGCGCCGTACCATTCAGAAAGCAATGGCAAACTACTGAATGAACAAAATTGCCTAGAAAAATCACAAACAGCCAATAAAAGCTGGGGTTGATTGCCACGTCCTGTAAAGGATAAGCAACTAAACTTAAATGTGCACAACCAAATCGAAGTGTCTTAGCCTGGGCCAGGATCAAACACAATTCCCACATCTTACTAAATAAAGTGAATAGACCTCACTTGCACTAACTAGTGCTGTTCATTAATCAGAATATTACCCTTTTTGTATTTTTATCAATAGTTTTCTGCTTCCGTGTTATTAATAAAAGAAAAACACATGTTTGTATATTGCTTCGTATTTATGGTCAAGTGTTATCTCTTAACGAGGAGTTTGGAGTTGCTTAAACCAAATAAATAAATAAGTACATAAATGAAGACAAAACTGAATACTGGGATGTGACTGTGTCTAATGGCTAGAATTCTTGCTACCCGTGGCAAGGTGATCGGTATCAAAATCTTAAACAAAAAAATACGTCATTACTTTTACGTCATATTATTTGGTTCGGTGTTTGCAACGTTTCAAAGCAGGGCATCTAGTTCAAATATTAACCATGTGCCTGGATCAGTCGGTCATGTGAATAGGCTATTTTGTAATGTGTGATGTATTTCCTGATATTGTAAGAGTTTTGTAATGTGTTATGTATTTCCTGATTATGGAAGAGTTTTGTAATGTGTGATATATTTAATGATTATGTAAGAGTTATGTATGGGGTGATATATTTCATGATTGTGTTAGATTTATGTAATGTGTGATAAACTTCCTGATTATGTATGAGTTAAGTAATGTGAGATATATTTCCTGATTATGTAAGAATTAAGTAATGTGTGATAAATTTCCTGATTATGTAAGAGTTATGTAATGGGTGATATATTTCATGATTGTGTTAAAGTTATGTAATGTGTGATAAATTTCCTGATTATGTATGAGTTAAGTAATGTGAAATATATTTCCTGATTATGTAAGTATTAAGTAATGTGAGATATATTTCCTGATAGTGTAAGAGTTAAATAATGTGTGATATATTTCCTGATAGTGTAAGAGTTAAGTAATGTGTGATATATTTCCTGATAGTTCACTAGTTATGTAATGGGTGATATATTTCATGATTATATAAGAGTTAAGTAATGTTTGATACATTTCCTGATTATGTTAGAGTTAAGTAATATGTGATGTATTTCCTGATTATGTAAGAGTTATGTATTCATGTTCCTAAAGCGCCCAATGGAGCATAGATCCACAACTACAGCTGGTCATCATGGAGACAGCCTACATTAAAACATGCATGTGATCTTCCAGTGGTGGTTTCTGTGCCAATTAAATAAACATGATGTGGTTGCCAGCCACAGGTATGTGTGGCCGTCCATTGCTGATGATGTTGTATAGTGGTTGGTATCACTACCCCAACAGTAGGCAGGCCTTGGTTGATGGTATAAAAGTCATTTCTTACTTGATGCAAAACAACAACAGTTCAAGCAGACAGCTGACGATTGATATCAATACTAAATGAGTAACTTGACTCCAACAGCTGACGATTGATATCAACACTAGATGAGTAACTTCACTCCGACAACAGTGCAAAATATGATGACGTTTATTTACATGTAACGTGACTGGTGTGAAATAATGAGTCCAAACTTCCCTTGAAGTTTGTCAACCTTGTACAGCATAAATTTAGACTCAATTATTATCTCAATGTCTTGCTTTATCATTCTTCCTTACTGCCTCAGTGTTTACTAGCTGTCTCTAGATGTTAGGGCGTTCACGACTGGATAACGACTGCTGCTGTCGAGATTTATCTCCCTTCTAAAATCATCATTTATGGGAAATTCAATTGTCACTCAAACATTTTTATTCTAATTCTTCTGTCTCTGTCTCTTTTTTTCTGTGCTCTGCTTAGCGTGTCTTGGTAAAGACAAGCCTAACCACCAGCGGTGATAATTTCTGCCAAATTCTATCATTTCCTTGTTGTTAGGCTGACAACCGGTCTACCATTTCCTAGTTCTCCTGACAAGGTATTGTCTATTGTTCTTCTCTTGTATTTACTAGACCTCTTAAATTATACAACATACCTGGGTTTCGAAATGTCTTGTAAATACGTCTACCTTCTAGTGATTGGAACACTGTCTCTTGTCTACTGAATCAAATATGATAATTATCATGGTGGCGTTCTAAGCGATTAAAAGGCTAGACAACAGTACATATCCATGTCACCACAGAAAGTAACCATCTCATTGGCATATTGTCTGGTTGACATCCCTTAATATCACTAGCCATTTCTTAGTATCTTTTACCACTAGAAACAAAATGCTGTCCTGAGTATTGCGTTTCCCGACACATGCTTATGTGTCTTCCTATTCCTATTCCACCATCTCCTCTATCTAAGAATTTACCCTCGATGAGAATTAAGTATAATCCCTCGAGAGAAAACTTTCTTTACAATTACATTGAATAGCTTTATATTTACTTTACATTCAAATTAACAGGTTAATAGTATTGATAGAATATGTTTACATTAACATCTACACTAATGGAAAAGTGTTCACATTATAGAATTAATATATTTTCATTTACATCTACACTGGTTGAAAAGCTTAGAAACTTTCCTTAATTTTAAAGTGCATATGTTTAAATAGACATTTACACTGGTTTGGAAAAGAAATATTATAATTAGATTGTACATCATTTCTTTCATCTTTCCCTCCCGGTTCCATATGGAACTTGAGACTACCTATGCTTTTTAGTTCTCATTGAGAAACTGGCAATAAAGCAGTCACCAGCCCTGGCAGTGGTGGTTCATGAAATCATCATTCTATATGATGAAGTTGTCAGCCTCAAATGACTTGGACATCCAATAGAACTTTTCACATATTGATATTCATATGGCAATATATACATATTAGTTCACATGTTAGTAATGCAAAAATTCAGAATTTAAAATAAACAACTTACGCCAATCTTGGCTCACAGACTGTTTGCTCAGAGAAGTAGGTTTAAGGCACTAACAGATGCCTTGAGGGTCGTTATGTTAGCACTAAACTCGTACTGTGACTCCGTGTGTCAGTTTTCTGAAATTCCGGTTCCTTATTAAAATGGTTTTCCTGAGCTCTTTAAGTCCTTCAAGATTTTCCACAAAGTCCGGTCTGATAAAGAGAATACGGAATTCTAACACTGGCAGTCTGGTTTCGGCTTGGCAAGCGATCCTCACAGTGAATTTTCACAGTGTTAAAACTTTAAAAGGTCAGGTTATATTGCCTGTCCTCCCCCGCATTTGTTTTGTTACGTTTCTAAGAAAGCTCAAATCGTTTAAAACATGCGTGTTTAGTGGGGTAATTTCAAAATTATTTCCGCCTGAAATAATATGCGTAATGCAAAAGGTTACGTCTCCCATATATGGAATGAAAACATCCGATCCTCTGTCGGCAATGAGTACAAATAATTTATCGTTACTTTAATATAAAGTAATGTTTTTTTTTTCAGCCCTTCGGCAGAAATTATCACTGCTCGTAAAGAAACTCGGTTGGGAAATCAATTGCGTGCAGCTGCTGCTCTTCGTTCGGTTGCTTCTGAAGTCTCCTTTGCTCGTCGTGATGTTCACAACTGACGAATGCGAAAAGCTTCTGCAGCGCGTTGAGATTCATGCCCTTCTGCAGACCGATTTGCTCGTTGTGACTGACGCCCTGCTTGTCTCTGTGCCCTTCGTGTTCTCGCCTTATTGCTACTTCTTCTAGAATCTCGCTTGCTCGTTGTGATTGACGCGATCGTCTTTTCCTCGTAGCATCTGCAGCTCGTATTGCAGCCATATGATCATTTTGATCCATAATAATAAGTCTGCAATAATTTAAATTAAAATTTTTTCTTGAAAAAACAATCAAAAACGTACACTTTAAGGTTATTTTAAAAAAAATGATGAGTTAAAGCCATTTCCTGCATGAAACTGGGTTCTACACCGACTTTTCTTCCATATATATATATATACTAGCCGTCAGACCCGGCTTAGCCCTTGTCCAAGTCAGAATGGGTGCAAGTCGGGTTTGGTGCGATTAGTTTTTGTACGGTTCACTTGTTCTTGGTTTTTATTGTATTATTGCGATGATGTGTGCTTCTAGTACTAATTTAAGGGAGGGCTTATTTGTAGACACGATTGGTACAACAGTCACTTGGTGACAACACGATTACGTGTTCCAGTGTGCTAACTCGGGAAAATGCCACATATACAGTTGCCCATTTGAGAAGCACTCATCGCTCAAGTCGACGCCGGTACGTGAAGCAGTTAACCTTATGCAATAATAATGGTGTACGGGTATGTTGGAGAGATTTATGATTAAAAAAAAAAACAAGCCTGCTAATGCTTTACAGTCTAACAGGAACTTATCACCCAGGTTCGGGGACAATCCTCTATGATGTTTTATTTTTAGAGCATCTGGTTATTATTTGTGTTGCACCTGCAACGATTAGCTTTGTATGATTCCATTTACTATTTTGTCGATAAACTTATGATTCGTGCAACAGGCAATTTGTGTTCAAAAACAGAGAATTAACCAACAGAACTTGGGTATCGTGAACAACTATACATACTGAATATTATAAACAAGCATAAAAAGTTGATTTTTTCCTACCTAATAATATGGTCAAGTTGCTAAAACACCACCCATGAGTCGATTTGCCATCTCTTTATATATTTCAAAGTCTCCTACCTAGGGCTTCGATAGAATTCAGCATGTGCCTGGACAATTCTTTTTGTGCTCGAGCTCATCCCACACAATGAGCGAACAATTTTTTGTCGCACAAAATATTTTATTCGGTGGAGCATTCTGTGTCCTCTTAGAAAATAGTAAACAGACCTTGTCTCCTTGATCATCATGAAACCAATTGTCCGGGGTAAGAAAAGTAGCAACTTGAACACTGTAAAATGGACTAATTGTGCCACCTGGTTTTGTAGCATGCATTTTTTTTGCAGCTATTTTTTATATGAAGAAGACTCACGGCCACGGGCTAAACTGCGGATCATCATGAGATCTTATTTTGGCCAAAAGCAGATAAAGAGTTACAATTCAAAAGGTAAAATCTTTTTACCGTACCACTGGGCGCATCTAAAAAAGAATAGCTGTCTTTAGTTACGTGAACCATTTTTTCAGCACATGCAAGAACGGTGGTTGTAAACTGTACGTTAATCAGTGATTGCCATCTCTTTTTATATTTGTTCAAGCAGGTCTCATCTTGACTCACTGTTTTGACACAAAGCATGTGAGTGGACAACATATGTCGTTTCTTGCAGGTACAGTCGGTCAAAAGCTGAAGCATCCGTTCTTTAGTATGCGAAAGATCAAAATCTAGTCCGTTCGGAAATTCGTGCCCACAGAAAGTGTCAATTTTCTCCCAAACTGTTTGTTGTATGGACATGAATTTGTGCATGCAGTCTTAGATTTACCATGCAGTTAAGATTTTGCGATCATTACATCCACAGCTGTCGCAAAATTTGCAAAACGGCGATTTTCTTTGATCTTCTAGGAACATTTGCCTAAATCTGCCCGTAACATTAATTCTTACAGTAAATTACAACATTTGTGCGACAAGACGGTTCAAAGGCGTGTCCTAAATGTGTGATTGGTTGTTCACGTGATTTTGATACGAGGAATGATGTTCTGATAATGAACCATGATAGCAGTAAATCATCAGGAAGCTATGTCAAATCGTAACTGTTTATGTGTTTGTAAAGTTTCTTTCAATCGCACGCTCTGTAAGTGTCAGTCTGTAAAGAAGTGTACAGAGTTGTTGAGATCAGGCATGCTCCAGTTTACCCAGCGGTAAATGGGTAACTCACCCTAGTCCTGAGCTAAGGAAGGCAAAGGCAGCTGTAAATAGTAGTTTCCCTCTAAGGCTCCAGGGGAAGCAGGCCCTAAACTTGGTCACTTCAACCGACGCAGGATGGTGTATGTATGGAGTAGAAGTGTAGACTGTGATTAACGCGAATGGTGTACTGTTCGTGTTCTGACCAAACTAATCACTCATACACTTGTGTCTACAAGGCACCAATGCAGACTGCTGGAATCTTTGTTTACACAATTTATTCAGACGTACACACTGGGACATAACGAGTACATCATGGGTATGTTGACACATCAATTTGTAGGCATTACATGAATGGGTAGTACATCAAAAGTTCAATGTCATGATACATTATGGCCGCATCCCCTATCTGACTAAACGCGTCAGTGAAGGCGGATCGGTAAATAACTAAAGTTGCTTGACGTCCATTCATTCATAACCCTCCACTCCCAAAGGAGCATAGGCCTTCAACAAACACATGCCAAGTCCTCCTGTCCCGTGCCATCATCTCAAGTTCTTTCCATGTTCTCCTCATCATTTTCACCTCTGTTTCCAACTCTCTTCTCCATGTACTTCTTGGTCTTCCTCTGCCTCTCTTGCCCTGGGGGTTCCAGAACAAGGACTGCCTTGTAATGCTATCAACAGGTTTCCTCAGTGTGTGTCCTATCCATCGCCATCGTCTTCTTCTCATCTCTTGTTCCACTGGCACTTGTCTAGTTCTTGTCATCAGTTCCACGTTGGTAACCTTGTCATACCATTTTAATCCCTCTATTCTACGCAAGCACCCATTTATGAAAGTCTGTAGCTTTTTGGTTGTTGTCTTTGTTGTTCTCCATGTCTCAGAGCCATACAATAGGACTGACTTCACATTTGAGTTGAAGATTCTTATTTTCGTGTGGTATCCGATTTCTCTTGATCTCCATATATTTCCCAATGCAATGAAAGCTCCTCTTGCCTTTTGTATTCTTATTTTGATATCGCTGTCTGTCCCTCCAACTTTGTCTATATTACTGCCAAGATATGTGTATGATTCTACATCTTGAATTGGTGTTTCTTCAAGTTCAACCCTGTTATCATTACCTGCATTTATTCTCATTATTTTTGTCTTTTCCCTGTGTATTTTCAGACCCAATTGCTGTGACCTCTCATCGAGTGTTTTCAATTTGTCCTGCATCTGATTACGGTTATGGGACAGAAGAGCCAAGTCATCAGCAAAATCCAGATCATCCAACTGCTTAGTCAGAGTCCACTGGATTCCATTTCTGTTGTGTGTTGTCGATGATCTCATAACCCAATCTATTGCCAGCAAGAAAAGAAATGGAGACAAGAGGCATCCCTGTCGCACTCCTGTTCTTATCCCAAATGGTTCTGTAAGCTGTCCTTCATGAAGAACTCTGCACGTCATGTCTTCATAGGTTTTCTTTATTAAATTAATGATTTTCAGGGGAACTCCATAATGCCTCATCAATTTCCAAAGTGATTCTCTGTCCACACTGTCAAATGCTTTTTCGTAGTCCACAAATCCGATGTATAGTGGTGAATTCCATTCCAGACTTTGTTCAACTATTATTCTCAAAGTGGCTATCTGGTCTGTACATGATCTGTTTTGTCGAAAACCTGCTTGTTCATCTCTCAATTTCTTGTCTATGGACTCCTTTATTCTCTCAAGGATAATCCTGTTCAATACCTTTCCTGGCACTGATAGTAACATTATTCCTCTATAATTTGTGCACTCTTGTAGATTTCCCTTCTTAGGCAACTTAACCAGATATCCTTCCTTCCATTCTGCTGGTATCTCTTCTTTTTCCCAGACTTTACCAAGTAATTTATATAACATCTCTGTAGCCGTGTCGATATCTGCTTTGATGGCCTCTGCTGGAATGCTATCGGGTCCAGACGCTTTTCCATCTCTTAGAAGCTTTATGGCTTTCTTTATTTCTTCCTTCGTTGGTCTTTCACCGTTAATTTGTAGCTCTTCTTCTGCTGGCTGGATGTCCGGCGGGTTTTGTGGAGCTGGTCTATTGAGAAGGTCCCCAAAATATTCTGTCCACCTCTTCATTTGCTCTTGTATATTGCTGAGCAGTTTCCCATTCTTATCTTTTATGAGGCAACTTGTTTGCTTGTATTTCCCTGTTAGCTTCTTTGTGCTGCTATACAGTTCTCTCATATTTCCTTTGGCTGCAGCATCTTCTGCCTCTCTTGCCAACTCCTCAATATACTTCCTCTTGTCTCTTTTGATACTTCTTTTTACTTCTTTGTTTGCTTCTGTGTACACTTCTTGAGCCTTGGCTTTGGAGCTTCTAGTTTTGCTTGTGTTTAACTCTGCTTTCTTGTTTTTTTCTGTCTTTTATCTTATTGATGGTTTCTGTTGTTATCCATGCTTTTTGTTGTCTTTCCCTTTTCCCCAGTATTTCTTCACATGTCTCCTTCCATACTGTTTTGACCTGCTGCCAATAGTCTTCTGTATTCTCTACATCTTCCAGCTGTTGGAGCACTTGGAATTTGTTGGATACTGTGACCGCAAATTTGTCTCTTGTTTCTTGATTTCTTAGCTGTCCTACATTAAACTGTTGTCTATAGTTTTGCATTGTTGCATATCTCTTGAGTTTCATTTTTACTTTGGCTATCAGAAGATGGTGATCTGATGCCACATCTGCTCCTCTATATACCTTTACATCCTGCAATGATGATCTAAACTTCTTGTTTATGCATATATGATCAATCTGATTTTCTGTTCTATGGTCTGGTGATATCCATGTTGCCTTGTGTATTCTCTTATGTGGAAACATGCTTCCTCCTATAGCCAGTTGATATGAAGCACAGAAGTTTGCGAATAGCTCTCCATTTTCATTCATTACTCCTAGCCCATGTTTTCCCATGACTTCTTCGAATCCAGTGTTGACTGTACCTATCTTTGCATTCATGTCACCCATCAAAATTGTGATGTCTCTTCTTTTTACTTTATCCATAATTTCCTGTAGTTTAGTATAAAATGCTTCTTTCACAGACTCTTCTTTGTCATTAGTTGGTGCATAACATTGGATGACATTTACATGAATTTTCTTTTTAGCTGTTTTGAAAGAAGCTGTTATTATTCTGGGTCCAACAGCTTCCCATTCAATTAGTGCTTTCTGTGCTTCTTTAGATAACATAAGAGCTACCCCTTCACTGTGGTGTGAACTTTCGTCTTCATGTCCTGAGGACAGCACCAATTCACCTGTGATGAGGTTCTTCCTGTCTACCCCCTTCCACTTTGTTTCACACATTCCCAGAACCTCGATTTTGTATTCCCTCATTTCTGCTGCTACTTGCGCCACTTTCCCTTGTTCGTTTAATGTCCGAACATTCCAGGTGCCAAATCTGGAAGTTCTCCTAGAAGAAAGAAGGTTAGTCAGCAACACAGACTCCTTTCGGCTTTCTCTGTGTTGCATCATACGCCTCCCCGCGAGAGGACCTTCCCCTGTCTTGGATGGCTGTGTTTTATTTTCTTTATTTGACTTGTCCATATTTGTTGAAGTTTTTTGTGGTTTAAATTTTTTTACAGGATGGTGTAACCGGCCCCATGCCCAACCCTCCTTAGTCGCCTTTTACGACATGCTTGGTAGGGGACAGTGTTACTATTCTTTGCTCCCCTTTCGGGCCCCGGTAACACACGGGTGTTGACGTCCATAGTTTGTAGTATATTATGAAACCACGAAAAGGGGGTTTCTATCAAGATTGAGATCTCCTTGTCACTGTCCGAGTAATAAGATACATGCCCCGTTCTTTGGACAGTGATACTAAAGTATGATGACAGGAATTTAACATGGCCGCCTTCCTGAGTTGTCGCTCACTCGCTCACAGGAGGATATATTTATAAGCCAAAGTTAATTTGCAATACATATGCATAATTTCATAAAGTTCCTCCATACAGAGCTACAGTAATGCAGTTACCTCACGTAGCCATAATTACAGTATGGAGCCCGTCATCTCCGTCGATACAAACTTGACCCTAGTGTTGCGAAGCACAAAATTCCAGGTAGGTCTAACCGACCTGAGATCATCAAAATAGGGTCTGGCAATACATGGAGTCCGAATTATACATTGTACCGTACCTTAGGAGAGTCTCTAACACAAACTCTAGTAGAGGCACCATCTCCTATAGAAGAAAACCACTTCATAACTAATTTTTCCTTAAGAATCTACCAGCCCTTTGAAAATGCGTACCCGCCATTATCACGGTACATCGGAACTCATCACGACTTGTTAAGACAAATCCTACTTCCGCTAGAGCGGCATAACAAGAATATAGTCCTGCCTACCCATCAAAAATATACAATACAGGACTGATTCTACTTGTACTAATAATATGTAATACATATGAATTCAGGCCATAAACATAATAAGCAAATTAATCTATTTTCTGGCCCTAAGAAATAGGTACAGGCATGAGAGCAAAATCCATGCGCCGGATCAATATCAAGAACGATTACTCCTATAATCAAAAGTGTGAATCAAACATGGATTCTCTCGCTTTTACCATAGACAGCATTTTCATACACAAATGAATGACTGTCTATATTTTTTCCCATATTAAATAGCCATATCGATTTTTGTAATATGTGCGTCAAAATATGCACGCAACAGATTACCACACCCCTCGGGAAAAAAAAATGGTACATTTTTTTTTGAAATATATCTAGGAGCAACATACAATAGGCTCACAACGCACCAATAACAATGCGCAGATGATAAGCATACGTTTTATGACCTTAGAGAAGGTACTTCTCTAAGTATTAATATTTCCAGAGAGGTGTCACCAACGCATACTACAATATTAGCAATGACACAATTTTCACATTAGTTTATACATAAATTTCATCTAAGATATCTTAACATCATGATCATCAAAGACGAAAAACATTGAAAGATCAGCGGTGAATAAATATCAATGAACCGCTAAGTAGTGTTACAATCAATATATGATATTTTACATATGTGTACACATTTCAACATAGAAACAACTGTATCAAAGTTGTATAACAGTTATGAATCATGTGGGCATCTAGACAAAATATCTGCCATCACATTTTCTGACCCACGGATAGCTCGCACCGAAAAATGAAATGGCTGTAGAGCAATCGCGTATCGCGTTGATCTCGCGCTCTTCAGATTTTTACTCTGAATAGCCGAAAGAGCTTTCTGGTCAGTTTCCACAATGAAATGCGCGCCCAGAAGAAATCTTTGCAGTTTAAGGATTGACCAAACCATAGCCAATAATTCACGGTCTAGGACCGAGTAATTCTTCTCTGCGGCATTTAATTTCCGAGAAATATACATCACAGGATGCAGAGTTCCAGAGTACTCTTGCATTAGTGCTGCTCCAATCCCGGTGGATGAAGCGTCACTACGAAGAATAAATGTCTTATCCTTAGAAGGCAATACTAGGATAGGTGAAGTAGAAAACATAGTTTTAACCTTATCCAAAGAGGATTGACATTCTTGAGTCCAATGGACTACATTAGGAGACCCTTTCTTTAGCAAGGAAGAAAGAGGTGACATAATGGAGGACAGATTCGGAATGAATCGTCCATAAAATTGTATTAGACCTAAGAGACTTCGCACTTGCTTTTTAGTCTTAGGAATAGAAATGTTAAGTATCTTACTTGTATTATGGTCTTCTGTTTTTAGGAACCCATGACCAACACGGTGTCCTAAGAAAGATATTTCGCTAAAACCAATACATGCTTTCGATGGTTTCGCTGTCAGGTTATGCTCGCGTAAGATAGACAATAGTTCATTTATCCCATTATAGTGATCGTTCCAAGTATCACTGAAAAGACAGATGTCATCAAGATACGCAATGACATCTGAGCGATGAGATAGGATTCGACGCATCATGCGTACAAATGTTGCAGGGGCGTTCATAAGACCGAAAGGCATGAAATTCCATTGGAATAGACCCCTAGGCGTCGAAAAAGCAGTAAACGGTTTGGCGTGTTCGGATAGTGGAACTTGCCAATATCCCTTAGACAAATCGAGTTTAGTAAAGAAATGAGAATTCGATAGTCTCGTAAGTAGCTCTTCTAGTAAAGGCATAGGTTCAGCATCAAATTTAGTCACTTGATTCAATTTGCGATAATCCACGCAAAGACGTATGTTATTGTCTTTTTTTTCGTACAATAACCATCGGCGAAGAATATGCTGATGTGGATGGTTCAATAATTTTTAACTCTATCATCTCATCTAACTCTTTCTCTACCTGTGCTTGAAAATGTATCGGGATAGGATACGGTCTGACTCTTATAGGACTATGGTCAGTAAGAATAATGTCATGTTGAATGACATCAGTTTGACCAGGAATGTCAGTAAGGACATCCTGAAATTGTTCTAACATAGTAGAAACTTGTTTCTGCTCTCCTGGAGATAATTCTGGAGAAATTGCAACATCTTTCCATGATTCATTAGAGTGAAGAGGAATCATTGGAAAAGGTAAATTTACATCCGAGAAACTCGTTTCCTCATCCTGTATTACTGACAGAGATGAGTACTGTCCATGTTGGACTGGAAAATCGTCCGTTGCCTGGAAAACAGGTTGTAAATAATTAGGACGTTCATGGAATTCCGCGAGCATGTTGATGTGGAAGGTTTTACGCTTCCCGTCAATATCGACGATATAGTCAACATCGGAAACTTTTGATATTATATCGTACGGACCTTTCCAAGAAATAAGAAGTCTATTTTCCCTACAAGGTAGCAAGACAAATGCTTTGTCACCTGGACAAAGTTGTCGCAAGCATCTCTTTTTATTGGCAAATTCCCTTGCCTTCTGTTTCGCAAATTCAGAAGAAGCAGTTGCCAATTTGCATGCTTCAATAATCTTGTGTCTAAGTGCGATGACATATTCATAAGAGGATTTTGTGTCATCGACAATATTATCAGCAGTTATAAGATCATGAAGTAAGGACATAGGACCTCGCGGTTTCGCGCCAAAGACAAGTTCAAAGGGAGAAAATCCTGTATGTTCGTTGGCGACCTCTCTATATGCAAAGAGAGCCGCGGGTAAAACCCTATCCCAATCCTGAGGATGATCTTCTGTTATCTTACCTAGTAGGTTTTTCAGAGTTCTATTCAAACGTTCCACCATCCCATTGGACATAGGATGATAAATACTACTCAGCGATCTCTCTATCTTAAGAGTCGACATTACTTGAGACATGGTATCCGATATGAGTTGGGTACCATGGTCGGATAATATTTCTGCTGGAAACCCCAGACGAGAAAATATTAACCAAAGAGCATCTGCGACATCAGCAGTAGTTATGCTCTTTAGAGGAACAGCCTCCGGCCAACGTGTGCACATATCAACACACGTTAAAATAAATTGGTGTCCTCTAGCAGACTTTATCTTAAATGGACCAATGATGTCTATCGCCATTTTTTGAAATGGCCGAATGGGAATGTCTGCAGCCTGAATAGGTGCATCATGGCGTGGACCTCTGGATTTAATCTCTTGACATACTTTACAAGATCGACAATAGATTCGTATGTCCTTATTCACAGCAGGCCAAAAGAAAGATTGAAGAACTCTAGCTTTAGTACGGGAAAAACCCATATGTCCAGCACACTGCGAATCATGAGCGTGCTGTAAGATTTTAACTCTCATATTTTTAGGCACAAGGATTTGAGAATGAATGGACTTAGCGGAGTCTTGTACCATACGTACAAGTACGCCATTCCTCATCGTAATCCAAGATTTACGATTTGTATCCTTATTCGGATCACCTTTTGTTGCCAGAGTAAAGAATTTCTTTAGAGTAGGATCATCTTCCTGCTGTTTGATAAAGGAATCATGGGAAATCTCCAAGGGATCATCTTGGATCTGCGCATCATTATCTTCAGAATGTGAAGATTGTGGCATATTAAGAGCTTGAGCCCTAGTGATTACTGCATTAGCAGATTGCATATTAACATTTTCCCAATTAGAAATTTGCTGTGGAGTGCATTCTTTCACTCCATGAATGCGACCGATGATAAGATCAGCGATCGGATTCGGCAAGAGACATGCTTGCACCTCTCCTGTAAAGAAAGGCGTAGCAATATTGATAATGGCAGTGGAGTACTTCTCCAATGTGCCACCAAATGTTACACATTTGACTATATTGCCTGTAGCTCGAGAAGGATTTACGAGTGATTGCCTCACTCCGATGGTAGTGCACCCCGAGTCGAAAAGAATTGATACCGGAGTACCATCTATTAGGCCCCTATCAAAGACAAGAGCACCCCTTCCATTATGCGCGATTGACGCATGGAGCGCGGGAAGCGGGTGACCGCAGCTTAAAGTAGAAACTGTGGTTGGATCGAATAATGTTTTGCATTGCAAACACTGAGATGCTCTAGCAAAATCGAAAGCGGAATTTGCTACACTATTGGAGTCTTTTTTATCATTATTCTGATTATCGGTGTCGTGGAACTCCTGTTGTGCAGAGTTAGCCTGGTAATACGATTTACCATGTCTTTTGTGTTGTGATCTACCTCGGTTATGATTGTCTCTATAATTATTATTTCCTCTGTTATAACCCCTATTTGGGTTTGAATCATAATATTCATGATCATAATCATCACGCTCATTATACTGAGTATCCCTGTAATATTGGTTCTTTTCTCTCCATGAAGAACTTGGGTAGTTCCTATAGCTACTCCCCTTTCGAGAATATCTAAAATTATGGGTACCCCTCGCGTGTCGAGGACTATCAGCCCGATTCCAGTTCTTCAAAGAAGAACTCTGATTTGAGTGGTTATCTTGGTTTTGATACTTATTCCAATTAACCTTTTTATCAAATTTATTTTTAGCTCCTTGGAATTTGTGTGAGTAATTCTGATTATATTCTGTTGCCGAAGCAACTGGCATACTCTCTTTAATGTTAGAGTTACTAAGGATCATGTCAGGGTGTGCCGTGGCATACTGGTCACAATATTCTTCCATTTGCTTTAATGTACAAGGTTTACGCTCATGTAAGAACTCTAGGAATGATTTATTTACAGAAGACATGACCTTGTCTCTTAGCAATAAATCCGTAAGACCATCAAATGTTTTCTCTGTTTTGGATAATTCAATCCATCGTGAAAGTGTAATTCGTGCTTTTGAGATGAATTCTGAGAATTCTACACCTACCTCAGGTCTCATTGTTTTAAACAAAAGACGATAACCTTCCTCAGACAGCTGATATCTCTTTATCAAAGCTGCCCTAACAGCATCATAATTATCCTTGTCGGCCTCTTCAACAAAATATAACTTACTCAGAGAGTCCCCTTTTAGATTTTCAGACAACTGATTCACATACTGTGATTTGTCAACATTATGAGCTCGACAAGCACGTTCAAATCTATCAAGCCAAAATGCTATATCATCACTGGCAGAGTTGAACGCTGGTACCTTGACCTTGTACACAAAGAGTTTACCATTACCACCAGATGCCTGATTAACATTACTCATACTTGTCAATTTCAATTTCTCTAATTCAAACTCATGTTCTCTTATCGCTTTTCTCTCTTCAGCTTCCAATTTTTCTGTTCTGCATCAAATCTCCTTTCCTCCACTTGCATCTGCAATTTCTTTAGTTCAGCAGCAATATCAGCTTCTTTTTCTAATCTTTTTTCTTCAGCCAGAGCTTTTCTCTCTTCAGCAGCAGCTTCTCTTTCTAATCTTTTCTCTTCAGCCAGAGTTTTTTTATCTTCAGCAGCAGCTTTTCTCTCTTCTGCAGCTAATGCTTTGTCATATTGAGCAACAGCCCATTGTTCTAAGTCTTTCCCAGTTTTATCAAGGGATTTTCCTTGTGCAATAAAATAATCTAATGTAGACATCTTGTCTTCTTAAATCAGAAACCTGAAAAAGTAAATAAATTACCCTATTTCACTTTAATGGGAGACAAGTCTATACCATAGACTTAGTCTTAGTGAAAAACTTGTATGGTTATTTTGTTTATCATATAACCAATGATAACTTGAGTACATGTGGACAACAATAAGTGTATCTCAAATACTGTGGGAGACAAGCCTTACAAAGGTCTTGTATACCTCAATGTAATCAAAGATCACTTGGGTACCTGTGGAAAATAATCATAAAGTACTGATCTGTACTATACTATCAGTGTATACCACTATAACTTCTATGTCATATGTCAACTAAAGACATTACAAAGGACAAACAAGAAAAGACAATATGAACACATTTGCAGAGATCAAATTAAATTAAATAGGAGAAATGAAAAAAATGATCACAGAAACCGTGATGATAACTGCAATAAGATAACAAGACAAATAACGCCACAGTGTATAAACATAAGGGTGTAAAAAACTGAAATGAAAGGAAAGATGAGACCTACAATTATACAAACAAATTAAACAAAAATAAAGAACAGAAAAAAATGTTACAAATACAAATATGAAACAGTCGTCACAACTAACCAAATATTTGCAAACTATGTTGCATGCAAATTTCAATTAAGAAATTGCTCCCTATAGAACGCCAGAACAAGACCAATATCACTCGGTATTTCCTGTTCTAGTCACCTCCCATCCAGGCCCGCAACATATAAACACCTACACATATAAACAAATAACATGTAAACATAAATAGCATATAGCATACAATATAATTTATATCATGAATGGAATGTGTTGCAGGTATAGTGTTGTAAAGCAGGCACAGTTTATTTTAATACTAATAACTTGCCACTTTATTGAGTAATAGATTTAATTTTAAACTATTACACAGTTCAATTTTTTTTTATTTTTTTATTTGTTGAGCATATGAAGATCCAACGATGAAATATGCAATTTATGTTCAACAACACTGTGATTCTTCTGTACGTTGAGAAATGTCAACAATACTGCTCCAGATATTTTCTACACTTGATACAACTGTCCTGTGTAATACCGTCTGTACAGCGAAAAACTGTCAACAAGCGATGACCTAGATACAGCATCCTATCGGTAATACAGGTCAAGCTGACATCGACTGTATAGCTGTCCTACTGGTGTTGATGTGGTCAAACAAATGTTCTTTCAACTGTAAAATGTGATTCTCAGCACAAGACTGCGTAGGCTGGACCCAGGAATCTGGCTCACCACTGTAAAGTTTCTTTCAATCACACGCTCTGTAAGTGTCAGTCTGTAAAGAAGTGTACAGAGTTGTTGAGATCAGGCATGCTCCAGTTTACCCAGCGGTAAATGGGTAACTCACCCTAGTCCTGAGTTAGGGAAGGCAAAGGCAGCTGTAAATAGTAGTTTCCCTCTAAGGCTCCAGGGGAAGCAGGCCCTAAACTTGGTCACTTCAACCGACGCAGGATGGTGTATGTATGGAGTAGAAGTGTAGACTGTGATTAACGCGAATGGTGTACTGTTCGTGTTCTGACCAAACTAATCACTCATACACTTGTGTCTACAAGGCACCAATGCAGACTGCTGGAATCTTTGTTTACACAATTTATTCAGACGTACACACTGGGACATAACGAGTACATCATGGGTATGTTGACACATCAATTTGTAGGCATACATAGCAGATCTGAAGTCATGACACATTCATAAATAATGGGTAGTACATCAAAAGTTCAATGTCATGATACATTATGGCCGCATCCCCTATCTGACTAAACGCGTCAGTGAAGGCGGATCGGTAAATAACTAAAGTTGCTTGACGTCCATAGTTTGTAGTATATTATGAAACCACGAAAAGGGGGTTTCTATCAAGATTGAGATCTCCTTGTCACTGTCCGAGTAATAAGATACATGCCCCGTTCTTTGGACAGTGATACTAAAGTATGATGACAGGAATTTAACATGGCCGCCTTCCTGAGTTGTCGCTCACTCGCTCACAGGAGGATATATTTATAAGCCAAAGTTAATTTGCAATACATATGCATAATTTCATAAAGTTCCTCCATACAGAGCTACAGTAATCCAGTTACCTCACGTAGCCATAATTACAGTATGGAGCCCGTCATCTCCGTCGATACAAACTTGACCCTAGCGTTGCGAAGCACAAAATTCCAGCTAGGTCTAACCGACCTGAGATCATCAAAATAGGGTCTGGCAATACATGGAGTCCGAATTATACATTGTACCGTACCTTAGGAGAGTCTCTAACACAAACTCTAGTAGAGGCACCATCTCCTATAGAAGAAAACCACTTCATAACTAATTTTTCCTTAAGAATCTACCAGCCCTTTGAAAATGCGTACCCGCCATTATCACGGTACATCGGAACTCATCACGACTTGTTAAGACAACTCCTACTTCCGCTAGAGCGGCATAACAAGAATATAGTCCTGCCTACCCATCAAAAATATACAATATAGGACTGATTCTACTTGTACTAATAATATGTAATACATATGAATTCAGGCCATAAACATAATAAGCAAATTAATCTATTTTCTGGCCCTAAGAAATAGGTAAAGGCATGAGAGCAAAATCCATGCGCCGGATCAA
Source organism: Oreohelix idahoensis (assembly GCA_024509875.1). Lineage (NCBI taxonomy): Eukaryota > Metazoa > Mollusca > Gastropoda > Stylommatophora > Oreohelicidae > Oreohelix > Oreohelix idahoensis. The sequence goes on from JAMPIV010012034.1 coordinate 86,612, forward strand.
TATCAAGAACGATTACTCCTATAATCAAAAGTGTGAATCAAACATGGATTCTCTCGCTTTTACCATAGACAGCATTTTCATACACAAATGAATGACTGTCTATATTTTTTCCCATATTAAATAGCCATATCGATTTTTGTAATATGTGCGTCAAAATATGCACGCAACAGTGTTATTATAGATTGGCATATGAAATTAGTTTATCACAAACGAAGGAATTCGATCGACGTGCCTCATTCCAAATTGGACGACTCCAATAAGTTCACAACAGTTATTGGTTGGATAAACTGCAAGCCATCTCGCTGCCAGTAATCTTCTTCTTCATGTAGCACGTGTTCTTCCCATTTAGCCCAGTACTCTGTGTCTAATCGTGAAAGGGCCTCACGACTCATGTCTTTAACATCGCACATTTTAAAAGTGGTGTTCTGGGCGGCCACTTGCCCTTTAACTTTAGCCCAAACCAGCTCTATTGGATTAAGGTGAGAATGGTAAGGTGGGAGTCGAAGAGAAACATGACCCTGCTCTTGGATGATTTTATCAATCAGATAAACTTTTGTCTTATTCCTCTGTCTCACAAGCTGCAACAACTCTGGGTTTTAAATAGCTGTTGTCAGCGAAGATATTTTTTTCATTCACAAGCCACCTCCTGATTTCGTCTTTCGTGCTTGCCGAAGTGGGAGCTTTATCCTCCTGCGCTAGAACATTATGATAGGACGCATTATCCATCACCAGGCAAGACGGCCTACCTAGAGTCGGGAGGAGTGTATTCACTATCCAATCCTGAAAATTTGCCCATTCATTTCACTGTGGTAGTCCCTACCATCTACAGACTTTGATAGAAAAATAAGCTCTGCATCACGGACAAGCCCATTCTGTCTGCTGCCAGCATGTGCTAATATAATGCGTTGACCTTTGCTGCTGGGAATTTTCTGGAACCTTAAATTTATATTTTCAGCAGATGAAGATAGCTGAAAACTTTCACAACAAAATATACAAGTGAAAGTAAATGAACTTGACAGGCCATAGTGAGTCTCATTCACTGTTTATAAAGATTCTGTCAACTGGTTCTCCTCACTGCTCATAGTGACAGGTGATGTCAAACACTTTGCACATGAGAACTGTTTAACAAACTCCAAGACGCTTTCAATGATAATAATTTGATATCCTTCAATAGTTTCAGGATCAGTGTGTTTCACAGCTGTAGAAGTAACACTGTTTAATTTGCAGAATGATGCTGACTTGTTTAGAGTTTTACTTTCAGCAGGCTGAGAATGACAGTTTGATGATAGTTCATTTGTAGCAGTTAAACTCAAAGCTTTGTAATGCCGGCGCCACTATTTGAGAAAATCATAAAACCAAACCTAAAGACCAGCCAATAATTCACTACCGTGAGATTGGTATTGTGAATTAATGGCTCCCTCTCCAACCAACCCGCCAATATCACAACCATGTAAATACAAATGTACATATAACATTTAAAAAAAGAACCCTGTCAAATGAGATTCTTCAAGCCACACACTGTATGTAACAATAAATATACTTATCTGTATTACCAACAAATTCCTCCTGGCTTCCACCTCTGGGCTCAGGGAATGACGATTCACATACAGTGCAGCAATCAGGGTTAGACTTAGAAATCCGGCTTGTCACCGATCAACACCGCCATCTTGTAAAATATTCTGCCCATGCAGACAATGTAGCCCAAAGACTTGAAAAATGACTGAAACACCATATATTAAGATCCCGGCTTAAGGCCTCCAACATTAAGCCTGTTACGTGTCGTTTTGATGTTCAATGTTAATATTATATAACAGGATGGTTCCTGTGACCACGATGACGTCTGGGGTACTAAATCTCTAGACGCCGCAACCAGCCCAACACCACTCATAATGATTTGAGTCACAACGGCCGAAATGGACGATATACACTTTATTAAAGACTGCACGCAGCTCCACAAATAGATACTTCATACCAACATGTAATGGCAGATAATATGAAGATGATTCGTCTTACGAGGACAAAAGACAAAGAAAGTAGTCTACGTTACGGCCACCAGGCCTTCGTCAGGAAAAGAAAGAAAGTGAAGGCTAGATAGGAAGTCACTTCCTTTTCAGCCATGCTTCGCCTTCAGGGAAGTACCTAGATTTTATTTTTATTATTATCATTATTTTTTTTTATTTTTATATTTCTTTAAGTTTTTATGTCTCCTATCTAGCCTCCACTTTCTTTCTTTTCCTGACGAAGGCCTTGTGGCCGTAACGTAGACTACTTTCTTTGTCTTTTGTCCTCGTAAGACGAATCACCTTTTTTCGATTTTTTTTTTTCAAACCCACCCATTGTACTCCACGTCTTACCGCAGTTCCCCTCAACTTCCTCAGATAATATGAAGTGGACGAAATACCGTCGACAGTCAGTTCATGTCAGGAACGCTGTCATGTAGCTCTCAAATATGATTTATTTAAATGAACACTCAACACTGAGCAATTATACTTCTGGTCACTACCGATAACTAGATGACTAGATACATCTCACCAAAGATCTTGATGTATTAGTGATAACATAACTCCATTTTAAACACTTTAACAATCAGGAGCTCAAACAAATAAAGAGCCCTGCTGAGCTAAACCTATAATAGGCACAATTGTTATGAATTTTACTCATAACACCGTGCGTATGATAATAGCGCTTGTCCTTAACATATTTTTCTGGGATGGATCTTTTCTCATCATGATTCGATGAAGAGCATTTTCCTTTTTTTTTTTTCCTCGCATGAGGTCGCATATCTTTTCCTCGCATGAGGTCGCATTGGTACCCGCCCAAACCCGGCTCTGGTCAAGACCACATGTCCCAACACAAGAAGACCCAATGACAACATGTTTAACCGTAGTGATCTTCTGTGTTCTCACACAAAGGACCTAATGACACATGAATGTCACTGTACCGGTCCCTGTGTCTAGACACATGATCCTAGCCAAAGGCCGGATAAGGGCGTTGGGTTTTCACACCGTTATTTGCGCTGTACATCCTTTTTTTTATGATGAAGGGAACTTTATTTGCTTTCATTTCAATTTACAAATCAGTGTACATTTTACAACAAGTAAGAATGAAATTACATTGACAAGTTTTCAATTTAAAATCATGAGCATTTCACACAAAGGAAACATGATGAAAGGGTTACATGTAAAATCAAAACTCTTCTGTTCTCGCAAGTACTTTTGTACACATGCGAACCCAAGTGGTAGAATGTATGTGTTTGTGACAAGGGATTGGTATGTATAAATCCCGAGAGACAAATGTGAGAAGAAAAAGAAACAGGATGTGTAGTATTGGTGCACGTATGTCTAACCATATACATACATATTCTAAGAAACCCATATTCATTACATTCCTTTAGATACTAATATTAATGGAAGCCTCTTAGTATGACATACTTTGGGAGAAAGGCGATAAATAAAAATCGCACGCGTGCACGCACACGGTGAAAAGGAAAGGTAGGACTGTATTCTGAAGATAAGCCGGTCCAAGCTGGTTTTCGGAAACAAAGAAGCCTTGGATGCTTCATTTGGAGAGTTTGGCTGACAGGACAAAGGTTATTTGAAAATTTTTCCCGGGCGAGATATTGAATGCCCACGGGTTGAAAGCATATCGCCAATTGTGTGCTGCGTTACGTTTTTTTTTTCTCCTTGGCAAGTTGAGCACACAACCTAGAGCCATAAAGTCGACTAGGCACACTGGCATTTCGAGAAAGGTACAAGGGGTAATTTGTAATCATGTTTCCTAAAGCATATCCAATTTGAAATTCTAAAACAAGTTCAATTTACAACATACAACAAAATACATTCATAAACTGTAAATACAAGGTGTGGAAAGTAAAATACGAAAGTTGGGCATTTCTGTACATTCATGTGAATTAGACTGTGTCCATTAATAATTCCAAGGTGAAATAGGGGAGGGGGGTGGGGGTGAATCCCAGGGTTGAAAACATATTTATATTCGTGCAAAAATTCATTTTTTACGTTCAAAACAATATAATTTACACTTTAAAACCACAAATGTGAACCACGCACACACCCACACCAAGAGCGCAGGTGAAACCTGGAAACTCTGCATCCACTCCTACACACACGTACTTGTACTAAAAATTGTGTTACACATTGAAGCGTTTCCAGAAACAAAAACGGCATTACAAAGTTGCCAATCTTACTTTTCACAGATACCATTTTCTCATATTTTTCCAATTGGTGGTTCTGTAAACAAATTTTATGATTTGTGTTTTGTTTCCAATAAAAAGAAAAAAAACTTGTACATTTCTAAACAATTTATAAAAGTACATATACATGGTATATAGAAAAGAAAAACTAGCACGCCTACATTAGCAAATTGTATACACATGCATACACAAATTTAAATTTTCTTTTATAATACAATAAGCGGTACGGGGAGAATAGAGAGCTATGAAAGACTCCAGTTTCAGGAATAGTGGACGGTCTGCGTTTGAAAAACGCATCAAGAAGACAAGCAGAATGGGGCGGGAGAGACACTATTGAAGGCCCCGGGTAGGAGTAAGGTCGGTATGTGTTACTGATTGCTTTGTTCTCAGTCGTGCAGGCTTAAACTTGTAACAGTTGAACACACTTCTGAGTCGCCTTTCAAGAGGCTAGCCCGTACTTACCGGTACATGAAGAGAAGAAGGGAATTAAGATGAAGAGAGCGGAGGAGTGTTGCTCCGCTGTACATTAAAATCAGGTGAAATTGTCAGAGCTTTTTGCAAAAATACCTGTAAAAGTATATGTGGATTAAAATGGCGGTATTTGAAAACTGCTAAATTCCTAAAACTCCAAATGAGATATCTATATTGTGACAATAAAATGAGACGTTTTGCATGTGTTTCGGGAGTTGATCTTGCGAGCGTGTTAAGAAAAATAGATTTGTAAAAGTCAACGTTGTTGTGTATATGTGAGGCAATTATATCCTGCAATGCTTTCCTCATAGTTATGACTGTATTGCACGTGTAGTAAATGTGATCTTTGGTTTCTTGAAGGCGTGTTTTGCACAGCTGGCACTGTGATGTTTGTTTTGATCTGTGAGCTTGTCTTTCTGTTGTGGGTGTCATGTTGTATATGAGTCTAAAGGTAACTTCTCTTGCCTTGGCAGTGAAGTGAGGGTTGTGTAAGTTGGTGAAAGTGTCAGTATATAATTTGTCTTGAAGTATTTCTGTCCCCTTTTAATCCTGAGATGTAGCGGGGGTGCTTGTAGTTTGACTAAGTGTTTGTAGATTGCATTTGTTTTCTGGTGAATTAAGTTGTCGTGTCCGTGAATGGCTTGTATGCATGACTTGTAAAATGATGGTAGTGGGCCGAAATGGTGTGGCGTTGAGTTGTTTAGTGGTCTCAGTCTGATGAGTCTAAGCCCCACGTAATAGTGTGCTAGCACGTGTTGTTCTGGATGTTTGATGATATTCCCTACGTGTTTGATTCTAAGTGCTTGGATCTTTGTCTGTATGTCCTGGAGTGCACTCCCTCCCTGTTTCTTTTCTTGTATAAGTGTCTTATGTTTTTATGCTGTAGATTGTGTGACTAAAAATAAATCTTCTGATCTGTTTGTTTATGTCTGTAATAGTCTGTTTCGGGGGGTCAAAAACTGTGGCTACGTATAATAATTTGTGAATGACATAAGTGTTTACAATCGTGCTTCGTCCAAACATTGTTGTGGTTTTGAATTTGTATCTATGTAGCATGTCTGTCATTTGTGTTGCTAGGTTCTGCCATGTGTCTTTGTGAGTGCGGCTTGGGTGTGAAGGAGAGGTGATGCCGTAGATTTTGATGTTGTTTGTTGGTACAAGCCCAAATGGAAAGTCTGTTTTGTTTTTCCATTTGCCTATGCCCATTATTGTTGATTTCTGTACGTTGACTTTAGCTCCGCTACCTTTACTAAAGTCTGTGAATGTGTTTAGAATTTTTGCAATAGACCTGTCGTTTGGTGGAAAAAAGGTGGTGTCGTCTGCATAAGCAATCAGCTTCTGCTCGCCTTTCCCTGGTATAAAGGTGCCCTTAATAGAGCTGTCCTTTCTAATTTTTTCCAGCATGGGTTCTAGTGCTAGAACGTAGAGTAGGGGGGGGGGGAGACTACACCCCTACCTGACGGATCGCGTTAGCCTGAAAGTGTTGGTAAAAGTGTGATTCACCAAAACCTTGCTTTCGGGCTTCGCGTAAAGGATTTCAATCCATCTCCTAAAATTTCCACCTATATTGCAATGTAGTAATGTTTTGTGAAGGTATGAGTGTGATATTCGATCAAAAGCTTTCTCTTGATCGAGAGATAGGATTGACGACTGACAGTCCTTCTCGTGTGTGTAGGTGATCATGTCTCTGATGAAATGTGTGTGCTGGTGAATATTTCTGTGTTGGACGCTACACTGCTGGTCTTCATGTATGAGGGTGGTCATGAAAAGTTTTAGTTTGTTTGTTAACGTTTTTGTTAAAATTTTGTAGTCTATGTTTAAGAGAGATATAGGGTCTGTAGTTTTTAAGGAGTGTTTTATCTGCGTTGTCTGCACATCAATATTGACCGGTGAAGTATATTAGAGTTGAGAGTTTTAGACTGACTGAATAAGTATTCACTACTTTTTTACATTTTGTTGGTCCAATATGTTTTTAAACATAAGTAAATAAAATAAGGTAAAAACATAGAAATTTTTAAAAAATTAAACAGGAGTGTAATTTCGTAATGAGCAACTTTTGTCTTATCTTCTTTAATAAAAACCTGGAAATACTTAAAGTGTGAAAGTAAATGTTTTCTTTAAATTATATAATTTTTTTATATTTTTTGTTTCCCTTGCAATGGAAAATAAAATGTTACTTCCCCTTACAAAATTGTGGCAAGGCTTAAAAACATCTGATTACATACGTGAACCAGTGTTTGAGATTGTCTTCGTAGTTAGTGTCTTTCTCTCTCGTTTTGTGTTTTTGGCATTTTCTTAATTCATCATCAAGTTTTTTGTAGTTCTTATTCAACACGGTTTGTAATTATGTCTTGCCTCTCTGCTAATGAACTCAGTGATCGCTTGCAGTATGGTTTTCTTTTGGCTTTCAACCAATTTTATAATTGGCTAGCGGTCATACCTGGCATAGCCCAGGTCCATGCCGGAATAGGTGCAAGTCGGATTTACTGCAAATCGTGTTAGGAAGGTTTAACTTTTTTTGGTTTAAATTGTACTGTTGCATTAAGGTGTGCTTCTAACGCTAACAATTTTAAGTAAGGGCTTCTTTGTAGACGACATTGGAAGCACATTCACTTGGTGACAACACGCATAAGTGTTCCGGTGTGCTAACTCGGAAAAATGTCACATACAGTTGGCCATGTGAGAAGCACTCATCGCTCAACGTCGACGCCTGCCACGTGAAGCGTTTTGACCTTGTGGCTTTGTTTATCTTCTTCTTCTTCCGTCCTTAGCCACCGACCGTCAAAGCAGTCAGTGGCCATTACGCCTAGTGGCGTCTTAGGGCAACAGCAGATAGGTTTTCTTTGCCATTGTTTCCCATCACGCCTATTGGCGTCTTTAGGGCAACGGCAAATCAATCCATTTGCTGTTGTTTCCGTAATCGAAGTGACTGGCAAACGGGCTGATCACCCGTTTGGGCTTTATTAATGGTCATTGAAAAACAGACTCTTTTAGGGAATTGGAATCTCTTAAAATTGAAAGGCAGATCGGAGGGAATCATCGGGATTCTTGGTATGCAGACTTTCTCTCCGCTACCACAACCTGTCAGGATGGTGGCCTCTGCAATGTAGTTCTAGAGGTCATAACTTGGCGTAGCCCGGTCCTTGTCGGAATGAGTGCAAGTCGGGTTTGGTGCGAATCGTTTTAGGAAGGTTTAACTATTTTTGGTTTTAATTGTACTATCACATATCTTGCCAAGTCTATGAATCACAAGTCTTTGAATTCAATGACTTTCTTCATTCGGTTTTTGTTTGATGTAAAAGTATATTACCTCTCGTCATATCATGGTATCTAACAAATCAAATAAATTACGTACAATATCCACCACTCATGTTTATTGCATTAATCAGGGGATAGCGTGAACGCAGTCTCTCCTACAAACAAAATTAACGCAACCGAGTCACTCGCATTTGGGGTGATCGCATGGGTCAACCCAACCGGAGTGCAATGGAAGAGCCTCAACCTTAGCACATTTTTTTATTATTTTTTTTTCCTCTCCGTCCTCTCATTTAAAAAACAAAATTGTTTTAACAACTTTATTCACATTCTGTGGACATTTAAAAATTTACAAAGACATGTGCATTGAAACATTGGCAATAATATGTAACAAATATACGCATAAACCACTCCTTTACATACACATTTATACTTGCACCCATTTGTTATACTTTTTCAATTTCTCTTGATGAAATGGGATACATTAAATTGCTATAGAATAATGTTAAAGACATTAGGTTTTATTTCCATTGTGTAATTTTTTTTAAAAAATAATATACCCATCACACACACATACACACACTCACACGTCAACCAAAGGTTTTTCAACTGCTACTATTTACGATTTTCGGAGTTGGGGTTAGTTGGCGTTAGTAGTTTTAGTGGTTTTTTTAAAAAAAAAAAAAAAAAAATTTTTGGTTTGTCTGAAGTTAACTACGACAACGGATCTCGGTCCTTCCAGTCCCATAAAGAACCGTTGCTCATAAATCTACAGGGGTGTCAAACATCTCCTAGATTTAGAATCTGCGCGAAATGCCAAGGTCAGGACACATTCACAGAGCAAGTTTAGTGAGCGTAACTTCTTGTTATTTTTTTTTCTTTTTTAACATCTTTATTCACATTCTGTGGAAAATTTACAAACACATGTGCATTGAAACATTGGCAAATAATAGGTAACAAAATACACGTATAAAACCACTCCTTCACATACACATTTATACTTGCAACACCCATATACTATACTTTTTCAATTTCTCTTGATGAAAAGGCATAATTACATTGCTATGGAATTGATATAAAGACTGTGATGGTAGTTTTTGCCTCCCCTGCTTTGCAGTAGTTGTCCAACAGTGGCTAAAAATTCAAAAGTATATAATATTGGCTTCAAATGTATCTACCTTCGCACAAGATATACTCTTGGCAGAGATGTAGATAGAAGGGTGATGACACTGCTATTACACAGGGAGTTCTTCACAAGATATTCAGAATAAGCGAGAACAATACTCTTTTGGCTGAGTATGTTAAACACGAGTCAGATGTGAAATAAATAGAGTTTTCTCCATGATATAAAGGTACCTTTTTTGCCTAACGCAAACAATTTGGTTAAACAAAGATAAAACAAATGTAATGAAAGATTATCATGTTTTTATTAATTATTTTTTAGTTAATCTGCAAAAACTGTATAAATGTAAAAGGTACTTGTTGCATACATATTTTTGAATGCACAGATTACAAAAATGCGATATTTCTATTTAATAATTTATTTGTGTACGAAAATGCTTCCATTGGGGAAAGCGAGATAATCCATGATTGATTTATACGTTTGATTCGGCGTATGAATATTGACGTCATGTCAGTTCTCGTTTGTTAGGGCCAGAAAATAGATTGATCTTGTTCAATATGTTAATGGCCTGAATTTATATGTATTACTTGTCTAGTACAAGAAGATTTAGTTTTATATTGTATATCTTCGTATGCTAAGGTCGGACTATAGCGAACTCTGGCGCGGAGGTATCCGTTGTCCTAGAGAGTGGTAGTGAGTTACCTTCCGAAGAAGACGGACGTGATGGCCTGTTGTGTATTTTGTTAGGGCTGGTCCTGTTCAAGGTTTTAAAGTGAGTATTTTATGGATGATTTTTCCATAAGGAAGGAATGTCTCTGCAAGTGTGTGATGTCAGAGATTCTTCTCGTGTATTTCATTATGTTTGAATTCGGACTCCAGGTAAAGCCAGACCCGTTTTTCATTTGATGATCTCCTTATGGTTAGACCTAGATGAAACATCGTATTTTCGAGCATCGTTTTGGTCGTCTTTAATATAGATTGATGAAGATGACAGGTTCCATCAGCGCTTATGTCTTTATGAAGCAACCTGCGGACTAAGGGGACTGTATGGAAACTATAGGAAATCCTATATATTCAAGTTATGAATTAACTGTGGCTTATAATTATCCTTCTGCTGGGCGAGTGAGCGAAAAACTCAGGGAAAGTAGGCCATTTTGTATTCCTGTCATCATTATGGATCACTGTCCAAAGAACGGATCATGAATCTTTAATACTATTCAGACAGTGGCACAGAGATCTCATTAAGATGAAAACCCCTACGGTGGTTTAACTTTGTTACTTTTTTTTTATTTTTTTTATTTTTTTCGTACGCCCGCTAATACTCAAGGCGAAATCTCAAGGTTATTATGTCTAATCTGAGTTTGATTTTACGTGAGTATCCCTTTTATTTCTTGTACAGAGACAGGTGTCCATCGCCATTCAGGCAAATACTCGCCGATTTCGGAGGTACCCATTGCAGCTGGGTCGGCTCAGGAGCCGCCAGTCCCTGGTCGACGACACTCCTTCAAATGTACTCGCCAGGTCTCGAGTTAATCCAGTCCAAATCCCGGTCGACGAAAAATCCTCAAATGCCGTCGCCCGGGTTTGATCCTGTATCACCCGGTCGCCAGAGCGGTGTTTGTAACCAGCTGGAGAACTTAGACAAGGGAAAGGTTCCTCCAGTGAACCCTTTGTATGGTTATACACACATACCCACTGATGCGTTCAGTCAGTTAGGGGATACGGCAATAAGTACGCCAGAAAACTGAATGACTTTAATTATATTGAATGCTGCATGAAATGTACTACTATTCTGCTACCTAATGATTTGCTATGTCAACATACTCATGACTGTATTCCGTGCTGTCCAAGTGTGTGCGTGCCATTATTAAAAGCATAGAAAACGTCAACAGCGGTTTCCTAACATTTTTGACTTGCCTAAGAGTGTGAGTGAAATAGTATCAAGTGTCCAACTACATCGAACAGTACACGACCATTCGCGTGTTTTCCACTCTCCCTCCATACCTACACACTCCTGCCTCGGTTGAGGTGACCTTTGTTGTACTTGCCTGTCTCATGTGTAACGAGCAGGAAGAATACTCTACCCTTTACATTGATGACCCCCAGTACCACCTGAGGAACGATTACTTGACAGTAATCCCATAGCAGAACACTAGCCTTGCTGTCTTTGCCTTCCCTAACTCAGGACTAGAGTGAGTTTACCCCATTTACAGCTGGGTAGACTGGAGCATGTCGTGTATCATCAACTCAGTACACTACAGTGGACTTTACAGTAGTGGCCAGTCAAAACAACGACATTCTACAGTACTTGTTTACGTTTCTTTTGTTTATATATTTCTTTAAATAAGTAGAGAACAGTTCCACTTGATGAAGATCAATCAGAGTAGTGAATACATACCATAAACCTCCTCTACAACTTCCAAAGAGTTAATGGAATTAAACAATATAACAACAGTCTAGCAATTTATCTAACAGTGTAAATTTTGACACATAAATAATATACACCACTTGACGTCCATTCATCATCATCATCATCATCATGTTTTTCGTTGCCTGTGGAACATGAGGGCTAACTCTGATATTGGATCTGTGTGAGGTAAACCCGCATCAAGCAGTGTTTGTTTTTATGTTGTAGTATTATTTGACATGATGAGGTGTACGACCGAGGGTTTTTTTTCATACACATCGTTACATAAATAAGTAGACCCATTCATTCATGCATACATTAAATATACATATATAAAATAAAAAATATGTACATCTAATACTCACCCCTTCATCTATGACTGGGTATGGATGACCCGTTTGCTCAGGATGACAGATAGTGGTTACTACAGCTGGTAAGGTGCAGACTTCTAAGTTGGAGTTACTAACAATGATTAAAACAACTAAATCCGAACTTTATTTCTAGAGGAAGATTGTTGGGAACAGTGACTATGTATATACTTTCAGAAAATTAACACTTTTTATTTTTAGTATCAATTACTTCCTACCCTTGAATTTTTCCTATCCATATCCTGGCGTCTATGTGATGATAATGAAATAAAGTTCCGAGTCTTTCACATGCGAGTCTTCATAGCTAAAAATGTTACCCACGCGAAATTTACTTTCACGCTCTGTGTATTTTTAAAACAATCATCAGTACAATGGTGTCAATTTGTATAATTCGCCTACGCATCTTATCTAATTTGGAAGAGCTGCTATTGAAAATAGGTGGATTCGCTAATTATTTGTATCGTCAGAAATGATAGCGTTATATGACCTCCCTTAATTTCACAATATTTGTTTGTCTCCTCTTTCAAACATGGCATAGAAACAACTTTGGTAATCTTATGGTTTGTGACAGCGTTGTTATATTGTATTGGTATTTTTATATCTCCTTTTTTCGTCAAATATCCATCAAGTGTTATTACTAGCTTCCCGCTAGAGATGTAGATTCTTGTGTGAAAATGTGTCAGGTTCGTTCTTCTCTCGACAGATGTTTGTTAAGGTGCTATAGTGGTGTACTTCTAAGGGTCTTGCAACTTTGCCATTCAATACATTCGACCAATCTGCATAACATCAGCTGAGTCCTATAACAAGGGTTTATTTACAAAGTACATAGAATAAACAAAATGCAGCTGGAAATCAAATCAATATTCTTTGTTGCCAATGTAGTTCACTGTAGGTCTCCGTATCTACTATTCTTCCTCCGTTTTTGTGTGTGTGTGCCCAAGAATCTCGTGCAACTCACTATCTAGGTCACCTTGACCTTTGTTTCCCTTTGTTTTCTTCAAATCTTCAGTGCGTAGTGGCGTCTTTTATCTTCAATAATCAAAGTTACTATTTTCTTCAGATGATGAGTCCTCATATACATCTGTGACTGTTTTCTTGGTTTTCTTCCTTTAATACAAATCAATCATATCTGGGGACTGAAATAAAAATCGAGATCGTTCTTACATGTGTTACTACTCAACATAGTCTTTCCTCCTAGTACATAAATATAGCTATAGTCCCGTTCACCAATTGATGTTCAAATTTGAAATTTGTTTTCAAACAAACTACCGGATGTAATGAATTTATATTTTGCATGTAGTATTATATTGTTCATGACGTTATGAAAACATTTTTTGCCTCCAGAAAATGTATCTAGATTTAGATATCTATTCATTAGGTTATATTAAAATCACACTCCCCTACCGGTATTAAAATGTAGCATGTCAGCAGTACAGTTGTTTTGCACGGGCAATAAATGTTTTTTTAATAGAAAAAAAAATGTATTTTATGACGAAATCATGACATTTCGTGCACCGCAGTTGTCTGCTGTTGAAAGCTGAAATAGTGCGACATCATTAGTGCAAATTATGTACCATTGTAAAAGTCAGTGGCGTATTGGAAATTATTGTAAAGTTAATAGCTGCATTGTACTCGTATTATTAATTGAAACATATTTTTTTATTCTGAACAAATAGAATCAAAATATTACATTCATTATGAGTTTGAAGTGCAAGTTTATAACTATGAAGAAGGCTACTATAATGCTGTACAGACACTTCTGCAGGGAGGCTGAAAAGGGGAGTTTATAGCACACCATCAATAGACCTGATAGAAGAACACAGGTTGCGCTTGGTATTAACAGAGTTTATTTTTTTCGTTGGATACAACATAATGTTGAGTCTAAAAATGTCAGGGAAGGAAGGATAAACAAGTTGACAACTTCGTTTTGAAGAAGTTTATTTCGACGTGAGATTTTCAAAATGTTTTTCGTTTAAATGAACTTTTTCACTCTCCGCAAACTTAAAGTGAAGCTGCTAAAGGATTGTGATATTGATATCCTCAAAAACAATTCTTTTGTAAAGTTGTAAGGTCCCGTCGGTTTTACGTTCTGCAAATCCTATTGGAGGCAGGAATGTATTATGTGAAAAACCACACTTAATTGCCGCCCAAAGCAAATTCCTTAGACACATACAAGCACGAAAGATGGACGGATATGATATAGTATATTTAGACGAAACATGGGTTTAATTCGCACCATACAAATGAGAAAAAATGGCAATCTTCTGACAGTGTTCATAAAAGGACAATTCCCAGTAACAAAGAACAACGAATTATAATTGCGCATGCTGGCAGCAGTGAAAATAGAATTGTCCATGGCGCAGAACTAATGTTCCAGTCAATTTCAACAGATGGTAGGGGACTACCACACTGAAATGAATGGACATATTTTTCGTTCTTGGATAGAAACAACTCTTCTCCACATTCTTGACAGACCATCAATGTATTGTAATGGACAATGCACCCTATCACAATGTTGTATCTCAGGAAGACAAAGTACCAACTTCCTCAAGCACAAAAGATGTCAATAAGAACTATTGGCTACTAAATGAAAATGTCAATGTCGACAATACCTAATTTGAAATCTGAATTGTTACAAGCTTGTGAAAAACAGACTAAGAAGACTAAGGAGTAATTGCGAATTTGACAAAATAAATTGAATCATATGGTCACACCTCTCTTCGACTACCACCTTATCATTCGCATCTTAACCCAAATAGAGTTACTTTGGTCTAAAAATCAAAGGCACAGGTTTACAGCAGCAGAACAGCCGACATTGGGGGTAAAAGTGTTTCGACCGTGAAAGTTCTTACACAAGATACCAAAAAAAAAAAGACAGATTTATCAATTCTGGAAGAAGTATCTGTGTAGATCATGGTGACTGCCATGAAGAAGAAGAAAATACTGCCGCAACTGTGATGGGATTACACATAGGTTTAAGGATCCAGCTCCATTAACAGTTGTTTAAACTAATGAATCGTCAGATACGGGACTGAGATAACAGTAACTTAATTGAATTATCAAAAAACATAAAACAATGTAATAATGCTCCAACCAAAACACGAAGAAAATTAGTGCAAGTATACAAAATATTTACGTGTGCGTATACAATATAGTTATTTGAAGAAATGAATACACTTATTTAGGACTCCCACGTTTCAGATATAAATGTAACAACTACTTTAGCTGTATTCCCCTACCGCCGGGTAGGCGAGATAGTGGAACGCCTTCTGGGAAGACTATTTTAGACATTTAATGGACTGTAGTATAATCGTAAAATAGAGGATAATTTTTTAAGACGTGCTAATTGGTAATATTCGGAAAAAGATCAAAGGAATTTACGGTTTTGAAGAATGCAATGGAATTGATATTGAAACATAAAAACAACATATTTGTAAACCGTCATGTGATAATATAAGATAAATAGTATACGTGACTCAAGCGAAATATGAATTCATTACATCAGGTAGTTTTTTTCAGAAAAAAAATTTTTTAAGTTGAACATCGATTGGATGAGAACGGAAGACTGAGGAAACGCTTATATTTCTGTGATAGTGAAAAAAACGATAACAAAAAGTCATTACAGAGACACGGTAGATGCTTCTTCTGAAATGACTTTAAGAACTTCAGACTTAAAACTTGTCTTTTGTAGTGAATCCATGCGAAAGTTATGAGACCAGACATCAAACTTTGCTCCTCATCCAGCTCAACAAGATACAAAAAGACAACCTTCCCCTTGAGGCCCGTCCCTACGATCTGAACTGCCCTAATCATAGATGTTAAACTTATGAGGTTAGGACCCCGACGAGTGAAAAATTATGGAAAACCCTTGACATTACCGTCCAATTATGCTTTTGAATGGACCCTACCTAAAAATGTAAACGATACTACTCCCCAAACAATCATAGGAAAAAGAAAAAAAAGCGCTATATCTATTCTTATTTCGATACCAGGAAGAAAAAAGAGGAGGGGGGATGGGGAAGAAGAAAGGGAATGTAAACAACCAATGGAGAATAAGGTCGTACATTTATTTTCTAGGACCAATCAAAAAGCATTTGACGGTGACAAGGGCCGCAATAAGCATCCGTCGGGCTACACGAAAAGTTAACATTATTGATTAGGGCAGATCTGGGTGGATCCTAGTACGGGCCTCAGTTGAAGGTTTGTTTTTGTACTTGTGAGCTGATGAAAGCAAAGTTTGTGAGTTTGTTCTCAACTTTCGTGGAACCACAAAGACAAGTTTTTTAGATTTGAAGTTCTTAAAGTAATTTCAGAAAGAAGCATTACCGTTGTGAAGAACTTAAATTTGATATCGTAATTTATTCAATCAAACAGGAATAAAAGCGATATAGTACCCGTTCACCAATCGATGGTTCAACATTAAAAAATTTTTTTTTCTGAAAAAACTTACCAGATGGGTAATGAATTCATATATTTTGCAGTAGTCGGAATATTTATCTTAATTAATCCATAGACGTTACAAATATGTTGGTTTTTAGACGTCCAATATCAATTCTGTGCATTCTTCAAAACCGTAAATTCCCCTTGATCCATTTCCCGAATTCTTACAATTAAGCACTGACTTAAAAATAAAATTTTACGATATACTACGTCCATAAATGTCAAAATAGGATCCAAAGGCTTATCCATATCTGCAATCCGCTTAGGAAACGAGCTATATGAGTAAGTGATACATTTATATCTGTAAACGAGGGTGGTAAAAAAAGTGTAATTCTAAAAGGTGTATATTGTATACGACACGGTAAATATTATTTAGTATGTAAACTTGCACCTAATTCTCACCCTTCCGTGGTTATTGAAGGAGCATGAATTACAATTGTTGTTATGTAGTTTGAATATCCTCAATTAAGTATGTACATATATCTCAGTACCGTATCTGACGATTCCATTAGATTAACAACTGTTAATGGCTGGATAAACTGTAATCCATCACGTTGCCAGTATTCTGTCTTCTCATGGAGCACATGATCTACACATTGTGGTCCCATCCAGAAATTGAAAACTCTGTCCTTTTCTATGGTATCATTGTGTAAGAACTTTTCACGTCGCTCATTTTAAATGGATGGTGTGTCTGTGCTGCAACCTGTTGCATATGATTTATAGCCCTGAAAGTAACTCTATAGGGTTAAGATTCGAATGATAAGTGTGGAGTAGTTCGGATAGAGAGTTGTGACCATATGATTCAATTATTTATTGTCAGATCCGTCAAATACAACCTTAGTCCTTCTTAGCTCTGTTTCACAAGCTGTAACAATTCAGATTTCAAATGAGGTATTGACGACATTTGACATTTTCATTACGTAAGCCAAGTTCTTATGTGCAATCTTTTGTGTGCTTATGAGGAATTGGTACTTTGTCTTCCTGAGATACAACATGTGGTGATAGGGGTGCATTGTCCCTTATACAATACATGATTGTCTGTTCAAGAATGGGTAGAAGAGTTGTTTCTATCCAAGAACGAAAAATATGTCCATTCAATTCAGTGTGTTAGTCCCTACCATCTGTATTGAAGAGTTTTGACTGGAACAATAGATTCGTGCGGTCCATGGACAATATCTAATATTCACTGCTGCCAGCATGCGCAATATAAATTTCCGTATTGTTCTTTGTTACTGGGAATTTGTCCATTTAATGAACACTGTCAGAAGATTGCCAGATTCTTTCTCATTTGTATGGGGGTTGCGGTGAATTAAACCCATGGTTTCCGTCTAAATATACTATAATCATATCCGACACATCTTTCGTGCTTGTGTTATGTGTCTAAGGAATTTTGCTTCGGGTCTGTCAAATAAGTTGTGTTTTTCACGATAATACATTCCTGCCTCCAAATAGATTTGCAGAACGTAAAACCGACGGAACCTTACGAGACTTTACATAAAGAATTGTTTTTTTATGAGATAACTCAATATCACAATCCTGTTAGCAGCTTTCACTTTAAGTTTTGCGGAGATAGTTGGAAAAAGTTATCAATTGTAACGAAAACATTTTTGAAAATCTCCCACGTCCGAATAACCCTTTCTCCCACTTCTTCAACGGAAGTTGTCAAACTATTGTTTGTACGCTTCCTTCCCTTGACATATTTAGACTCAACATTTATGTTTGTAATCCAACGAAAAAAATAAACTCTGTGTTAATAGCCAAGGCTGCAACCTGTGTTCTTTCTATCAGGTCCTATTGATGTGTTCGTGCTATAAACACCCCTGTTTCAGCCACCCTGCAGAAAGTTGTCCCTGTACAGCATTAATGTACGCGCTTCTTCATAGTTTTATAAACTTTGCACTTCAAACTCATGAATGAATGGTAATGATTATTACTTATATGTTCAGAAAAAAAAAATAATGTGTTCAGATATAATACGAATTTACAATGCCAGCTATTAACTTTACAATAATTTTTCCCAAAAACGCACTAGTACATTACAATGGTACATATTTTGCCACTAATGATGTTCGCGACTATTATCCAGGCTATCAAACAAGCATGACAACTGTGCGTTTTGCACGAAATGTCATGATTTTCGGTCCTTAAAATACATTTTTTTTCTATTAAAAAAACACTTTATATTGCCCGATGCAAAACAACTGTAACTGCCTGAAATGGCAACATTATTAATACCGTGTAGGGGAGTGTGATTTTTAAGTATAACCTGAATGAAATAGATTTATCTAAAATCTAGATATCATTTTCTGGAGGCAAAAAATGTGTTTTCATAACGTACCATTGAACAATATAAATAACATACATGCAAAATATAAAGATCATTACATGCAGGTAGTTTGTTTTGAAAACAAATTTCAAATTTGAACATCAATAATGGTGAACGGACTAATAGCAATATTTTATGTACTAGAGGAGGAACGAACTATGTATTGGAGTAGTAAACACATGTAAGTACGATCTGGATTTTTATTTCCCAGTTTCCCAGATATGATTGATATTGTATATAAATGGAAGAAAAACGCAAATAAAAACAGACCACAGATGTGTAAATGATGAAACTCCATCAATCATCTGAAGGAAATTAAGATTAACTATTGATTAATAGAAGATAAAACGACTCCACCGACGTTGGTAACTTGAAGAGGTTGTAAGAAAACAAAGGGAAACAGAAGTTCAAGGATGACCTATATCGAGTGAGTTGCACGAGATTCATTGGCACGACACAACACACAAAAACGAAGGAAGAAAAGTAAATACGGAGACCTACAGTAAACTACAATTGGCAACAAAGAATATTGATTTGATTTAACCAGCTGCATTTGTTTATTCTCAATGTACTATTGTAAATAAACCTTGTATATGACTCAGCAGAGTTATGATGCAGATTATGGTCGAATGTATTGAAATGGCAAAGTTGCAAGACCCTTTAGAAGTGTACACCACAATAGCACCTTAACAACATCTGTCGAGAGAAGTAAAACGAACCTGACACATTTTCACAAGAATCTAACATACTCTAGCGGGGAAGTCCAAGTAATTAACACTTGAGTGATATTGATGACTGAAAAAAGGAGATATAAAACCAATACAATATAACAACGCTGTCACAAACCATAAGATTACCAAAGTTTGTTTCTGCCCATAGTTTTGAAAGATGGAGACAAACAAAATATTAGGTGAAATTAAGTGGAGGTCAAATAACGGCAACATTTCTGGACGATACACAATTAATTAGCGAATCCACCTATTTTCAATAGCAGCTCTTCCAAATTAGATAAGATGCGAAGGCGAATTAATACAAATTGACACCATTGAACTGATAGATTGTTATTTAAAAAATACACAAGCGTGAAAAGTAAATTTCGCGTGGGTAAACATTTTTAGCTATAGAAGACTCGCCATGTGAAAGACTCGGAACTTAAATTTCATTATCAACACATAGACGCCCAGTGATATGAGATATAGATGAAAAATTCAAGGGTAGGAAGTAATTGAAACTAAAAATAAAAAAGTGTTAATTTTTCTGAAAGTATATAACATAGTCACTGTTCCCAACAATCTTCCTCTAGAAAATAAAAGTTCGGACTATTTAGTTGCTTTTAAATCATTGTTAGTAACTCCAACTTAGAAGTACTGCACCTGTACCAGCTGTAGAGTAACCACTATCTGATCATCCTGAGCAAACGGGTCATCCATCCATACCCAGTCATAGATGAAAGGGGTAGAGTATTAGATGTACATATTTTTTTTATTTTATATATGTATATTAAACATGAATGAATATACTTATTTAATGTAACGAATGTGGTGAATGAGGTCGTCAAACCTCATCATGGTCAAAATAAACTACAACATAAAACACAACACTGCTTGATGAGCGGGGGATACCTCACACAGATCCCAATAATCCATGAGTTTAGCCCTCCATGTTTTCCCACAGTGCAACGAAAAACATGATGATGGATGATGATGATGTAAGTCATGGAGTATATAATTATGTGTCGGACTACACTGTTAGATCAAATGTGCTAGACTGTTGTATAGTTTGTTTATTCCCATTAGGAAGTTGATAGATTAGGTTATGTATTCCCCCCACTCCACTACTCAGATACTTCCATCAAGTGGAACGGTTCCTCTAACTTGAATTTAAAGAAAAATAATAAACAAAAAGAAACGAAACAAAGTAACTGTAGATATGTCGTTGTATGTACTGGCCAATACTGTAAAGTCCACGATGGGTAGAAGTGGTACTGTAGTTGTAGGTTGGAATACCGGACGCATGCTTCCAGTCTACCCATCTGTAAAATGGGTTAACGTCACTCTAGTCCCAGAGTATTAGATGTGAAGGCAAAGACAGTGCAATGTGCAGGTGGTCGTGCTATGGGGAAGATTACTGTCAAGTAGATGCGTTTCCTCAGGTTGGTAACTTGGTTGGACATCAAATGTAAAGGTAGTAAGTATTCTACGCGGCTCGTTACGACATGATGTACAGGGCAAGAACAGACAAGAGGGTCAACTCAACCGACGCAGGATTGTGTATGTATGGTAGTGAGAGAGTGGAAAACGACGCGAAATGTGGTGTACTGTTTTCGATGGTTAGTTTATACACTTTGATACTAATTTCACTGCCACTCTCTTAGGCAAGTTTGGCAAAAATGTTAGGAAACCGCCTGTATAACGTATTTTGACTATGTCTTTTTAATAATGACGCACACGGACTTATGGTACAGCCACCGTGAGAAATACAGTCATGAGTATTTGATGTACATAGCAAATCGATTAGGTTACAGTTAATAGGTAGAAACATATTCATGCAGCAGATTCAGGATAATATAAAGGTCATTCTAGTTTTCCTGGCGTAACTAATTGCCCGTAATCCCTAGAGCTGAGCTGAACGCATCAGTGAGTGTATTGTTGTGTATAACGGCATACGAAATGTGTTCACTGGAGGGAACCTTTCCGCTTATGTTCTAAGTATTCTCCAGCTGGTTTACAGACACCGCTCTGGCGACCGGGTGATACAGGATCAAACCCGGGCGACGGCATTTGAGGATTTTTTTCGTCGACCGGGATTTGGACTGGATTAACTCGAGACCTGGCGAGGACATTTGAAGGAGTGTCGTCGACCAGGGACTGGCGGCTCCTGAGCCGACCCAGCTGCAATGGGTACCTCCGAAATCGGCGAGTATTTGCCTGAATGGCGAGGGACACCTGTCTCTGTACAAGAAATAAAAGGATACTACCACGTAAAATCAATGTCTAAGGGTTAGACATAGAATAATAACCTGAGATTTCGCAGTCGAGTATTAGCGGGCGTACGAAAAAAATAAAAAAATAAAAAAAGAATAACACAAGTTTAAAGCCACCGTCAGGGGTTTTCATCTTAAGAGGATCTTCTGTTGCCACTGTCTGGAATAGTAAGGAATTCATGATCCGTTTCTTTGGACAGTGAATCGCGCATAATAGGAATGACAGGAATACAAAATGGCCTACTTCCCTAGAGCTTTTTCGTGCTCACTGGGGCGCCCAGCAGGAAGGATAATTATATGAGGTACCACAGGTTTAAATCCATAACATTGAATAATTTAGGAGTTTACCTTATAAGTTATATCCAATACAGTCCCCTTAGTCCGCAGTAGTTGCTTTATTCATAAAGAACATAATCAGCTGATGGGGAAACCTGTTCATCTTCATCAATCTATAGCTATGTAAATGCGACCAGACGTTTATGATCTCGAAAAGGGTTACGATGATTTCTAATCTAGGTCTAGACCATAAGGACTTGCGTTCAGGATCAAAGGACATAAAAACCAGGGTCACTGGACCTTTGCAGTTAACCTCAGTGAGGTCCTGAAGTTTCAAACATAATGGAAGATACACGAGAATAAATCTCTTACACTCACACACTTGCGATAATTCCGACTAACCTTCCTTATGGGAAAAATCATCCATAACTCACTTTAGAACCTTGAACAGGACCAAGCCCTAACAAAATTACACAACCGGCCATTTACGACCGTCTTCTTCAGTGGAAGCTCACTACCTAACTCCTCTAGGACTAACGATATACCTCCGCCATAGTTCAGTGCTAAGTCCCGACCTTAGCTAAACGATAGATATACAGATACTAAAAAACTATAATCTTCTTGTATACTAGACAAGAAATATGGGATATATAATGTCAGGGCCATTAACATATATTTGAACAAGAATTCAATCCTATTTTCCTGGCCCTAACAAACGAGAACTGGACATGACGTCAATATTCATACGCCGGATCGAAAACGCTATAAATTCAATCAAGGATTATCTCGCTTTCCCAAGAGAAGACATTTTTCGTACACAAAAATAATTATTAAATAGACATATTCGCATTTTATTGTAATCTGTGCAATTCAAAATATGTATGGCAACAAAGTACCTTTTTTACAAGTTTAATTACAGATTTTTTTGCAGATGTAACTAAAAATAATTATAATACTAACATGATAATCTTTCATTAGCATATTTGTTTTTATCTTTGTTTTAAGCCACAGTTGTTTGCGTTAGGCAAAAAGGTACCCGAGTTATAATCATGGGTGGATGAAGACTCAATTTATTTTTCAGCATCTGACTCGTCTTGGTTTGTAACAAACTCAGGGCCAAAGCAGTTAATTTGTTACTCGGGGTTGTGGGTGGGCATATTGCAGAATAACGATCTTGTGAAGACTCCCCTGTGTAGGTAATAGCAGTGTCCATCACCCTTCTGATCTCCATCGACTGGCCAAGAGTAAATCATGTGCGAAGGTAGACTACATTTTTGAAGCCAATAATTATATAACTTTTTTGAAAATTTTTAGCCACTGTTTGTGACAAACTACTTGTCAAAGCAGGGGAGGCAAAACCATCACAGTCTTTATCATGACATTCCATAGCAATGTAAGAATGATAGTCCTTTTCATCAAGAGATAATTGAAAAAGATATTGTAATAAGATGGTTGTGCAAGTATAAATTGTGTTATGGTGAAGGGAGGTTGGTTTTTATACGTGTAGTTAATTTTTACCTATTTATTGCACAATGGTTTTCAATGCAAACATGGGTTATTTGTGGGGAAAATTTTCCACAGAATGTGAAATTAAAGATGTTTAAAAAGAATGAAAAAAAAAACAAGAAGTGTGACTGCCTCACTAGGATACTTGCTCTGGTGAAGATGTGGTCCTGGATGCTCATAAGGCATTTCGCGGCCAGATTTCTAAATCTATGAGAAGTGTTTAGAGCACCGCCTGTATAGAATATGAGCAACGTTTTATCGTTTATGGGTGGACTGTAAGGAGCCGAGATCCGTTGTCGTAGTTACTACTTCAGACAAACCAGACTCAAAAAAACTCACTATAAAATCGCTAAACGCCAACTCCGTAGAAATCCGTTTAAATCAGGTAGCAGTTAGAAATACCTTTATGGTTACGTGGAAGTGTGGTGTAGGAAGAAGGGATGGTGTTGTGAAAGGGGGGGGGGTTTTGGGGGGTAATAGTTGGGGGGTATTATTTTTAAAAAAAAATGGTGTTAGCACAAATGGAAGATAAACCAGGATTGTCTTTAACCATAGATTATTGGAGGGTAGGTGGGAGTGGGGAGATTTTTAAGGAGGGGTGTATCCCAGTTTCAGACAAGAGAAAATTGAAAAAAAGTATAGACAAATTGGTGTGGCAATGTATAATAAATGGTGGTATGTAAAGGGGTGGGATTTATAAACGTGTATTTGGTACATATTATTGCCAATGTTTTCTATGCAGCATGGGTCTTTTGTAAATTGGATGTTAAATGGTCCCACGGAATGGGAGATAAAGTTGTTTAAACCAATTTTGTTTTATAAAATGAGATGACCGGGAGAAAAAAAAAATAATAAGGGTATGAAAAATGTGTCTAGCAGGTATTGAGGCTACTTCCAATTAGGACAGGAGGGGGTTGGGGAAGGAGTGGTGACCATGCGAACACCCCGTAATGTGGCGAGGTGATGAGGGTGGTCTGGGGGTGTTGCGTAAATTGGTTTGTCGTAGGAGAGACAGTGCGTTTCACGCTATGGGGAGGGAAGGTGGTGGATTAAAGCAAATAAGACAGGGGAGGGTGTATGGGGTGATATGATAACGTGAATTTATTTATGATTTGTTAGATACCATGAATGATGACGAGGATGGAAATATACTTGAAGACATCAAACAAAACCTGAATGATTATGGAAAGTCCATTGAATGTCAAAGACATGGTGATTTCATACGGGAAAAGGGGGGTGGTGCAAGATTATGTAATACTTTATTAAAACCTTGGTAACTTATTTTTTATTTAAACCTATCCAGTGGAACGATTCCGCCACCATAACAGTACTTGCCGACTCATTCCGACAAGGACCGTAGTGGGGCTACGCCGGTGAAGTGTATGATACCTCTAGAACTACGATTGCTGGCGAGGCCTACCATCCTGACAGGGGAGGGTGGGTATCGGACGGAGAGAAAGGTCTTGCTTACCAAAGGGAAATCCCGAGTGATTCCCTCCGATCTGCCCTTTTTCAATTTTAAGAGATTCCAATTTCCTAAAAGAGTCTGTTTTTCAATGAACCATAATAAAGCCGCAACGGGCTGATCACGGAGAGGGTGGGGGGGTTGTCCAGTCACTTCTGATTACGGATAACGAACCAGACAGAATGGATTGACTTGCCGTAGCCCTAAAGACGCCGAAATAGTGCCGTGTATGGTAAATAATGGCAAAGTTGGTAAACCTATGTCTGTCTGATGCCGTAAGTTACGCCACTAGGGCGTAATAGTGCCCACTGACTATGCTTTGAACATGTCGGTGGCTAAGGTAGCTCGGAATATAAGAAGAAGAAGATTTAAAATAAATGCACAAGGTCAAACGCTTCCAAACGTGGCAGGCGTACGACATAGAGCGATGAGTGCTTCTCACAGTATGGCCAACGTGTATGTGAACTATTTTTCTAAGTTAGACCACACCGTAACACTTAGTTGCGTGTTTGCAGCACCAAGTGAATGTGCTTCCAAATGTCCCCGGTGACTACAAAGAAGGACCCTTTACTTAAAATTGTTAGCGTTAGAAGCACACCTTAATGTCAACAGTACAATTGGGTAAACTCAAAAAAAGTAAAACCTTTCGGGAAACACTATTTGCAGTAAATCCGACGATTGCACCTATTCCGGGGCATGGACCAAAGATAGGCCTAATGGCCAGGTAGTATGGACCGCTACTGCCAATTATAAAATTGGTTGAAATTACCCAAAAGAAAAACCAATACTGCAAGGCGATCGAACAGAGTTCAATTAGCAGAGTGGGAGGTCATAGACAATAATTACAAACCGTTGATTGAACAAAGAACTACAAGCAATGGTTTCAGGGCGCCCTATGTACGTGATGAAGTTTACGAGAAAATGCCAAAAACACGAACAGAGTTAGAGGAAGACACTGAACCGAAGACAATCTCAAACAGCTTGGTTCACGTAATAAGTAGGGCAGGATGTTATTAAAGCATGGTGCCTACAATTTTTTGTAGATGGTGAAGTAAACATTTTTATTGTTGGCCATTGCAAGGGAAACTACAAAAATACACAAAAAAATTAATATAATTTAAAGAAAAACATTTTACTTTCCAAGACTGTTAAGTATTTCCAAGTTTTTATGTAAAGCAAGTCTAGACAAAGGAGTTGTTTCATATACGAATTACACTCCTGTTTAATTTTTTATTAAAATTTCAAACATGTTTTTTACCACAGCAGAATTTATTTACTTTATAGTTTTATAAAACATATTGGACCAACAAAATGTAATAAAAGTAGTCAATACTTATTCGAGAACCTAAAACTCCCTCAAGCTGAACTAATATATTTTATCACCGGTCAATAATTGATGTGGCAGACAACGCAGATAAAACACTCCTTAAGAAACTACAGACCTATATCTCGACTTAAACATAGACTACAAAAATTTTAACAAAACGCTAACAAACAAACTAAAACCTTTCATGACCACCCTCGGATACGATGAAGACCAGCAGTGTAGCGTCCAAACACAGAAATATTCACCAGCACACACATTTCATCAAGACATGATCGCACCTACACACACGAGAAGACTGTCAGTCGTCAATCCCTATCTCTCGATCAAGAGAAAGCTTTGATCGAATATTCACACTCATACCTTCACAAAACATTACTACAATTGCAATATAGGTGAGAAAATGTTTAGAGAAATGGATTGGAAATTCCTTTATGCGAAGCCCGAAAGCAAGAATTTGTGTGAATCACACTTTTACCAACACTTTCAGGCTAACGCGATCCGCAAGGGGGGGGGGGGGGCAGGGTGTAGTCTCTCCCCCGACATCTACGTTCACTAGACACTAGAACCCATGCTGGAAAAAATTAGTAAAGGACAGCCTCTATTAAGGGCACGTTTATACCCAGGGAAAGGCGAGCAAATGGCTGATTGCTATTATGCAGACGTACACCACCTTTTTCCCACCAAACGACAGAGTCTATTGCAAACATTCATAAACACATTCACAGACTTTAGTAAAGTGTAGCGGAGCTAAAGGTCAACGTGACAGAAATCAACAATAATGGGCATAGTGGCAAAATGGAAAAACAAAACAGACGTTCCATTTGAGGTGTGGCCTTGTACCAACAAACAACATCAAAATCTACGGCAGCAAAAAAAAAAAAAAAAAAAAAAAAAAAAAAAAAAAAAAAACACCTTTCCTTCACACCCAAGCCGCACTCACAAAGAACACATTGGCAGTAACCTAGCAATACACAAATTGACAGACATGCTACATAGAATTACAAATTCCAAAACCACAACAAGTTTTTGGGGGACGAAGCACGATTGTAAACACGTTATGGTCATTCCAAACTACTATACGTAGCCACAGTTTTTTTGACCCCCCGAAACAGAGCAATTACAGACATAAACAAACAGATCAGAGATTTATTTTTAGTCACACAATCTACAGCATAAAACATAAGACACTTATACAAGAAAAGAAACAGTGGAGGGATATTGCACTCCAGGACATACAGACAAAGATCCAAGCACTTAGAATCAACACGGTAGAGGGAATATCATCAAACATCCAGAACAACACGTGCTAGCACACTATTACGTGGGGCTTAGACTCATCAGACTGAGACCACTAAACAACTCAACGCCACACCATTTCGGCCCACTACCATCATTTTTACAAGTCAATGCATACAAGCCCATTCACGCGACACGACAAACTTAATTCACCAGAAAAACAAATGCAATCTACAAACACTTAGTCAAACTACAAGTCACCCCCGCTACATCTCAGGATTTAAAAGGGGACAGAAAATACTTCAAGACAAATTATACTGACACTTTTCACCAACTTACACAACCCTCACATCACTGCCACGGCAAGAGAAGTTACCTTTAGACTCATATACAACATGACACCCACAACAGAAAGACAAGCTCACAGATCAAAACAAACATCACAGTGCCAGCTGTGCAAAACACGCATTCAAGAAACCACACGTGCAATACAGTCATAACTATGTGGAAAGCATTGCAGGATATAATTGCCTCACATATACACAACAACGTTGACTTTTACAAATCTATTTTTCTTAACACCTCGCAAGATCAACTCCCGAAACACATGCAAAACGTCTCATTTTATTGTCACAATATAGATATCTCATTTGGAGTTTTAGGAATTTAGCAGTTTTCAAATACCGCCATTTTAATCCACATATACTTTTACAGGTATTTTTGCAAAAAGCTCTGACAATTTCACCTGATTTTAATGTACAGCGGAGCAACACTCCTCCGCTCTCTCTTCATCTTAATTCCCTTCTTCTCTTCATGTACCGGTAAGTACGGGCTAGCCTCTTGAAAGGCGACTCAGAAGTGTGTTCAACTGTTACAAGTTTAAGCCTGCACGACTGAGAACAAAGCAATCAGTAACACATACCGACCTTACTCCTACCCGGGGCCTTCAATAGTGTCTCTCCCGCCCCATTCTGCTTGTCTTCTTGATGCGTTTTTCAAACGCAGACCGTCCACTATTCCTGAAACTGGAGTCTTTCATAGCTCTCTATTCTCCCCGTACCGCTTATTGTATTATAAAAGAAAATTTAAATTTGTGTATGCATGTGTATACAATTTGCTAATGTAGGCGTGCTAGTTTTTCTTTTCTATATACCATGTATATGTACTTTTATAAATTGTTTAGAAATGTACAAGTTTTTTTTCTTTTTATTGGAAACAAAACACAAATCATAAAATTTGTTTACAGAACCACCAATTGGAAAAATATGAGAAAATGGTATCTGTGAAAAGTAAGATTGGCAACTTTGTAATGCCGTTTTTGTTTCTGGAAACGCTTCAATGTGTAACACAATTTTTAGTACAAGTACGTGTGTGTAGGAGTGGATGCAGAGTTTCCAGGTTTCACCTGCGCTCTTGGTGTGGGTGTGTGCGTGGTTCACATTTGTGGTTTTAAAGTGTAAATTATATTGTTTTGA
The DNA here is from genome assembly GCA_024509875.1 of Oreohelix idahoensis. Taxonomy (NCBI): domain Eukaryota; kingdom Metazoa; phylum Mollusca; class Gastropoda; order Stylommatophora; family Oreohelicidae; genus Oreohelix; species Oreohelix idahoensis. Next base: position 115,480 of record JAMPIV010012034.1, read on the forward strand.
ACGTAAAAAATGAATTTTTGCACGAATATAAATATGTTTTCAACCCTGGGATTCCCCCCCCCCCCCCCCCTTCCCCTATTTCACCTTGGAATTATTAATGGACACAGTCTAATTCACATGAATGTACAGAAATGCCCAACTTTCGTATTTTACTTTCCACACCTTGTATTTACAGTTTATGAATGTATTTTGTTGTATGTTGTAAATTGAACTTGTTTTAGAATTTCAAATTGGATATGCTTTAGGAAACATGATTACAAATTACCCCTTGTACCTTTCTCGAAATGCCAGTGTGCCTAGTCGACTTTATGGCTCTAGGTTGTGTGCTCAACTTGCCAAGGAGAAAAAAAAAACGTAACGCAGCACACAATTGGCGATATGCTTTCAACCCGTGGGCATTCAATATCTCGCCCGGGAAAAATTTTCAAATAACCTTTGTCCTGTCAGCCAAACTCTCCAAATGAAGCATCCAAGGCTTCTTTGTTTCCGAAAACCAGCTTGGACCGGCTTATCTTCAGAATACAGTCCTACCTTTCCTTTTCACCGTGTGCGTGCACGCGTGCGATTTTTATTTATCGCCTTTCTCCCAAAGTATGTCATACTAAGAGGCTTCCATTAATATTAGTATCTAAAGGAATGTAATGAATATGGGTTTCTTAGAATATGTATGTATATGGTTAGACATACGTGCACCAATACTACACATCCTGTTTCTTTTTCTTCTCACATTTGTCTCTCGGGATTTATACATACCAATCCCTTGTCACAAACACATACATTCTACCACTTGGGTTCGCATGTGTACAAAAGTACTTGCGAGAACAGAAGAGTTTTGATTTTACATGTAACCCTTTCATCATGTTTCCTTTGTGTGAAATGCTCATGATTTTAAATTGAAAACTTGTCAATGTAATTTCATTCTTACTTGTTGTAAAATGTACACTGATTTGTAAATTGAAATGAAAGCAAATAAAGTTCCCTTCATCATAAAAAAAAGGATGTACAGCGCAAATAACGGTGTGAAAACCCAACGCCCTTATCCGGCCTTTGGCTAGGATCATGTGTCTAGACACAGGGACCGGTACAGTGACATTCATGTGTCATTAGGTCCTTTGTGTGAGAACACAGAAGATCACTACGGTTAAACATGTTGTCATTGGGTCTTCTTGTGTTGGGACATGTGGTCTTGACCAGAGCCGGGTTTGGGCGGGTACCAATGCGACCTCATGCGAGGAAAAGATATGCGACCTCATGCGAGGAAAAAAAAAAGGAAAATGCTCTTCATCGAATCATGATGAGAAAAGATCCATCCCAGAAAAATATGTTAAGGACAAGCGCTATTATCATACGCACGGTGTTATGAGTAAAAATTCATAACAATTGTGCCTATTATAGGTTTAGCTCAGCAGGGCTCTTTATTTGTTTGAGCTCCTGATTGTTAAAGTGTTTAAAATGGAGTTATGTTATCACACTAATACATCAAGATCTTTGGTGAGATGTATCTAGTCATCTAGTTATCGGTAGTGACCAGAAGTATAATTGCTCAGTGTTGAGTGTTCATTTAAATAAATCATATTTGAGAGCTACATGACAGCGTTCCTGACATGAACTGACTGTCGACGGTATTTCGTCCACTTCATATTATCTGAGGAAGTTGAGGGGAACTGCGGTAAGACGTGGAGTACAATGGGTGGGTTTGAAAAAAAAAATCGAAAAAAGGTGATTCGTCTTACGAGGACAAAAGACAAAGAAAGTAGTCTACGTTACGGCCACAAGGCCTTCGTCAGGAAAAGAAAGAAAGTGGAGGCTAGATAGGAGACATAAAAAACTTAAAGAAATATAAAAATAAATAAAAATAATAATAATAATAAAAATAAAATCTAGGTACTTCCCTGAAGGCGAAGCATGGCTGAAAAGGAAGTGACTTCCTATCTAGCCTTCACTTTCTTTCTTTTCCTGACGAAGGCCTGGTGGCCGTAACGTAGACTACTTTCTTTGTCTTTTGTCCTCGTAAGACGAATCATCTTCATATTATCTGCCATTACATGTTGGTATGAAGTATCTATTTGTGGAGCTGCGTGCAGTCTTTAATAAAGTGTATATCGTCCATTTCGGCCGTTGTGACTCAAATCATTATGAGTGGTGTTGGGCTGGTTGCGGCGTCTAGAGATTTAGTACCCCAGACGTCATCGTGGTCACAGGAACCATCCTGTTATATAATATTAACATTGAACATCAAAACGACACGTAACAGGCTTAATGTTGGAGGCCTTAAGCCGGGATCTTAATATATGGTGTTTCAGTCATTTTTCAAGTCTTTGGGCTACATTGTCTGCATGGGCAGAATATTTTACAAGATGGCGGTGTTGATCGGTGACAAGCCGGATTTCTAAGTCTAACCCTGATTGCTGCACTGTATGTGAATCGTCATTCCCTGAGCCCAGAGGTGGAAGCCAGGAGGAATTTGTTGGTAATACAGATAAGTATATTTATTGTTACATACAGTGTGTGGCTTGAAGAATCTCATTTGACAGGGTTCTTTTTTTTAAATGTTATATGTACATTTGTATTTACATGGTTGTGATATTGGCGGGTTGGTTGGAGAGGGAGCCATTAATTCACAATACCAATCTCACGGTAGTGAATTATTGGCTGGTCTTTAGGTTTGGTTTATGATTTTCTCAAATAGTGGCGCCGGCATTACAAAGCTTTGAGTTTAACTGCTACAAATGAACTATCATCAAACTGTCATTCTCAGCCTGCTGAAAGTAAAACTCTAAACAAGTCAGCATCATTCTGCAAATTAAACAGTGTTACTTCTACAGCTGTGAAACACACTGATCCTGAAACTATTGAAGGATATCAAATTATTATCATTGAAAGCGTCTTGGAGTTTGTTAAACAGTTCTCATGTGCAAAGTGTTTGACATAACCTGTCACTATGAGCAGTGAGGAGAACCAGTTGACAGAATCTTTATAAACAGTGAATGAGACTCACTATGGCCTGTCAAGTTCATTTACTTTCACTTGTATATTTTGTTGTGAAAGTTTTCAGCTATCTTCATCTGCTGAAAATATAAATTTAAGGTTCCAGAAAATTCCCAGCAGCAAAGGTCAACGCATTATATTAGCACATGCTGGCAGCAGACAGAATGGGCTTGTCCGTGATGCAGAGTTTATTTTTCTATCAAAGTCTGTAGATGGTAGGGACTACCACAGTGAAATGAATGGGCAAATTTTCAGGATTGGATAGTGAATACACTCCTCCCGACTCTAGGTAGGCCGTCTTGCCTGGTGATGGATAATGCGTCCTATCATAATGTTCTAGCGCAGGAGGATAAAGCTCCCACTTCGGCAAGCACGAAAGACGAAATCAGGAGGTGGCTTGTGAATGAAAATATCTTCGCTGACAACAGCTATTTAAAACCAGAGTTGTTGCAGCTTGTGAGACAGAGGAATAAGACAAAAGTTTATCTGATTGATAAAATCATCCAAGAGCAGGGTCATGTTTCTCTTCGACTCCCACCTTACCATTCTCACCTTAATCCAATAGAGCTGGTTTGGGCTAAAGTTAAAGGGCAAGTGGCCGCCCAGAACACCACTTTTAAAATGTGCGATGTTAAAGACATGAGTCGTGAGGCCCTTTCACGATTAGACACAGAGTACTGGGCTAAATGGGAAGAACACGTGCTACATGAAGAAGAAGATTACTGGCAGCGAGATGGCTTGCAGTTTATCCAACCAATAACTGTTGTGAACTTATTGGAGTCGTCCAATTTGGAATGAGGCACGTCGATCGAATTCCTTCGTTTGTGATAAACTAATTTCATATGCCAATCTATAATAACACTGTTGCGTGCATATTTTGACGCACATATTACAAAAATCGATATGGCTATTTAATATGGGAAAAAATATAGACAGTCATTCATTTGTGTATGAAAATGCTGTCTATGGTAAAAGCGAGAGAATCCATGTTTGATTCACACTTTTGATTATAGGAGTAATCGTTCTTGATATTGATCCGGCGCATGGATTTTGCTCTCATGCCTTTACCTATTTCTTAGGGCCAGAAAATAGATTAATTTGCTTATTATGTTTATGGCCTGAATTCATATGTATTACATATTATTAGTACAAGTAGAATCAGTCCTATATTGTATATTTTTGATGGGTAGGCAGGACTATATTCTTGTTATGCCGCTCTAGCGGAAGTAGGAGTTGTCTTAACAAGTCGTGATGAGTTCCGATGTACCGTGATAATGGCGGGTACGCATTTTCAAAGGGCTGGTAGATTCTTAAAAAAAAAATTAGTTATGAAGTGGTTTTCTTCTATAGGAGATGGTGCCTCTACTAGAGTTTGTGTTAGAGACTCTCCTAAGGTACGGTACAATGTATAATTCGGACTCCATGTATTGCCAGACCCTATTTTGATGATCTCAGGTCGGTTAGACCTAGCTGGAATTTTGTGCTTCGCAACACTAGGGTCAAGTTTGTATCGACGGAGATGACGGGCTCCATACTGTAATTATGGCTACGTGAGGTAACTGGATTACTGTAGCTCTGTATGGAGGAACTTTATGAAATTATGCATATGTATTGCAAATTAACTTTGGCTTATAAATATATCCTCCTGTGAGCGAGTGAGCGACAACTCAGGAAGGCGGCCATGTTAAATTCCTGTCATCATACTTTAGTATCACTGTCCAAAGAACGGGGCATGTATCTTATTACTCGGACAGTGACAAGGAGATCTCAATCTTGATAGAAACCCCCTTTTCGTGGTTTCATAATATACTACTACAAACTATGGACGTCAAGCAACTTTAGTTATTTACCGATCCGCCTTCACTGACGCGTTTAGTCAGATAGGGGATGCGGCCATAATGTATCATGACATTGAACTTTTGATGTACTACCCATTATTTATGAATGTGTCATGACTTCAGATCTGCTATGTATGCCTACAAATTGATGTGTCAACATACCCATGATGTACTCGTTATGTCCCAGTGTGTACGTCTGAATAAATTGTGTAAACAAAGATTCCAGCAGTCTGCATTTGTGCCTTGTAGACACAAGTGTATGAGTGATTAGTTTGGTCAGAACACGAACAGTACACCATTCGCGTTAATCACAGTCTACACTTCTACTCCATACATACACCATCCTGCGTCGGTTGAAGTGACCAAGTTTAGGGCCTGCTTCCCCTGGAGCCTTAGAGGGAAACTACTATTTACAGCTGCCTTTGCCTTCCCTAACTCAGGACTAGGGTGAGTTACCCATTTACCGCTGGGTAAACTGGAGCATGCCTGATCTCAACAACTCTGTACACTTCTTTACAGACTGACACTTACAGAGCGTGCGATTGAAAGAAACTTTACAGTGGTGAGCCAGATCCCTGGGTCCAGCCTACGCAGTTTTGTGTTGAGAATCACATTTTACAGTTGAAAGAACATTTGTTTGATCACATCAACACCAGTAGGACAGCTATACAGTCGATGTCAGCTTGACCTGTATTACCGATAGGATGCTGTATCTAGGTCATCGCTTGTTGACAGTTTTTCGCTGTACAGACGGTATTACACAGGACAGTTGTATCAAGTGTAGAAAATATCTGGAGCAGTATTGTTGACATTTCTCAACGTACAGAAGAATCACAGTGTTGTTGAACATAAATTGCATATTTCATCGTTGGATCTTCATATGCTCAACAAATAAAAAAAAAAAAAAATTGAACTGTGTAATAGTTTAAAATTAAATCTATTACTCAATAAAGTGGCAAGTTATTAGTATTAAAATAAACTGTGCCTGCTTTACAACACTATACCTGCAACACATTCCATTCATGATATAAATTATATTGTATGCTATATGCTATTTATGTTTACATGTTATTTGTTTATATGTGTAGGTGTTTATATGTTGCGGGCCTGGATGGGAGGTGACTAGAACAGGAAATACCGAGTGATATTGGTCTTGTTCTGGCGTTCTATAGGGAGCAATTTCTTAATTGAAATTTGCATGCAACATAGTTTGCAAATATTTGGTTAGTTGTGACGACTGTTTCATATTTGTATTTGTAACATTTTTTCTGTTCTTTATTTTTGTTTAATTTGTTTGTATAATTGTAGGTCTCATCTTTCCTTTCATTTCAGTTTTTTACACCCTTATGTTTATACACTGTGGCGTTATTTGTCTTGTTATCTTGTTGCAGTTATCATCACGGTTTCTGTGATCATTTTTTTCATTTCTCCTATTTAATTTAATTTGATCTCTGCAAATGTGTTCATATTGTCTTTTCTTGTTTGTCCTTTGTAATGTCTTTAGTTGACATATGACATAGAAGTTATAGTGGTATACACTGATAGTATAGTACAGATCAGTACTTTATGATTATTTTCCACAGGTACCCAAGTGATCTTTGATTACATTGAGGTATACAAGACCTTTGTAAGGCTTGTCTCCCACAGTATTTGAGATACACTTATTGTTGTCCACATGTACTCAAGTTATCATTGGTTATATGATAAACAAAATAACCATACAAGTTTTTTCACTAAGACTAAGTCTATGGTATAGACTTGTCTCCCATTAAAGTGAAATAGGGTAATTTATTTACTTTTTCAGGTTTCTGATTTAAGAAGACAAGATGTCTACATTAGATTATTTTATTGCACAAGGAAAATCCCTTGATAAAACTGGGAAAGACTTAGAACAATGGGCTGTTGCTCAATATGACAAAGCATTAGCTGCAGAAGAGAGAAAAGCTGATGCTGAAGAAAAAAAAAAGCTCTGGCTGAAGAGAAAAGATTAGAAAGAGAAGCTGCTGCTGAAGAGAGAGAAAAGCTCTGGCTGAAGAAAAAAGATTAGAAAAAGAAGCTGATATTGCTGCTGAACTAAAGAAATTGCAGATGCAAGTGGAGGAAAGGAGATTTGATGCAGAACAAAAAAATTGGAAGCTGCAGAAGAGAGAAAAGCGATAAGAGAACATGAGTTTGAATTAGAGAAATTGAAATTGACAAGTATGAGTAATGTTAATCAGGCATCTGGTGGTAATGGTAAACCCTTTGTGTACAAGGTCAAGGTACCAGCGTTCAACTCTGCCAGTGATGATATAGCATTTTGGCTTGATAGATTTGAACGTGCTTGTCGAGCTCATAATGTTGACAAATCACAGTATGTGAATCAGTTGTCTGAAAATCTAAAAGGGGACTCTCTGAGTAAGTTATATTTTGTTGAAGAGGCCGACAAGGATAATTATGATGCTGTTAGGGCAGCTTTGATAAAGAGATATCAGCTGTCTGAGGAAGGTTATCGTCTTTTGTTTAAAACAATGAGACCTGAGGTAGGTGTAGAATTCTCAGAATTCATCTCAAAAGCACGAATTACACTTTCACGATGGATTGAATTATCCAAAACAGAGAAAACATTTGATGGTCTTACGGATTTATTGCTAAGAGACAAGGTCATGTCTTCTGTAAATAAATCATTCCTAGAGTTCTTACATGAGCGTAAACCTTGTACATTAAAGCAAATGGAAGAATATTGTGACCAGTATGCCACGGCACACCCTGACATGATTCCTTAGTAACTCTAACATTAAAGAGAGTATGCCAGTTGCTTCGGCAACAGAATATAATCAGAATTACTCACACAAATTCCAAGGAGCTAAAAATAAATTTGATAAAAAGGTTAATTGGAATAAGTATCAAAACCAAGATAACCACTCAAATCAGAGTTCTTCTTTGAAGAACTGGAATCGGGCTGATAGTCCTCGACACGCGAGGGGTACCCATAATTTTAGATATTCTCGAAAGGGGAGTAGCTATAGGAACTACCCAAGTTCTTCATGGAGAGAAAAGAACCAATATTACAGGGATACTCAGTATAATGAGCGTGATGATTATGATCATGAATATTATGATTCAAACCCAAATAGGGGTTATAACAGAGGAAATAATAATTATAGAGACAATCATAACCGAGGTAGATCACAACACAAAAGACATGGTAAATCGTATTACCAGGCTAACTCTGCACAACAGGAGTTCCACGACACCGATAATCAGAATAATGATAAAAAAGACTCCAATAGTGTAGCAAATTCCGCTTTCGATTTTGCTAGAGCATCTTAGTGTTTCGCAATGCAAAACATTATTCGATCCAACCACAGTTTCTACTTTAAGCTGCGGTCACCCGCTTCCCGCGCTCCATGCGTCAATCGCGCATAATGGAAGGGGTGCTCTTGTCTTTAATAGGGGCCTAATAGATGGTACTCCGGTATCAATTCTTTTCGACTCGGGGTGCACTACCATCGGAGTGAGGCAATCACTCGTAAATCCTTCTCGAGCTACAGGCAATATAGTCAAATGTGTAACATTTGGTGGCACATTGGAGAAGTACTCCACTGCCATTATCAATATTGCTACGCCTTTCTTTACAGGAGAGGTGCAAGCATGTCTCTTGCCGAATCCGATCGCTGATCTTATCATCGGTCGCATTCATGGAGTGAAAGAATGCACTCCACAGCAAATTTCTAATTGGGAAAATGTTAATATGCAATCTGCTAATGCAGTAATCACTAGGGCTCAAGCTCTTAATATGCCACAATCTTCACATTCTGAAGATAATGATGCGCAGATCCAAGATGATCCCTTGGAGATTTCCCATGATTCCTTTATCAAACAGCAGGAAGATGATCCTACTCTAAAGAAATTCTTTACTCTGGCAACAAAAGGTGATCCGAATAAGGATACAAATCGTAAATCTTGGATTACGATGAGGAATGGCGTACTTGTACGTATGGTACAAGACTCCGCTAAGTCCATTCATTCTCAAATCCTTGTGCCTAAAAATATGAGAGTTAAAATCTTACAGCACGCTCATGATTCGCAGTGTGCTGGACATATGGGTTTTTCCCGTACTAAAGCTAGAGTTCTTCAATCTTTCTTTTGGCCTGCTGTGAATAAGGACATACGAATCTATTGTCGATCTTGTAAAGTATGTCAAGAGATTAAATCCAGAGGTCCACGCCATGATGCACCTATTCAGGCTGCAGACATTCCCATTCGGCCATTTCAAAAAATGGCGATAGACATCATTGGTCCATTTAAGATAAAGTCTGCTAGAGGACACCAATTTATTTTGACGTGTGTTGATATGTGCACACGTTGGCCGGAGGCTGTTCCTCTAAAGAGCATAACTACTGCTGATGTCGCAGATGCTCTTTGGTTAATATTTTCTCGTCTGGGGTTTCCAGCAGAAATATTATCCGACCATGGTACCCAACTCATATCGGATACCATGTCTCAAGTAATGTCGACTCTTAAGATAGAGAGATCGCTGAGTAGTATTTATCATCCTATGTCCAATGGGATGGTGGAACGTTTGAATAGAACTCTGAAAAACCTACTAGGTAAGATAACAGAAGATCATCCTCAGGATTGGGATAGGGTTTTACCCGCGGCTCTCTTTGCATATAGAGAGGTCGCCAACGAACATACAGGATTTTCTCCCTTTGAACTTGTCTTTGGCGCGAAACCGCGAGGTCCTATGTCCTTACTTCATGATCTTATAACTGCTGATAATATTGTCGATGACACAAAATCCTCTTATGAATATGTCATCGCACTTAGACACAAGATTATTGAAGCATGCAAATTGGCAACTGCTTCTTCTGAATTTGCGAAACAGAAGGCAAGGGAATTTGCCAATAAAAAGAGATGCTTGCGACAACTTTGTCCAGGTGACAAAGCATTTGTCTTGCTACCTTGTAGGGAAAATAGACTTCTTATTTCTTGGAAAGGTCCGTACGATATAATATCAAAAGTTTCCGATGTTGACTATATCGTCGATATTGACGGGAAGCGTAAAACCTTCCACATCAACATGCTCACGGAATTCCATGAACGTCCTGATTATTTACAACCTGTTTTCCAGGCAACGGACGATTTTCCAGTCCAACATGGACAGTACTCATCTCTGTCAGTAATACAGGATGAGGAAACGAGTTTCTCGGATGTAAATTTACCTTTTCCAATGATTCCTCTTCACTCTAATGAATCATGGAAAGATGTTGCAATTTCTCCAGAATTATCTCCAGGAGAGCAGAAACAAGTTTCTACTATGTTAGAACAATTTCAGGATGTCCTTACTGACATTCCTGGTCAAACTGATGTCATTCAACATGACATTATTCTTACTGACCATAGTCCTATAAGAGTCAGACCGTATCCTATCCCGATACATTTTCAAGCACAGGTAGAGAAAGAGTTAGATGAGATGATAGAGTTAAAAATTATTGAACCATCCACATCAGCATATTCTTCGCCGATGGTTATTGTACGAAAAAAAGACAATAACATAGTCTTTGCGTGGATTATCGCAAATTGAATCAAGTGACTAAATTTGATGCTGAACCTATGCCTTTACTAGAAGAGCTACTTACGAGACTATCGAATTCTCACTTCTTTACTAAACTCGATTTGTCTAAGGGATATTGGCAAGTTCCACTATCCGAACACGCCAAACCGTTTACTGCTTTTTTCGACGCCTAGGGGTCTATTCCAATGGAATTTCATGCCTTTCGGTCTTATGAACGCCCCTGCAACATTTGTACGCATGATGCGTCGAATCCTATCTCATCGCTCAGATGTCATTGCGTATCTTGATGACATCTGTCTTTTCAGTGATACTTGGAACGATCACTATAATGGTATAAATGAACTATTGTCTATCTTACGCGAGCATAACCTGACAGCGAAACCATCGAAAGCATGTATTGGTTTTAGCGAAATATCTTTCTTAGGACACCGTGTTGGTCATGGGTTCCTAAAAACAGAAGACCATAATACAAGTAAGATACTTAACATTTCTATTCCTAAGACTAAAAAGCAAGTACGAAGTCTCTTAGGTCTAATACAATTTTATGGACGATTCATCCCGAATCTGTCCTCCATTATGTCACCTCTTTCTTCCTTGCTAAAGAAAGGGTCTCCTAATGTAGTCCATTGGACTCAAGAATGTCAATCCTCTTTGGATAAGGTTAAAACTATGTTTTCTACTTCACCTATCCTAGTATTGCCTTCTAAGGATAAGACATTTATTCTTCGTAGTGACGCTTCATCCACCGGGATTGGAGCTGCACTAATGCAAGAGTACTCTGGAACTCTGCATCCTGTGATGTATATTTCTCGGAAATTAAATGCCGCAGAGAAGAATTACTCGGTCCTAGACCGTGAATTATTGGCTATGGTTTGGTCAATCCTTAAACTGCAAAGATTTCTTCTGGGCGCGCATTTCATTGTGGAAACTGACCAGAAAGCTCTTACGGCTATTCAGAGTAAAAATCTGAAGAGCGCGAGATCAACGCGATACGCGATTGCTCTACAGCCATTTCATTTTTCGGTGCGAGCTATCCGTGGGTCAGAAAATGTGATGTGATGGCAGATATTTTGTCTAGATGCCCACATGATTCATAACTGTTATACAACTTTGATACAGTTGTTTCTATGTTGAAATGTGTACACATATGTAATATATCATATATTGATTGTAACACTACTTAGCGGTTCATTGATATTTATTCACCGCTGATCTTTCAATGTTTTTCGTCTTTGATGATCATGATGTTAAGATATCCTAGATGTATTTCAAAAAAAAAAAAATGTACCATTTTTTTTTCCCGAGGGGTGTGGTAATCTGTTGCGTGCATATTTTGACGCACATATTACAAAAATCGATATGGCTATTTAATATGGGAAAAAATATAGACAGTCATTCATTTGTGTATGAAAATGCTGTCTATGGTAAAAGCGAGAGAATCCATGTTTGATTCACACTTTTGATTATAGGAGTAATCGTTCTTGATATTGATCATATGATTTGTTCTTGACAAGTCGTGATGAGTTTCCGATGTACCGTTGATAATGTGCGGGTACGCATTTTCAAAAGGGCTGTAGAATATTCCATAAGGAAAAATTAGTTATCGGAAGTGGTTTTCTTTCTTATAGGGAGAGGGAGTGCCATCTACTAGAGTTTTGTGTGTTAGAGACTCTCCTAAGGGTACGAACAATGTATAATCGGAACTCCATGTGTATATGGCCATACCCTATTTTATATGATGATCTCAGGGACGGTAGACTCAGCTGGAATTTATGTTTCTTCGCACACTAGGGTCAAGTAATAGTATCGACGGAATGACAGGGCTCATACTGTAATTAAGGCTAAAACGTTTTTTGAGGTAACCTGCATTACTTTAGCTACTGTATGGAGGAACTTTATGAAATAATGTCATATGTATTGCAAATAACTTTGGCTTAATAAATATATTCCACCTTTGAGCGAGTGAGCGACTGTCCCCTACCAAGCATGTTCGTAAAAGGCACTAAGGAGGGTTTGGCATAGGGCCCGTCTTACACCATGCCTTGTAAAAGAAATTAAACACCACAAAAAACTTCAACAAAATAAGGACAAGTCCATATAAAGAAAATAAAACACAGCCATCCAAGACAGGGGAAGGTCCTCTCGCGGGGAGGCGTATGATGCAACACAGAGAAAGCCGAAAGGAGTCTGTGTTGCTGACTAACCTTCTTTCTTCTAGGAGAACTTCCAGATTTGGCACCTGGAATGTTCGGACATTAAACGAACAAGGGAAAGTGGCGCAAGTAGCAGCAGAATGAGGGAATACAAAATCGAGGTTCTGGGAATGTGTGAAACAAAGTGGAAGGGGGTAGACAGGAAGAAACTCATCACAGGTGAATTGGTGCTGTCCTCAGGACATGAAGACGAAAGTTCACACCACAGTGAAGGGGTAGCTCTTATGTTATCTAAAGAAGCACAGAAAGCACTAATTGAATGGGAAGCTGTTGGACCCAGAATAATAACAGCTTCTTTCAAAACAGCTAAAAAGAAAATTCATGTAAATGTCATCCAATGTTATGCACCAACTAATGACAAAGAAGAGTCTGTGAAAGAAGCATTTTATACTAAACTACAGGAAATTATGGATAAAGTAAAAAGAAGAGACATCACAATTTTGATGGGTGACATGAATGCAAAGATAGGTACAGTCAACACTGGATTTGAAGAAGTCATGGGAAAACATGGGCTAGGAGTAATGAATGAAAATGGAGAGCTATTCGCAAACTTCTGTGCTTCATATCAACTGGCTATAGGAGGAAGCATGTTTCCACATAAGAGAATACACAAGGCAACATGGATATCACCAGACCATAGAACAGAAAATCAGATTGATCATATATGCATAAACAAGAAGTTTAGATCATCATTGCAGGATGTAAAGGTATATAGAGGAGCACATGTGGCATCAGATCACCATCTTCTGATAGCCAAAGTAAAAATGAAACTCAAGAGATATGCAACAATGCAAAATTATAGACAACAGTTTAATGTAGGACAGCTAAGAAATCAAGAAACAAGAGACAAATTTGCGGTCACAGTATCCAACAAATTCCAAGTGCTCCAACAGCTGGAAGATGTAGAGAATACAGAAGACTATTGGCAGCAGGTCAAAACAGAATGGAAGGAGACATGTGAAGAAATACTGGGGAAAAGGGAAAGACAACAAAAAGCATGGATAACAACAGAAACCATCAATAAGATAAAAGACAGAAAAAAAACAAGAAAGCAGAGTTAAACACAAGCAAAACTAGAAGCTCCAAAGCCAAGGCTCAAGAAGTGTACACAGAAGCAAACAAAGAAGTAAAAAGAAGTATCAAAAGAGACAAGAGGAAGTATATTGAGGAGTTGGCAAGAGAGGCAGAAGATGCTGCAGCCAAAGGAAATATGAGAGAACTGTATAGCAGCACAAAGAAGCTAACAGGAAATACAAGCAAACAAGTTGCCTCATAAAAGACAAGAATGGGAAACTGCTCAGCAATATACAAGAGCAAATGAAGAGGTGGACAGAATATTTTGGGGACCTTCTCAATAGACCAGCTCCACAAAACCCGCCAGACATCCAGCCAGCAGAAGAAGAGCTACAAATTAACGGTGAAAGACCAACGAAGGAAGAAATAAAGAAAGCCATAAAGCTTCTAAGAGAGGGAAAAGCGTCTGGACCTGATGGCATTCCAGCAGAGGCCATCAAAGCAGATATCGACACGGCTACAGAGATGTTATATAAATTACTTGGTAAAGTCTGGGAAAAGGAAGAGATACCAGAAGAATGGAAGGAAGGATATCTGGTTAAGTTGCCTAAGAAGGGAAATTTACAAGAGTGCACAAATTATAGAGGAATAATGTTACTATCAGTGCCAGGAAAAGTATTAAACAGGATTATCCTTGAGAGATTAAAAGAGTCCATAGACAAGAAACTGAGAGATGAACAAGCAGGTTTTCGACAAAACAGATCATGTACAGACCAGATAGCCACTTTGAGAATAATAGTTGAACAAAGTCTGGAATGGAATTCACCACTATACATCGGATTTGTGGACTACGAAAAGGCATTTGACAGTGTAGACAGAGAATCACTTTGGAAATTGATGAGGCATTATGGAGTTCCCCTGAAGATCATTAATTTAATAAAGAAAACATATGAAGACATGACATGCAGAGTTCTTCACGAAGGACAGCTTACAGAACCGTTTGGGATAAGAACAGGAGTGCGACAGGATGCCTCTTGTCTCCATTTCTTTTCTTACTAGCAATAGACTGGGTTATGAGATCATCGACAACACACAACAGAAATGGAATCCAGTGGACTCTGACTAAGCATTTTGATGATCTGGATTTTGCTGATGACTTGGCTCTTCTGTCCCATAACCGTAATCAGATGCAGGACAAATTGAAAACACTCGATGAGAGGTCACAGCAATTGGGTCTGAAAATACACAGGAAAAAGACAAAAATAATGAGAATAAATGCAGGTAATGATAACAGGGTTGAACTTGAAGAAACACCAATTCAAGATGTAGAATCATACACATATCTTGGCAGTAATATAGACAAAGTTGGGGGGACAGACAGCGATATCAAAATAAGAATACAAAAAGCAAGAGGAGCTTTCATTGCATTGGGAAATATATGGAGATCAGAGAGAAAATCGGGATACCAACACGAAAATAAGAATCTTCAACTCAAATGTGAAGGTCAGTCCTATTGTATGGCTCTGAGACACTGGAGAACAACAAAGACAACAACCAAAAAGCTACAGACTTTCATAAATGGGTGCTTGCGTAGAATAGAGGGATTTAAAATGGTATGACAAGTTAACCAACGTGGAACTGATGACAAGAACTAGACAAGTGCCAGTGGAACAAGAGATAGAGAAGCAAGACGAATGGCGATGGATAGGACCTCACACTGAGGAAACCTGTTTTATTTGATAGCATTACAAGGCATCCTTGTTCTGGAACCCCCAGGGCAAGAGAGGCAGAGGAATACCAATAAGTACATAAGTAAGAAAGAGTTGGAAACAGAGTGAAAATGATGAGGAGAACAATGGAAAGAACTTGAAGATGGATTGTGCAGACGGGGGGACAGGAGGACTTGGCAATGTGTATTTGTTTATGAAGTGCCTATGGCTCCTTTGGGAGTGGAGGGTTTTTAGTGAATTGGGAAAATGGACGTCGAAGCAACTTTAGATGTTATTTTACCGTGCTCCGCCTTGCACTGACGCCCTTTTAGTCCAGATAGTGGATCGGAAGCCATTAATGTATACATGACATTTGAAACTTTAGATGTAGCTACCCATGATTTATGAATGTGATGCTCATGACCTTGATAGATTCTGCTTATGTAAGGCCTACAAATTGATGTGTCAACATACCGATGATAGTACTCTTTTTAAGTCCCATGTTTACTGAGCGGTGTCGCACGTCTGAATAAAATGGGGAGTTTAAAACGAAAGATTCCCAGGCAGTCCTGCCATTGGTGCCCTTGTTAGACACTAAGTGTATGAGTGATTAGTTTGGGTCTGAAACACGAACAGGGTTTTTACAGCAAAAAAAACACCATTTCGCGTTAATCGACAGGTCTAGACACTTCTTTACTCCATACATACACCATCCTGCCGTTCGGTTTGAAGTGACCAAGGTTTTATTGGGCCTGCTTCCCCTGACCCTGGAGCCCTTAGAGGGAAACTCACAATTTACAGCTGCCTTGCCCTTCCCCTATGCTCAGGGACTAGGGGTGAGTTGAGACGGGCTTCTTACCCACTTTACCGCTGGGGTTTTTTGTAAACTTGAGCATGCCTGATCTCAAACAACTCTGGTTTTACACTTATCATTATTACAGACTGACACTTACAGAAGCGGTGCGACTGCAAGAAAACTTTACAACACACATAAACATATCTAACGATATGGACATAGCCTATCCTGATGATTATTACTGCGATCCATGGAGTTCATTAGCCAGAACATCATTCCTCGTAACATAAATCACGTGAACAACCCAATCAACACAAACAGACATTTAGGACACGCCTTTGAACCGTCATTGGTCGCACAAAAGATAGTAATTTAACTTTAAGTAATTAATTGTTAAACAGCAGATTATAGCAAATGTTTCCTAGACAGTGAATCAAAGTAAAGATCGCCGTTTTGCAAATTTTTATTGCGACAGTGCTGGTGGATTATTTTTTAAGTAAAGGATCTGCACAAATCTTTTAACTACCCCTGCATGGTAAATCTAGACTGTGCATCACAAATATCATGTCCCATACAACAAACAGTTTGGAGAAAATTGACACTTTTCTGTGGGTCACGGAATATATTCCGAACGGACGAGCTGTTTGATCGTTCGCATACTAAAGAAACGGATGCCTTCAGCTTTTGACCGACTGTACCTGCAAGAAACGACATATGACCAACATCTTTATGTCAAACAGTGAGTCAAGATGAGACCTGCTTGAACACTGATTAACGTACGAGTTTACAACACCGTTCTTGCATGTGAGCTGAAAATGGTTCACGACAGCTATTCTTTTTTAAATGCGCCCAGAGGACGGTAAAGATTTACCTTTTGAATCCTGCTTTTTGGCCAAAATAAGATCTCATGATGATGTTGTCCCTGGCCGTGCTTCTTCAGCTAAAAAAGATAGCTGCAATGGGTGCAACAAGGTGGCACAAATAGTACCATTACAGTGTTCAAGTTTGAGCTACTCAATTGGTGTCAGGAAGAACAAGGAGTCATGGGGTTTTACTATTTCTAAAACACAGAGCTCCACCATAAAAATTGCGACAAATTTGTTTGCTCATTGTGTGGGATGAGAGCACAATGTCCACATGCAAAATCTATCGAAGCCCTAGGTAGGACCGTTGAAATTATATATAGAAATGGAAATGGCAATCGACTCATGGGTGAGGGTGGACCATATTATTAGGTAGGAAAAAAATCAGTTTTAATAAAAAAATCAGTAATTATATAGTTGTTCACGATAAACCCAAGCGATTGGTTAATTCTTATTTATTCCGTCAGAATAAAATTTACGAAGTCAAATGTCCATCATGTTAACTAAAAATAAATACTAATATTTATTTTAGATCAGTTGTGACTCTCCTTTTCCGTAAAATGTTCTAAGTAAGAAATTTTTTTTCCCTTATAAATCCTTTCAAGGCTATCGGTAAGCATCGAAGAGGTACTTTTAAAAGTGTGTGTGTCACCAATAATATTTACTTGCCGCAGTCTGTAGCGCCGCCCAAACTGTGGTAAAGTTGGCGACCAGGCTTGTGAAAATAACATAATTGAAGAACTAAAAAACATAAGGAACCCAACCTGAAAGTCCTGCTTACCGTAGAATCCCTACGTGATTCCCTCCGAGCTTCCGAGTTCAGTTCTAAGGACTCCAATTCCCTATGAAAGTAGGTTTATTTTTTTATACAAGTGAGACCATGTAGTTATAGCATAAGTGACACTGCTTCCCACGTAACCGGCGTCCGACTTGAGCGATAAGGTTAGACTGCTCAAATGGGCAAACTGTATGTGTCATTTTATTCCACTAGTTAGCACACTGGAACACGTAAACGTGTTAGTCACCAAGTGACCATGTAGTACTAATCGGTGTCTACAAAATAAGCCCTCCCATAAATTAGTAATTAGAATCACGACTGTCCATCGACAAATAATACAATAACAACCAAAAACAGGTAAAGCCTGTACTAAAACTACTCGCACCGAAACCCGGACTTGCACCCATTCAGCACTTAGGACAAGGGCTAAAGCCGGAGTCTAACAGCTAGTATATAATAAATAGTATAATATATATATATACATTATAGAATAATATATATATATATATATATCAAAATATATATATATAATATATATATAATAAAATATATATATAGGATAAAAGTTCGGGTGTAGAACCCAGTTTCATTTCATACGAAATGGCTTTTAACTCATTAATTTGTTTTTTTTATTAGAACATGAACCATGTAAGAGTGTGAACGGTTGTTATGATTTGTGTTGTTCTTCAAGAACAAAAATTTAATTTTTAAATGTATTGCAGAACTTATTATTATGGGATCAATAAAATGACATATGGCATGCAATACGAGCTTCAAGATGTGCCGTACGAGGAAAAGATGATCGCTCAATCACAACGAGTCAAGCGAGAGTATCTAAGAAAGAAGCAGCAATACGGCGAGAGACACGAAGGGCACAAAGACAAGCGGTGGCGTCAGTCAACAACGAGGCACAATCTGTCTGCAAGAAGGGCATGCAATCACGAAACACGCTGCAGAAGCTTTATCGCAATCGTCAGTTATGTGAAAACATACACGACTGAGCAAAGGAAGACGTTCAGATAGCCAACCGAAAGAAGATAGCAGCAACTGCACGCAGATTGAGAATTTCCGCCCATACCGAGTTTCTTTACGAGCAGTGATAAATTTCTGCCGAGTCCTGAAAAAATAATCACACTACAGTAATATTGAAAGTATAACGATAAATTATTTGTGTACTCCATTGCCCGTGACATAGGATCGGAGTGTGTAATCATCCATATATGGGGAGAAGGTTAACCGTTTTGGGTTGCATTACGCATTAGATATTTCAGGAAGAGAAATAATTTATGAAATTTACCCCACTAAAACACGCATGTATTAAAACGATTTTGAGCTTTTCTTTAGAAACGTAAACCAAACAAATAGCGGGCGGAGGACAGGCAATATAACCTGAACACGTGGTTAAAGTTTTCAACACTGGTAGAAAATTCACTGTGAGGATCGTCTTGCCCAAGACGAAACCAGATCTAGTGATAGAAATTCCGCATTCTCTTTATCAGACCGGAACTTTGTTTAAAATCATTGGAAGGACATGCTAAGAGCTCAGGAAACCTATTTTAAAACAAGGAAACCGTAATCTACAGAAAACTGAAAACTACGGAAGTCATAGTTACTAGTTTAGTGCTAACATAACGACCCTCAAGACGTGAGTAAAAACAGGCAATCTACCAAGTGACCCTTAAAACCTACCTTCTTCTTAGCGATAGCACAGTCCCCCTTGTGGAGCCAAGATTGGCGTAAGTTATTTTTATTATTAAATTCTGAATTTTTGCATTACTAACAAATCCAGACAATATGCCAAGGAGTTGGTTTACTTTCCTGTGGTGACAAGAATATGTACTGTTTGTTTATCCTTTTAATCGCTTAGAATGTCACCGTGAAAATTATCATATTTAAATCAGTAGACAAGCGACAGTGGTTCCAATCACATGAATGAAATTACAAGTATTTTTAACAAGACATTTCGAAACCCAGGTATGATGTATAATTTTATGTGGTCTAGTAAATACAAAGAAGAACAGATAGACAGTACCTAGTCAGGAGAACAAGGAAATGGTAGGACCGGTATTTTGCGCCTGAACATCATCATCATCAGTTTATAAAGATCTCTATGGTGTTGTTTGCTCCACTGTAGTGTATGGAATGTCAACTTGACCTACGCAGTGGTGTGTAGACATGGATTGAGTGTATAATGTGCGAATGATAATAAGGGTTCGTGGTGTTGAAAAATGTTCTTTTCTCACACTCATGTATGGCTGGAAGTCATCGACACCAACGACTGTGTACCTTTACTAAAGTTTAATTGGACGTACACACTCGACAGCACAGATAGTGACAAATCACAGGTTGGCATAATACATCATGGTACAGTGGATAAATGGTCTTGCAATGTTACATGGGCACTCATGTAGAATAATAGTATAAAGGACTGTCAGTAGCCAAGCCCTCAGTATCGCCCATACATATATATCATCTGACTTCACTGACTGAGCACGTCAGCTTATAAACAATATTTCAGATGGCTTCTAAACCTAATCTCGTTTAGCGACGATTCTCCAACATAATGTTCAGCACATATTTTTCCATATAATAATATTGAACCGCTAATAAAGGGTTCTCATGTGTAGCAGTGATCTCTGGACTAAACAAGCGATAATACGGGCATCCCTTTTCTCTTCTTGAAAGTCACTACATGTTTGGTTCCAAGATGGCTTCACTCGTGAGCTGTCACTCACGTTTGGATACAGATAATGAATCTGTCCTAAAGTTAGTCATTCATAAAAACATTTCATTGCTCTGTAGATTTGATCATGAACAATTGACTGCATTCTACAGGATATAGTGCTGCTAGGAATCGAAGTCGTTTTTCATCGAGTCAAATATATTCTCTTAGACATTCAAATCGTACCTATCGAAAATGGTGGCTTCGTACGAGAGAGTTCACAAGAGTATCTTTTATTACCTTGGTATCAGAAATATGATTCTGCCATTCCTTGGCAATACGAATAAACACTGGGGTAAAGCATACACGATAGGTCTAGACGACTATCACTTTCCCCACAAATACTGAGATCACTTTTTCCCGGCGACAAGCCGACATAGAAAACACAGTCCCTATCAGGACGAAGCCAAATCACACCACACTCTAGCGACACATCCGCCGAATAGCCTTTGACCTCTCTAGAGACAACAGAACATATAGTTCGACTTAGATATGTAAAGATATACAGATATAAGACAGACTCGTCCTACTCAGACAAACAATACACATAAATTTAGGCCATAGATATTCTGAAGCAAGAACAATCTATTATTACCCAAACAACGAATAAATCGCAGTAAAATGGATCCATCCGCGGAGTTCGATCGAAAGAGCCGACACAACTTTCAAGGGAAGTAACTCAATAATGACTTTTCCTTAAGCACTATTTTGTTTACCAAATATTTGCGAACATAACAAGTATACCAATGTATAATATTGTAAGATATCAAAGACTGCACGTAACAGTCTTACCACACCTCCCGGGAAAAAAAAAAAATGGAACATTTTTTTTTTTTTTTTTGAAATACATCTAGGAGCAACGTACAATAGGCTCACAACGCATGAATAATGCGCAGATGAAAATATCAGGAATACCTATAACGCCTAATATGAGGCTAAGTCGACTTATGGAGCGACTGGTGAGAATGTGTCTCATAAACTGAGAGAAATTATTTCTCTACAAGTATATTTTTCCAGGAAGGTGTCATCAAAGTATAATACAATTCTGGCAATTACACAATGCCTAAAAAATTCATATCATCATTTCGTATTAGATATCTTAAATTTATGATTTATGAAGAAAAAAATCATCAAAGCACAGCGGTGAATAAACATCAATGAACCGCTATGTAGTGATACAATCATTATATTATTAAATTACAAATGTGTATCTATCATGATATAGAAAAGGAACTACTATAGAACTAGACATATCAAGAAGTCTAAGCCCTAATAGTTATGTGGAATCATGTGGGCATCTTGACAGAATGTCTGCCATCACATTATCTGATCCACGAATAGCTCGCACAGAGAAATGAAAAGGTTGAAGAGCAATTGCATATCGAGTAGACCTCGAGCTCTTCAAATTCTTACTCTGTATAGCAGTAAGAGCTTTTTTGGTCGGTTTCTACTATGAAATGTGCGCCTAGAAGGAATCTCTGTAGTTTTGAGGATCGACCAAACCATAGCTAATAGCTCACGGTCTAAAACCGAATAATTCCTTTCTGCCGCATTAAGTTTTCTGGAAATATACATTACAGGATGCAGAGTTCCAGAGTACTCTTGCATTAGTGCCGCTCCAATCCCAGTGGATGAAGCGTCACTACGAAGAACGAATGTCTTATCTTTAGTGGGTAGCACTAAAATAGGTGGTGTTGAAAAACAGTGTTTTAATCTTATCCAGAGAGCATTGGCATTCCTGAGACCAGTGGACCACATTAGGCGAACCTTTCTTTAGAAGTGTTGAGAGAGGTGCCATGATAGAGGATAGATTCTGAATGAATCTGCCATAAAATTGAATAAGACCTAACAGACTTCTCACCTGTTTTTTAGTCTTAGGGATTGAGATGTTAAGTATCTTACTAGTATTATGGTCCTCTGTCTTTAGGAAACCATGACCAACTCGGTGGCCTAGGAAAGAAATTTCGCTAAAACCAATATAGGCTTTAGAGGGTTTCGCTGTCAGGTTGTGCTCACGCAAAGTAGACAGCAATTCATCTAACCCTGAATAGTGATCTTCCCAAGTATCGCTGAAAAGACAGATGTCGTCTAGATATGCAATGACATCTGACCGATAAGATAGGATTCGGCGCATCATGCGTACGAATGTAGCTGGTGCGTTCATAAGACCGAAAGGCATAAAATTCCATTGGAACAAACCTCTAGGTGTTGAAAAAGCCGTGAGAGGTTTGGCGCGTTCAGATAAAGGAACTTGCCAATATCCTTTAGACAAATCAAGTTTAGTGAAAAAAAGAGATTTGGAGAGTCGAGTAAGTAGCTCTTCCAGTAAAGGCATAGGTTCGGCATCGAACTTCGTTACTTGATTCAATTTTCGATAGTCAACGCAAAGACGTATGTTATTGTCTTTTTTACGAACAATAACCATCGGCGAAGAATATGCAGAGGTGGATGGTTCGATTATTTTCAAATCTATCATCTCATCCAACTCTTTCTCGACCTGTGCTTGAAAATGTATAGGTATAGGATAAGGTCTAACCCTAATAGGAGTATGGTCAGTTAGAACAATGTCATGTTCAATGACATGAGTTTGTCCAGGGATGTCAGTGAGTACATCCTGAACTGTTTGCAACATAGTTGACACTTGTCGCTGTTCTCCTAGAGACAAATCAG
>JAMPIV010012035.1:0-102500 GCA_024509875.1 Oreohelix idahoensis
CGTTGCCAACACAATATTCCAGAATAATTCTGACTGAGATATAAATATGTGGCAGTAAGTAAGGTTATCTGTAAAACACTACACATATTAGATACAGATACCTTCACAGCTGATCTCAGTCAGTACACTAAGTCCCTATAAATATTTATATCATCCCACTTTACCACATATATTGGGGTCCGGTCCGGGATATTGAATCCTTTACTAGTATAAATATTGGGGGTAATTCACTTCAGGGAATATAAAAAGTTAAAAGGTATCCTTGGGTGGAATTAAATAAGGTTGAGCTCTTGGTGCCTGTTTTGTCCATTGGATATATAATTACAGATTATATTGTTTAGTTAGATATTTTATTTAATTACCTGATATAAAATGGCGGACCTGGCCAAATTTCGATCTGCGGCTGTACAGACTGCAAAAGAGTTGGGATTAGAGGGGCAAGTTATGATTACCTATGTCACTACTGAATGTGACAAATTTATTGAACGGGAAGAAAGAAGATTAGAAAAAGAGGCCGAAAGAAGGTTAGAGGCTGAAAAGGAAATTAAGAGGTTGCAGATTGAGGCTAAAGCTAAGAGGTTGCAGATTGAGGCTGACAAAGAGGCTAAAGCATTGGAAGCCGAGGAAAGAAGACAGGCTGCAGAAAGAGAAGACAAGAGATTAGCTGCAGAGAGGGAAGCCGAGGAAAGAAGATTAGCTGCAGAGAGGGAAGCAGAAAAAGAGGAGAAGAGATTACAAAGGGAACATGAGTTACGACTAAGGGAGTTTGAGTTTCAGGGCCATGCTCCTGAAAATGGTGCCAGTCCCTTTGCCTCTGATGCCACTGCTAGCCAAGGAGCCTCAACCTCAGCTATGAACTTTCATTTAGATCATTTTGTTGAGAAAGACGATGATATTGAGAGCTATATAAATAGATACGAATTATTAGCTACCACACATGCTAAAGCAGGCTCTTTTGTCAAGATATGAAAAGAATGCAGAATTTTATAGGAAAAAATTTAGGAATGCTAAACTACTGTCAGGTGAAACCTATCACCAGTTCTCTGCACGGATAGAGACATACTTGGAGAAATGGACTTCTCTGGGGAAAACCCAAGATCTTAAGGAAATGGTCCTTATAGAACAATTAAGAGAGTCCATGGCTCCAGACCTGAGAAAGTTTCTCATAGAACAAGGTGCAGAGAGACTGGGTGAGTTGCTAAATGTTGCAGAAAGGTATCAAGCGGCCCAAGCAGAAGTATCAGGTAATAAAAAGAAACAGGTGGATAATTTTAGGGCACCACAGAACTTTAATAAATTTGATCATAGGGATCAAAACAAAGGTAAGCACCAATTTGATAGGCCACGGTATGACAATAAAAATAAAAACCCACAATTCGATGAAAGGAAATATGATGAAAGAAAATCTTACAACCAAGGAAAAAGGTGGTGTAAAAATTGTAAGATGAACAATCATGACACTGACCGTTGCAGAAGGAACCCTATAGTTATGGCAACCCTTCAGGTCAGGTCGACCTCAAGAAAGGAGGAGGATATTCTGTTAGATACCACTCCAGAAGAAATGAGGAAGGCACAGGCTGGGGATAAGACCCTCAAGCCTTGTTTCAGGAAATTGTCAACTGGTCATACAACTCCAGGCAAGGGAGATTTTTACATGAAAAACAAGTTGATGTATAGGAAGACTGGAGCTAGATCCAAAGGTCAGGGACAGCTGGTACTTCCTAAAAGATATAGGGCAGACTTAATAAGGAGCCTACATGTGAAACCAGATGGGGACCATGAGAAAATAGGTACCATCATCCAAAAGGTGGCTCACGATTATTATTGGCCCAAGGCAAGATGGGACATTGAGAATTTTGTAGAAAAGTGTAGCATAGCACATGAGGGAACACCCACAAGTGGGAACATTGATCAGGACCTGGACACGCCATGGGGCAACCGTAGGCCTGACAATAGAAGGAAAAATAAATTTGATAAAGTGGACCAAATGGAATGGGAAGCCCCCTTTCACGGACAAGCTTCACTTAACTGTTTTACAATGGCCACTATGCGGAGAGTGCAAAAAGATGTCTTACCCCAGGATAAGCCGAAAATCCCTCACTCGGACTTAAACAAACTGGAGGAAGAAGATGTAGAGAGGAAATCTCTCATCAAGAATTTTAAGTGGGGAGAAAGCCACAAGAAAAGAATTGGTAGCGGTCGTTTTGTGCATGAAAATTCTGGGAAGAAAAATCATCACTATAGAGCTTCGAGTGGAAGAGACCATACCGGTGCATGGACAAATAGGTCCACAAAATTAAAGGTCCATATGTAGCGCTGTTAAGAACGTGGACTGATGAAAAGGCAGAGGAAAATATTACATCCTCATACCAATATGTGAATGAGCTGACCACTCGTTTAAAAACTGGCTGGAAACTTGCCAATGAAAATTTGAAACAAGCCAGGAAGAAACATGCTGCTTATTATAACAGGAAGGCAAAAGACAGAGATTTGGCTGTGGGAGAGAAGGTACTGCTTCTTTTGCCCGGAAATCAGAATAAGTTACAAATTGGATGGCAAGGTCCATATACAGTTCTAGAGAAGGTGTCTAGAACAAATTATAAGATAGATAAGAAGGGGAAAGAAAAAATCTATCATGTGAATCTCCTGAAGAAATATTTGGAAAGAGAACATCAGGAAGAGACACACTTGCTAACCTTGTCCATTGCAATGGAGATGAAGAAGGAACCACTTTCCTCATTTGAATATCCATTACACCCCTGTGAGACAGCGGCACAGGTGAAAATCAGTACACATTTAACGAAAAATCAGAAGGAGAGAGTGCAACAGGTTCTAGATAAGCATACAGAGGTGTTAACAGATCGACCGGGGCATACAAACTTATTGGAATATGATATGAAACTGATAGACCCCACACCTGTCTGTATGAAGCCTTATTCGATTCCTTTTGCTAAGGAGAAAGCTTTGAAGGAAGAGATAGACTATTTGTTGAAGGAAGGAATTATTTCACACAGTGAATCCTCGTATAGTTCCAGTGTTGTACTTTTAAGGAAACCCTCTGGAGAACATAGACTCTGTATAGATTACAGGAGACTGAATGCTATTACAGAAGGACAGGTGGATCCATTGCCGGATACAAATCAGTTGTTTGCCAGGCTAAATAAAGCTAAGTATTTCTCAAAAGTGGATTTGAGTAAAGGATACTATCAAATTCCAGTAAAGCCTGAGGTTAGACCATATCTAGCTTTTAGTACCTCAGAAGGACACTATGAGTTTAACAGATTGCCATTTGGATTGAAGAATGCACCTAGTGTCTTCTCTAGAATGATGAGAAAATTATTGGATCCTCTGAATAATCCCTGTATTACAAATTTTATGGATGATATCCTTATAGCAACAGAAACATTTGAGGAACACATTGACTCTCTGAACATGCTGTTTAATCGACTTAGGGAAGCGAATTTAACAGCCCGACCAACCAAATGTTGCGTTGGATGTAAAGAATTGGAATTCCTGGGACACACAGTTTATCAGGGAAATATGACCCCTGACCCAAAGAATTTGGAGAAACTAAAGAAAGCCCCGAGACCACAAACCAAGAAAGACGTGAGATCCTTTGTCTCATTATGTGGTTTCTACCAAAAGTATATCAAAAACTTTAATTCCATATGTGCACCGTTAACTGATTTGACACGTAAAGGAAACCCAGATCGAATTACATGGACACCACAATGTGAAATGGCTTACCAAGAATTGAAGGAAAAGCTCACAAGTAAACCTATTTTGAAACTACCTGACTTAAGTCAGGAATTTGTAGTAAGAACGGATGCCAGTAATATTGGGTTAGGTGCAACTCTGCTACAGAAATCAGATGCATTGGATGGGGAATTAAGCCCAGTGGCATATGCTAGCAGAAAGTTGAATAAAGCTGAAACCAACTACTCAACTAGCGAAAAAGAATGTCTTGCAGTAATATGGGCGATAAAGAAATTCAATATTTATCTGTATGGGAAGGCATTTAAGTTGCAAACGGATCACAAACCCTTGTCGTTTCTAGCACAAGCTAGGCATGAGAACACTAGATTACTCCGTTGGTCATTATTGCTACAGCCATTTGAGTTTAACATAGAGTATATAAGTGGAAAAACAAATCTGGGAGCGGATTTTTTAAGCCGCCATCCGTGTGATGAGAATCACCGAAAGCCCCAGAAAGAATAAATTTCTCTATGTGTATATAGAATTATAGACTGACATATAACGTCTGTTTTAAGAGGGGAGGATTTGTCGTGAGAAATTCTAATCCACATATATAAATTAAAAAGTAAATGTAAAGCCTAACAAATAAATTCTATAAAAGGAAGAAGAATGGTAAAGAACAGTGTTGTCACAATGACAGTACTCGAAATCCCCTTTGTTTTATGCTTCGTCTGCAAATTGTAACGTTTCCACGTTAAATATAAGCCACTGCATAATACAAGCGTTTCCACAACACATTAAAACGGGTATTGCATTTCTAAGAAAAAACATTGAGAGGCACACTGCGTATGACCTAAATTAATTACACTATGAATGGACAGATGGATGTAGGATGGAAAGAAGGGAGGGCTGAAAATCAGGAACGCATGCAACACTAAACACGCGTCTCGCTATTAATGCCACCCCCAACAAGCGTAACGCGATATACAATTACTACTATCACGCGTGTAAGGCCACATGCACTAACTTTTTTTTCAGACGGACAGTGATAAAAACACTACCCTTCCCAGAGTTAGGTTTTAAAAAACCTGGAAAACGCTTATTAGGAAAGATGACATTAGATGGATTTACGTTTGAAAACATGACAGTACCCAGACACCACATGGGGATTGAAGTGAACAGGAGGTGGTAGAAAATGCACATTTTGAACGCAGCCACCTAGCTCCCTTAGATTGAGATATTTGGATTCCTTAGGGCTTGCTGACACAGAATATGTTAAGTGTTACGCAAATAGTCCAGGAATTAATAAATTATAGGCAAAAGAAAATAATGAGGGTGTCAGACAACCTAAAAACTCGGAGTCGCTCAGTGGCAGAATTTTAAACCACCATTGTACGGAAATAGGCCACAAGTTACATTTGAATTGATTGGATGGAATGATATGTAAGGCTAAACACGATTAGTCGGACTATAAATGCTATCTTTTGTTGTCAAGGGAGACGGAAGTAAGAGTACTTTTTTTCAAACGATGGGGTAGAAATGGCCTGATTGGTTAGGTCTGTTAATATAGTTAATTGATAGCGTTAGTTCGAGACCACTAGTTCAAATAAGCTTGATAAAGCAACAGTGCGTTGAAGCCAGCTCATATTTTTGCTAAATAAAAGCCTGGAACATAAGCAGATGGGAATTTGTGCCAGTATTTGTGCCTACATTCAGTGCTAGTCAACGTATCTGTGTTTATTTCCTTGAATTTTGGGACTGTGGTCCTAGTTATTGAAGCCGCACCTGGTCTGAGCGTTTGCTGAATCCAGAGGCTACAACATACTCTTTGGTCCCTGTAGTAACCAGTGAGGTGTCTTCAGAACCAGTGAAGAAGTCTAGCAGAGGAGTCTTTGCCTGCCGCCATCACGAAAGTTAAGCCCACTGTGGCCAAAAGAGCTCAACACTATGTACCCCTCGTAAATGACACTAACTTAATTAAAGAGGGGCAATTAATTGTTTTAATGTTCGGAACTGAGACCATCTCCAATACTAGTTCCAAACATACACAAGCACATGCAGTCATGATGTCTAATAAGAATCTATCTTGAAGAACAAAACCAGTATTACCTCATATTACCATATCACAACTCACACACATAGATTACTAATATTGTATGTCAATGCAAAGACCACATTTATATCTGTGTACATAATATTTGTAATTACATGTTATAATATTGCCTGGTTCACTGTGTAGTTATATGAATTCACAAATTATGAATTCACTGTGTAGTTGAATCAGGATCACTATTGTAGAAAAAATCAATACATCTGTATATATCTGAAACTTATCATTGAATCTTTTAAGATAGTCTTCTAGAGTGTTGACTGTTTGTGAGTGTCACAGTATTGTCAAGTATGGTGGAATAATTAAATTGTTTATCTGTTTGTTGTTGTGGTGACTTACACTTCATCATTTGCATAACCCTAGACATATAACGTTGCCAACACAATATTCCAGAATAATTCTGACTGAGATATAAATATGTGGCAGTAAGTAAGGTTATCTGTAAAACACTACACATATTAGATACAGATACCTTCACAGCTGATCTCAGTCAGTACACTAAGTCCCTATAAATATTTATATCATCCCACTTTACCACATTGCCCATAGGATACATGGATTGAAAATAATGATGTTACCCCACGGGCAAATGGGTAATGGATCAACACAGTGGATATATATAAAAGAAAAAGAATACCTGGATTTGAAATACATGAAGACGAGTCATGGATATATAAAAAAATATATATATATATATGTATATATATTCCCTCATGCCCCACACCTGCAAATAACTTAGAAAATTTAAATAGGTTACCCATCTGGCTGTAGTCAGCAGATGTAATAAACACCGCAGGACTCTGACAAACCCTCGACCTGCGAAGGCAGAGTTGGTGTTGATATACTGAATATATGTACAAAACTATTTTATCTCATGTTGTCATAAAATTGGAAAAATGTTGTTGATGTTTACAAAAATGATTATTGTTTAACTAATGTTGTAGAAGGCATTGCTAAGTATCGTACACAAGGAACCATTAAGGAGGAATTTCTAGAAATAACAGGACCACTAGAAAAGATTAAATAAACGATCTAGAGCACCATAACTGACAAATTGGAGGAAAAATGAAGTAATATAGAACCTAATGTACAGAGTCCATGATGCTTTGAAAATTTTTTCATTGTATTTCACATGTTGGTAAAATGTTGTAAACATATTGTTTTAATGCTTACTGATTAGTTGATGTTGGATAATGACTAACTGATAGTTCAAGAAAGACTTTTGAAAAAAAATATATACTTCAAGGAAGATTGTCTTGACAGAGGATAAAGAAAATAAATCTATCAGTGATTGGACATAACCAAACTCTTAATAACAGGATCACTACTAAACGCATAATTTATATGGATACCTGGCGAAGTGTTGGATACCTTGAAAAAAATAGCTACACATATCACTTAGAGAAAACCCAAGACAGGAAAAAAAATTCAGAGATAAATAAATAGGAACAAGTCATGAGATTTTTCAATCATTTTATTGTGTACATTATAATTGGTTATCAAAATGAATGGTATGAAAATGTTTATATTCAATGTCTGCCATAGTTTCCCATGTGTCATAATGTGTAAGCGAAAACGTGATGAATCACTACGGATGAATTACTGATTTGTACAATTGGATCGTCATTACAAGGATAATGTGGATATTTGGAATACTTTATACTGGAATATAATTGGAATGCATAATCAGTAAATAAGTAGGCCCAAAACTTATTGGAAAACCAAGATTGAAAATAACATAAGATTCTTCTGAACTACTTGGAGTCTTATGATAGGGAGCATACAAAAAGAACGAAGAATATATAACAAGTTTCACCCACCATGCCTAATAGAATGATTTCAACTATGTAATGACATTGAGTTAGGACAAGGAGATATATTATTGCTCATATTTCCCAGTGTTGCCACTCGTCAAAATTTTTTTGTTGACAATCTATTGTATTAGAAGAAGGTTAGGAATATTTTGTTGGTCAGTGTTGCCAATTAGAAAATTTGGTGAAAAATATTATGATGTGATGAATAAGTTACACTTTTTGAAGTTGATGTCCACTACTAGTTTTTTTACATAGCAGACGACCTCATATAGACATAGGACCCCAGTATAGGAATTAAATTAAATTTTTTGGAAACATTTTTCGACTTAGAAAATTTTTCTAAAAATTTTTGGGATAGTTTTGGATATTGATAGTATACAAATGTCTCCCTACGGGATACATTTGCAGGGCCCCGGGATCTGTATGTAGCCGTGTATACCGTGCTTTATTCAGAAAACAGGCTATTACTCTAACAAGACGGAGGAAGCACAGACTACCCCATAATTTTATATTTTATGAGAAACAGAAAATAATAAATTATAGTGTCACATATTTAGGGCAGAGTCGCTTCTACACGCCATTTCTAATAGTTGGGTGATTTCCCCTGACCAATCGGATAGCTCAGATTTACCCCGGGGAATATAGAACAACGACGCCATCTAGCAGTTAGAATGAAGGAGCGAAACTGAATAGGACGTGTCTGGTCCAGCTCTACATACTCCTTGGTTTGAGGAAATCAACTTCAACATTTATTATAAAATGTGTATTTCAGGACATTGAGTGGTTTTATATTCCTTACTTGCGTAAGTAGTGACTATCATTCAATATATATTGAATAGAGCTTCCAACCCTAGTTGCAGCAGAACTAGGTTCGAGGATTGAGTCAAATTTGCAAAACTAGTCTTACACCTAAAACCATGCTGAGCTGAAAATACCCTTGGGTTGGAAAATATTTAACTCAAGGAATACCTATGATGATAAAGAAATCAAGGACTAATCTGAAGGGATGAGAATATGTCGTCGAACCTAAAATAAAACGTTAACCTAAAGAAAGGAACACGGTGGAAAGAAAAAGTTCGCCATATTTGAAAAATTGAGTAGGCCTATGAGATAAAGATGCAAAAGGGATCTTTGCATCGATGAAAGCATCTGATGATATGTTAGAACTTTATTGTTATTATTATTGTAAAAATGTTCTGAATTCCAGACTTTTGTTGAAATTTGATTTCATGCTGAAAGATATTAAAAGATTTGCATGAAATAGAACGCTGTTGAAAAGGTGAATTTCTACAGTTTGAGATTAAGCTAAGAAATCTATCCATCTCAATTAAATTTTGCTACATCAACACCTAAGAGAAGAAAATCGAACCTGGTGACCCAATCTTACAAAGGAGAGGAAATTATATCTCTAGCGGTCAAGGCTAGTTAACCAAACCTACTCTCTATAAAGTAAACTGAAAACCCTGCATACCCCGGCTCTGCCACACTGTCTTATTATGCTTTCAACAGGTTTAACCAGGCAACAACAAACAAAATTTTTAATTTGAAATTGTCGTGTGTCATTTTTCATGTTCTTCTCAAATTTTAATGTTTTATTTCTTTAAAAAAAAAAAGGGCAGCACCACTTTTACCGGTTAAGTCTCGCCCCTTAATCGACCACAACATTTATAGCTAATACAACAATGAAAGCACAATGCTATTTCTTCTAATTGTCGACGATAGATGAGGTAGCAATATCTAAAATATCCTCTAATTAGTAAAATATTGATAGAAGATACTTTCATGTTTTGCTTTTGTTTTGTCTTATACAACATTTCTAGACTATCAGATGGATATTGTCTAGTCTACGTCCTCAGCGAAGACACATTATGCCCAGTGTAATTCCCAGAGTCTCTGATGAGAGAAAGAAAGAATAGGCTTATTGCTTCCTAAAGTATGTCGTACATGGCGACTAATGTAAGCTTATACATGAGGCGGGAAACCCCCAATCATCTCAAACTAATTGCTGCGGAAACTGCTGCTGCTGCAGGAAGGCAAGAAAGCTTGGTTGCAAGATGACCAGCTACAGTGGTGATTGTATGCTCCAAAAGAGCGGAAGGTGTAGACAACATAAGACAATAACTAGTGTCAAAGCCCGTTATAAGACGGGAATTAAATTCAGAAGCACCAATACCTAACAGCAATTTTACTTATTCAAAAGTATTTAAAAAAACCAAAATATTTGTTTGACATCTGATGTTAAAATGTTCTCACAATATATAACAGTATTCTTCTTCTCACAACACGCCAGAAGAAAGTGAATTGCTTCCTCCTGTTAGTAGAACTACGTAGCAGCAGCGAGGATCACAATATGTGTATACAGGATCACACATTCTATAAATATTGTTGTGCACACCGTCATTTGTGCATTCTTCTTTGGTAAGTGTTACTATTTTCGGGAGAGTACATATAAGGGAAACAATGCAATTAATGTCTAACTTTCAACCAAAGTTGCATCCCTTTGCGTTACGCACTGACAGAAAAAGCTGGGATTTTATATATAGGATGATTATGATGATGATTATGATGATGGTGATTTTGATACTACTAAGGACCTTGAAGATGAAATTCATCCATCGTCATGTCATCTTCCTTAGCGCCCCGTAAAGACTGTAGCTGGACCCATTGCAGACAGCCTGCAGCAAGTATTTAAATGTTCCTGCAGCAGTGGTTTCTGAGGCAATCTGTTTTGTATAAAGGCTTTGCCAGCTCAGGGCACAACCTCATATTAGTCGCCTTGTACGACATGCCTGAATGTGCAGTAGTCCTATTCGTCTCTTCAGGTACCCCTGGGAACTACACAGTGAGATGAGATATTACATACCAAGAAAAATCCTGTAAGTGTAACGTAGACGTTTAATTTTCATTGAATTCCCTATGAGTTCCTATTAAACAGTTTGAGAATCCCTGATTAAAAAAAATATCAAAGGATGTAATTGCAATGTCATCTTAAGAATTCTACGGGTGAAACATGTTCGTGAGATGAATGTAGAAAACGATATTTGCATTCTGTGTGAAAATATTTGATGTCAGGTTATTCTTGTGCTATAAATAACTTGTTTGTTACATGTTTTTTATTTTAATTTTAAAAGTGGCAATTTAATTAGGCGTTATCCTTATTACTTACGTCTTTCTCGCCAAGAATTAAGAAATGGAAAATGTTAAATAAAGTTAAATGGCTGCTCGCGTAGAAATGAACGATTGAAATGATAGGGCAAGATGACTAATGTAGAACTGATGACAAGAACTAGATAAGTGCTAATGGAACAAGAGATGAGAAGAGGATGCTAGAGCTGAATTGGGCACTCATTGAGGACACCTGTTGCTATGACTACCAGACATCCCTTGCTATAGAAGCCCCAGGGTCAGAGAGGTCGAGAAAGACCAAAGAAGACATGGAGAAGAGAACTGGAGATAGACATGTAAAAACGAGATGGCAGCAGTCAGAAATAACAACTTTTTTCAGCCAGAACTAAACAAAAACGAGACCTAACAGGGGATAAGAAAATACAAATAGAAATGTTGTGTATCTACACTTAGCATTACATGACTGTCCTTGTTCTGGAATCCAAAGTGTATGATAGGTATAAGGAGAACAAAGAATACATGGAGAAGAGAACAGGAGACATACCTACAGAAGAATACCTTGATGACACAAGACAGGAAGTCTTGGCATATGTTTGTTAAAGGGCTATGCTCCCTGGGGAGCTAAAGGGTGGTGAGGCATTGACAAGAAACTGGCGCCAAAGCAAAAAAGAGGAAAGCTAAGAAACGCGTAAAAAAAACTACACCATGAGCGAAGTAATGGACGTTGAGTAGACAGGGATTGGTAAGAAGAGATACGAAATGAGTTCAGGTCTTCAACAATCAAAATGCGTATCATTCTAATAGCAATTGAAAGGTCGCCATCCATTATTTTTCTGATACAGTTCGTCTGAAAACGGTGCCTGACTCAGAACTAAGAATATTGTTACATAAAGTTCGCATTTATATAATTAATATAGGTCACCGTGTCTCTTGTTAGCATCCAGTTTTTGATGCCATGCCTGTATTAGTTTTCTTGTTGACCTCTGCCAATATTCTCAAACTATCCAGCATCTTTTTTCCTCACTAATTCTTTCTTTCTTTCTGTATGTGCGTGGGTGTGTCTTTTTTGTGTATCTCTATTTCCATCAGTTTTGCCAGTTTATGCAACGTGCTCTAAATTCTTTGCTTCCATGAACATTCCTCATTAAATCAAATGACGACAGCAGTTTTCATATTAATTATTATTTTTTTTTTTTACACTCTGATCCATTTTCATTTCTCTGTTCTCCCACTCGTGATGTTCTCATTTTTCTGTTTTTAGAGAAACATTTCAGTGGCTTTCATTAAACTTTTTGTGACATTCCAATGTGCGCTTCCATATTACGTTTTGAACTCAGATACAGCCTTAGCACATTACACATCTTCATCATTTTCCTTTGCGCTGCTTATGGAGCAGCTGCCACCACTGCTGCTAGT
Organism: Oreohelix idahoensis; assembly: GCA_024509875.1. Classification (NCBI taxonomy): domain Eukaryota; kingdom Metazoa; phylum Mollusca; class Gastropoda; order Stylommatophora; family Oreohelicidae; genus Oreohelix; species Oreohelix idahoensis. The sequence continues at coordinate 12,163 of JAMPIV010012035.1, forward strand.
CCCGCAGGAAGCTTGTGTAAAGCAGTTACATGCTCTTGCAATGGTGGCTTCTGTAACAATGTCTTTTATGTGATAAAATAGCCATCCCCCTTGCAAAACCTCAGATTAATTATCTTGTACAACATGTTTGAGGGTGCAGTACACATAATCATTCTTTGTCTGTTCAGAGTCCATCGGGAAATAGATGGGATAATTTTGTTTCAATTACTTACAATCATCACAAGAACAGCTATGCTATGGACCCCCACCCCGCCGAAGGAAAGCGAAAGCGAGGCCGGCCAAAAAAAACCTTGGCAGAGAACTGTGGAGGCCAAGATGCACAGAATGATGCAGAGCTGGGGCACTGCACGAAGGATGACCGCCGACCCAGCAAAGTGGAAGCAGGTTGTTGCTGAGCTACAAGACGCCACCAGGTGTGATGGCCATTGCCTGATCTGACAGTTGGTGGCTAAGAATCAAAGAAGAAGAAGACTTAAAATCGATTTAGTGCCTTCTTCTCGTATGTGCGCAGTTGTCGTCTGCCCTGCATGCCCCACCTTGACCTATTATAAATTATTATGAGGGTGGGTATAGGGCTGGCAACCTCATCATGTAAAACAAAGAGCCGCCACTGCAAGGTCATGTAACAAAGGAAAACGGTGATGATACCAGAAGCCAATATGTTACTTCAGAAACATACACACAAAACACAACGAGAGAGAGAGAGAGAGAGAGAGAGAGAGAGAGAGAGAGAGAGAGAGAGAGAGAGAGAGAGAGAGAGAGAGAGAGAGGGAAAAAAACACACATCAGCTGATTATTTCGGAAAACTAGAGAGCCTTTGGGGGTAGCAAATTTTGAATGCCTTGTTACATGTTGTCATCCCCTCAGATTTAATATCAGTGTCTTATGTATGTGTGTGTTCGGTTTGACAGAGTGGTTAGAGCGCTGGTCTCTAGCGGATAAAGTGCAGGGTTCGATTCACGGTATCATCACGCTCCAGTCTACTCAACTGTAATTGGGTACCTGACTTTGCTCTTGAGTTAGGGAAGAAAAAGGCAGCGAGGAAAGGAACTGGTCACCCCACCCCTTGATGCTGGACCTGGTATAGTCAAGTCTCTAACACTTCACTGCACTTCAGCAGTATCTGCTACGGGACTACCTTGACCTTTTAACCTTAAGTATGTGCCTGGTATTTCGTGTCCATTCCTGAGTGTGTCTGACCACACTTTTCTTGATCTCCTTTTTTTTTAAAATCGAGAATCGCCGTCTCTGTCACTTCTGATGCCTGGTCATATCGTTTAAGATTGTGTTTGTAGTTCTTAGTGATTGTCGGTAATCCCGGAAACAGTTATTTTATGTAGAAATTTTACGCATAAATATACATATGGAATGTGATATAATTACGTATAAGAACACATCTTGAATTTGATGAAGCTCCTACGATGTTTAAGAAAATTATAGCACTGTATCTCTAATGCCTAACAAAATTTATTTTCAGTTCGACAATGCGTGTCCAAGTGTTGAGAAGTTAAAAGTATATGCATATAAAGATACAGAGAAATCTGGTAAATGATTTAAATTTACATTTTATTTGAGATCGCTGATGACTATTATTTTTGTTTCAGTGATGTTCAGTCTAAAAAGCTGTATAGACCTCTCGATAAATACCGTTAATTCTGTGTAACCTTACACATAATAACATTCCTACCAGTGAAATGCAGCTAACTAAACAGCATATTAGGTTGACATATGTCATTTAATACTCAGTTACATGTTGAGACGCGATACGAATCAGAAATTTTTGACAGTCCTGACTGCACCAAAATAATGACCGGTACTAAATCCCCCAATGCAGTGTTTTTTGTCCTTTTTTGTAATAAAAATGGTCCGATGAAGGCGGCAAGGGACCCCTCGTTAGGAAACAAATGCACATACACGTATTATCTTTTCATTTTACCTACAGATATACACTTTATTACAAAGAAAAAGCGTGAAACCTACAGTCATTCTGTAATCCAAAAACAATCTGTTTAAAAAAAATTATTCTTTAAATGCAAAAATCTGTGATAACCCCCCAAATGATAACTTTGGCAAAAATAAGATTCAAACGCTTATGTTGACTTGGACCCTCTAGAATGCATTCATGGACCTCCAAAGTCCGGGCACCGTAGTTAAGACACCTTGTCCAAGTGATCCCTCGTGAACAAATGATATTGTATGGTCAATCAATCACTACGCGTGTACATAAGAAAGTCCTTTACAGAACAGTGACTTTGTCGATTAGATTAGTAGAAGTCTGTCTTATATAAAAATGAACTCACTAGTTTTACGCTGATTTGGAGTAAACATCTACGTTTGCGTAGACTATAATTATATGGATACACTGCTGATCAATATTAAATCATGGATTGGCAAAAGTTATACGTATAAGTACTATTCCAAATTGTATTTACTTTATAGTTCATGCTGTGAGTGCAAGTAATGCAGAAAAATAATAGGATATCATCATCATCATTATCACCATTATAACCATTTCCATTTGCAATTCTTACAGGGCAACCATCACTGTAGCTGGTCAATTACTTGCAGGAAGCCTGCATTGAGCAATCACTTGTTCTCGCAGCTGTGACTTATGTGGCAATTAGTTTTACGTGTGTATGTGTGTGTGTGTGTGTGCGTGCGTGCGTCTGTCTGTGTATATGTCTGTGTGTCTGTCTGTGTGTCTGTCTGTGTGTCTATCTGTCTCTGTGTGTCTGTTTGTGTGCATGTGTCTGTATGTCTGTGTGCGCGTCTGTGTGCGTGTCTGTATGCGTGTATGTCTGTGTGTGTCTGTCTGAGTGTGTGTCTGTCTATGTGTGTGTGTATCTGCATGTGTGTGTCTTTGTGTGTCTGTATGTGTCTGTATGTGTGTCTGTCTGTCTGTGTGTTGAAAAGGAACTACTGAGAAATACAGTCTTGAACTTAAACATTACAATAAAACGGATCCATATGAATGTAAAAATCTGAGACGGCCTAACTTTGAGTAGATTGAATTGGTCTGATCAATATTGTTGACGCATTATTGCCCTGATAATCAATTTCCTCCACACGTCTCATTACTTTGAGCCTTCTTGTACTGCTGAAACTTAAAGCTACTTTATCCATTCCTTCCACGTCTTTCTCAACTTCTTTAGCCACTGATTTTTCCCGATCTAACAAATTTTTTTACACACCGCCATCTAAGCATATACACCATTGCTTCTTAACCTTTTACAGGTCACGCACCTCTTTACATCATCTTTAGAAGCCTCGCACCACTTTACATCATCTTAAGAAGCCTCGCACCCCTTTACATCATCTTAAGAAGTCTCACACATCTTTACATCATCTTAAGAAGCCTCGCACCACTTTACATCATCTTAAGAAGTCTCGCACCTCTTTACATCATCTTAAGAAGCCTCGCACCACTTTACATCATCTTAAGAAGCCTCGCACCACTTTACATCATCTTAAGAGGTCTCACATAAGGTTCGGCATTTAATTCATGTTGTCACTGTTCTATTTTTTACAAATATATTTCAGTTCTGTGTATTATATAGTGATTATGATGACGCGCTTTCTAAAATATCTGGCAAGTCTCGCACCCTCAGAGGTTGGGTCTCGAACCCCCTGGTTAAGATACACTTATTTAAACGGTCAAGGTCACCGCAGAAGAACCTGCCATAGGGGAATGAAGTGTTAGAGACTTCACCATAGTAGGTCTTGCCTTTTTATGAGATGGGGTGACCAGTTCCATTCCTCGCTACCTTTGCCTCCATAACTCGAGAGCAGATACTCATTTACAGCTGGGTAGACTGGAGCGTAACGTTAACGTTACCAGATTTTGAGCCTGGAGCCCGATCACTGTGCCGCGAAAGGAAAGATCTCTAACCGCTTAGCCAATCGGACGACATCTAAGCGCATAGCTAATGGACGAGTATCTCTCAGTTTTACTTTGTTAGTAGTATTTTCTTTTTTAAAATCCAGTTAAACATGCTCTCATGTAATTTATATTTTATGTTTTTCTCGAAAACGGCTTAGAGTTTTTTCTCCTTCTTTTCTTCTTCTTATTCTCTCGGCTTAGTAGCATTCAGTTCTTCGACATGGCCGAGAGAGTTAAGCTTAGATCCATGTTGAGGGAGGAGGCAAAGGAGACAGGATTACAAGGAGATGCAGCGAACGTGTTTGTCAACAGGGAACTTGACAGATATGACGCAAAGGAAGCACAAGAGAAAGCAGAGAGGAAGGAAGAGAAAGAGAGAGCAGAAGCCAGGGAGAAGGAAGAGAAAGAGAGAGCAGAAGCTAGGGAGAAGGAATATAAAGAGAGAGCAGAGAGGAAGGAAGCACAAAATAGAGCAGAGAGGAAAGAAGCGGGAGTTCGTCAATTGGAACACAAGAAAATTGAGGCAGAGATGGAATCTCGGAGGGAAAGAGAGAAGGAGAGACAACGTGAGTAGAGAGAGAAGGAGAGACAGCAAGAATTGGCGCTTATTGCTTTAGAGAGTCGGGGTGCTTCTACTTTCAATAATGGAGAGGCGTCTTCACCCCAGTCTCAATCACCTCATCTCTCCAGCACTCAATCTGCTCAATTAACAGCTATGTCTTTTGTCTTTCCCGAGCCCCAACGAAAAAATTGACACTTTCCTAGAGAAATTCGAAAAAATGGCGAATCTATAGGGGTTAGAGAGTTCCTAAAACTTTCTCAGGCACTAAAGGTAACGCTTATGACGTTTACACGACGCTGGGAAGCAGCCAAGATGACTACGACATGTTAAAGAAGGTCTTGCTAGAGCGTTTTGAAATGACAGCTCGCAAATTTCTGCAAATGTTCAGAAACAGCCGAAAGGAGAGCACGGAGACATTTCCACAGTTCTCTTCACGTTTGACGGGCTATTTGACAAAGTGCCTGGAATTATCAGAATTACCTCTTACATATAAGGGAATTCTTGAACTTGTTATTGTGGAACAGATAAAATCAACTTTGTCGAACGAAACCCGTAGATTTCTGGCTGAGCAGGGCGCAGTCAAGCTTGAGGACATCCTCAATAAGGCGGAACGCTATGCAAATGCAATGGCCGAACTTCCTAGCACAAAACGCAAACCAACAGATGAGCCATCTTGAAAACAAAATATAGAACAGTCATCCTATTCTTCTAATTCCTCCCAGCACTATAACCAACGAGAAACTAATACCCAGAGACCTCCCCAAGAAAAATCAAAATTCTACAAAACCCGATATCCCATCGACAACAATCCTGATCAACCTGCAAAGCCTGTGTGGCAGCGCGGCCACCAAGGACAAGGCAAAGGAAAGACCCCTACAGCAGGGACGTCTGATCAGAGCAAGCACACCGGCCCAAATCGCATCGGATGCTTGCATACAGCCTCGCAAGGAAGAGTCAATGTCAGTGATTCTCAACCTGAGGGAGACAGACCCTCAACGCGAGGAACTGTAATTTTGAACGGTACCTCAACAACTTGTCTTTTTGACACTGGATTATCTTTTGATTGTATTGTCGCCAGGCACCTAGTCAAACCCGGTCAGGAGACAGAGGACACCGTCAAACTTTGTGGAGATTTTAAGAGTGACGCACCCAGGACGCTTCCAATCGCACTAGTAGAAACACACTCTGATTTTGTCAGAGGGGTTATTAAAGCGGCCATAATGGATGATCCTATCTACCCAGTTATCCTGGGATGTAGATATGTGTTTGTTGGGAGACCAAAAGAGCCGATTGTGGCAGCGGTAACCACAAGAGGGCAAACCAAGAAGGAGAGGGAGCCTAGGCCAAATTTGTTGCCAAATGAACTGAAAGAGGCGCAACAAAAGGACCCTACTCTGGAGCCCTGCTTTAGAAAACTGCCCATGGCTAAGGACCCCAGACACCACGGAGACATCTTTTCGAAGGATGGCGTATTGTATCGTAGAACGGGCGACCCTGATACAGGGAATAACCAGCTCCTAGTATCGACGCAGTACAGAAGCCAGATCTTAGAAATGGGGCACTCTCTTCCCTTTAGCGGACATATGGGACAAAACGCCACTATTCAGCGAATAAAAACTCACTATTGGTGGCCAGGAATGAACTCTGAGATTATCAGGTACGTGAAATCCTGCGCCCAGTGCCAACGTATGGCACCCAAGCAACGGACAACCTTTATTCCCATGGGTGATGCGCCAGTAGTGGGGACACCATTTCAACAGGTTGTAATCGACATTTTAGGACCCTTAGAAAGGACTAAAAGAAGGCACAGGTTTACCCTGACTTTAGTCGACACTTGCACTTTGTGGGCCGAAGTTATACCGCTAACATGCACGAATTCCAAGCATGTCGCAGAAGCCCTCGTGCAGATATTTACACGGTTGGGTTTCCCTCAAAACGTTTTGACGGACAACAAATCCCCATACCGTAGCCTCTTGATGGAAGAGATCGTTAAGATCTTGAGGAACCAGCACTTTTACACAAGCCCTTATAATCCGGCCGGAAGTGGGTTAGTAGAACGTGTCAACGGAAGCCTCACCATTATGTTACGTAAGCTGGGTCAAGAGAAACCTGAAGAGTGGGACCTTTATATATCTGCAGCTTATTCGCCTACAGAGAAGTTCCCCAGGCATCTACAGGATTTACGCCAGCTACACTTTTATTCGGCAGACCTATAAAGGGGCCGCTAGAAGCCTTACTTCGGTCCCTGACAGACCAAAAGGCCGACGAGACAGTCGTCTCAGCAAGCAAATATGTATCAGAGCTCAAGGAAAGGTTACAACTAGGATGGGACCTAGCCACAACCAACCTTAAGAAAGCACGCGCAAAACACGCTCAAAGATACAATAAAGCTGCAAAAGAGACAGAACTCCAACCAGGGGAGAAAGTTTTGTTGCTACTCCCAACCGGAAACAACAAACTTTGCATCGGATGGCAAGGGCCGTTTACTGTCCTTAAAAAGATCTCCCGCACTAATTACAAGATCTCCATTAAAGGAAAGGAGAAGGTCTTTCACGTTAGTCTGCTAAATAAATATTTGGAGAGACCAGTGCCATCCTCCGAGCATCTCCTGGCGGTCGCCATAGCAACGGAAGACGAGGAAGATGATGATAGTTGCATGGGGTATCCATTGCAACAAACAGAATCCTTTAAAGATGTCAAATTCGGTGACAATCTCTCGGAAGAACAACAGACAGAAACCAGGGCGCTACTGAAACAGTACGCTGCAGTCCTAACGGATGTACCTGGTCGAACAAATCTCATAGAATTTGATATGAAATTAACAAACGAGACCCCTGTTCGAACCAGAGTTTACCCCATTCCGTACGCTAAAGCTGATGCACTACGCGGAGAAATAGACAAGCTGCATCAGGCAGAAATTATCAGTGAGTCTACCTCTCCTTACAGTTCGAGTGTAGTACTGTTGCAGAAGCCCAATAAGGAAGTTCGGCTGTGCATAAATTACCGGTTGCTAAACGCTGTAACGGAATTCCAGCCCGAACCTCTACAGACTGTTTCTGAGTTGTTCACCAAGCTTAGCAAGGAAAGAATTTTCTCCAAGATTGACTTGAGTAAAGGTTATTACCAAATACCAGTCAAGGAGGAAGTTAAACCCTTGTTAGCTTTCAGCACTAGTGAAGGACATTACACATTTAAAGTGATGCCGTTCGGACTGCACAACGCACCAGGAGTGTTCACCAGGATGATGAGGAAGCTTTTAGAACCTTTGCACAGTCCCCATATCCATAATTTCATGGATGACATATTAATTGCACCGGAAAACTACGACGAACATATTGCTATGGTTGCTATGCTCCTCGGGAGACTACAGGAAACTGGTCTCACAGCCAGACCTGGCAAATGTCTCATCGGGTTTGAAAAGCTAGACTTCCTGGGGCACACTATTTCTCATGGCTGCATGTGGCCTGTTACGAAGAATGTTGAGAAAATAGTTGAAGCTAAAAGGCCCCGAACGAAGAAAGACACCCGTTCTTTCCTATCACTATGTGCGTATTCTCAGAAATATATCCGAAATTTCAACGGGCTAACGGCACCCCTGACTGACCTTACCAAAAAAGGACGACCTGACCGGGTTATTTTGGGATTCGAAGTGTGAAGAAGCTTACAGCACTTTAAAAGGACAGTTGTCCGCATACCCCATTTTGAGGCTACCTGATCTCAAGAAACCTTTTGTATTGCTGGTCGACGCTTCGGGTCAGGGCATCGGGTCAACACTGTTGCAAGCAGATGACACCGATCAGAATCTGTTATTCCCAGTTGCCTATGGCAGTCGTAAATTGAACACGGCTGAACGTAACTACTCCACATTCGAAAGAGAATGTTTGGCAATAATTAACGGAATAAGACGTCACCATGAATTTCTTTACGGTACATCATTTACGGTGCAAACAGACCCCGCTCCCTTAGCTTTTCTTGGCGCAAATAAGGAATTTAACGCAAGAATCATGCGCTGGGCTTTGCTTTTAAGCGTGTACTCCTTCAAAGTGGAATATATTCCGGTAAAACAGAATGTCGCGGCCGATTTCCTGAGTAGAAACTGGACTACGGAAGAAGAGGAGGAAACCGAACATACCAATCATCCTAAAGCTACCGATCAGGGCAGCTTCATTGTCATAAATGAAACATGAAAAATGGTTTCATGTCTCAAAGTGGGGACGATTGTGACGGACGAATTTCAGCGTCCCTGAATTGTTAGATGATATGGTAATACCCTTGAATAGCATCGGGCCCCTGATTTTGTGTGAAACAAAATAGTCAACGTGGGTACCACGCGTGCAAATTAGTATGCATCATTTCCACGTGGATTTTTCCCCACGTTGGATAATTAATATGTAAACAGTTATCATGCGTGCAGCCAGGACATTGCTTTGTCTTAAGTTGAGTTTAAACCACGCGTACCGCCTTACCTTTAGAGCGATTAGAATCAGCTACCATACATACATCTTTCTGCCACCCCTTCAAAAAGGCGTTGCCAAGAGGAGACGGAAAGCGGTCAGTATCAAAAGACTGTGGTGGTCCCAGTAGAACGAAGTAGTTTTCACACCTACGGTTTACATGTTTAAATTTCTGCGGGACCGAGAGATACAGGGGGAAATCGAACAAAGGAGAGACGGGGAAAGTCTAGCGGCAAAACTGAAAAGTTCCCTGATTTCAAATAAGGTGTGAATCTTAGCATGTAGCTATTACTTTTCATTCCATTAACTATATATTGGCATCGCCGAAAATGCAGTTTATCATTAGTTGCCCAGAGATTTGAAGGAGTACTAGCTTATAGTAGAATCTAACAAGATTTCTTTTGGATTTTTTTCTATATTAGAGTCTAATTCATTCTGTGCTTCGGTAAAATATATTAGTCTTGAGTGATTGAGTCGTTTAGTTTCTTCATTTATTTCACTGGATTTTGTGATTAATTTAAACATATTAAATAAACCAATCGCAAAGTTTTCCAGTCATAAATTAAATAATATAACTATCCGTCATTTCCCGAGATAATAGATGTGCAACATAATTTTAAACGCTAGGCGAGCGAAATTGGTTATTAACCTTATAATTCTATTTCATCTTGCGTAAATTTTAAGTATTTAACTGTTCATAGCTAGTGGTAATTAAATCGATACATTGGCTAGTCACTCGTGAAATTTCTTAAACATTAAATAATTAAATACCAGAGTGATTTTACAGGTCTTACCGTATAACGCGGGTGTTAGAATTAATTACAGTAGTATTACCTGTTTTATATTTTCTCTTTTATACAGATGGTCTTACCTTGCGATCCAACGGTTTTTGATATATAGAGAGTCATGTTCAGATGGCTTATGGCATCCCCATTTATATGTTCCTAAGATACATAATAACATTGACTATACCAAAATCTGATTGGTGGAGACCCTTATAAGTCCTTCGCAAAACCAGAACGGTCAAGTGTTCACTGGTGTTAAAAGTTTAACTGAAACGGGACAATGCCTGATATATTATATTAAATCATATAAAGCTCCCTGGCGTGATGAGGCAGAACTGACAGCACGAAATTTAGTTAATTAAACCCATATGACAGTAAACTGTGTTCCTACCACCAACCTCTACGAGAACATTTTCGGCTATTTCTTTCCAAGAACAGCCTGGGAGTAACATTCTCCGGCTGAGATATTTCCCAGTCATTACGACAGAATCCTTGGAAAACAAACTTAGTCCCTATTAAATACATGCAGTCTGACAAGGAATACTTGCCCGGAAAATTATAATCAACACACCATCTCAGCGAAATCTCCGAGCGATATTAGCAGTGGCTATACGGAGTCTTTCTGGGGCTGGACTGGACAAAATAACAGGACATCTAATAGTCTTTGTTTAAGAACTGTGTGCGATTAAATTCTATGGACATATGCAGCCGACTGAGGGGTAAGTCTGAATGGATCTGAGCGCTCACTGTATTAATGCTGAGAGTGGAAAAATGGAACGAAAGAATTTAGTTTTCTTAAGTTTACTACTAATATAACACCTTTTTTTTATCTATTCTCTCACTAGGGCTGAAGGCCCACGGGAAAGTTAAATTAAGGACATATCCTATATACCCGTCCCGTCTACCCCACTCCCCATTGTCAATCCTTTGTTTGATCTGTTGGGTAAACACACCTCGGGTGGGATCATTTTCCTAGTTTTTTTCCATGTTCCAGAGGGAGGGTCTATGAGAAATATATATTGTTTATTTATTTTCCCTTTATGTAACTATAATTTCACCTGATGACATGATAACGATGTAATAACTGTTGTAATCTATTTTTTTTTTCTTTCTAAAGATATAATAAATTTTATAACCCTTAAGCTATTAGTTTCAGGTCAAAACCCTTCCCTGATATATATATATATATATATATATATATATATATATATATATATATATATATATATATATATATATATATATATATATATATATATATATATATATATATATATATATTACATGTGCCCATAGTTACCTGTTCGTTTCTACGTATGTACGTATTTATGTCACAAAATTGTTTGTGTGTGCGTACGAGAGAATAGTGTATTGAATCAATATCTAGTGAGAAAATACGTCTCAGTAAGTGTCTCGTACTAGATAGGTTGGATTGAAACTATTATTAAATCCAAGACAGTATTTTTTTCTCCTACACCTGTACTTCTCGTAAACAGGACTATTTCTCACACCTTTCTCTCACATAGCTTTCACTATCTCACCCCTGCTCGATTGGGACTATAAAAATAAAAGCCTATCTAAAACTCACGACACTTAACACAGTGTTAGCGCAGTCTGTAAATGTCTGCCAGATTTCCGAAAAACTTTACTACTGGTAATATTTTCTGTTATGGCAAGTAAACAAAGCTAATCGTGATTATTATTATTAGTACTATTTTTTGTATCCACTAACAAAAGAAATCTGTCAGGTGTAGAATTGAAAATTTTTCTAGGTCATTGCATTAAAGATGGTAAAATACGCATGGGCAGGTTGCCTGGAAGTACGACCAATTAGTGCACTGACCAGCCGTAATAATAACCGGTCCGTGCAGCACGTGCGACATATGCAATATGTGTTTTCGAGTACCACGTGCAGCACGTATGTGATGTGTGATTTTTAACGGCTGATTCCTATACTTTGGCGATCGCACTTGCAAGAAAACACTATTTAGTGTTGACTGTACCTAAGATTCACCATGCCAGGATTGTCTGAAACAAAGCGTAACCAAGCCATTGGACAAGTGGTTGCGGGATCATCCGTTAGTGACGTTGCTCGCTGCTACGGTGTTTGCCGAGACACAAATAGGAACTTGCACACACGATAGCACACCACAGGGACAACTCAAGACAGATCCGGAAGTGGTAGACCAAGGGTAATAACAATGGCTTAGAACCGTTACATACTGACGGTACGTCTTCGTAACCACTTCCAACATGCTCAGGCAACAGCACGTACGCTCCCAGGCTTCAGGACTTTCAGTAACTTGACGGTCTTCAGACGCCTTCGAGAAGCAAACAAACGTGTTTACAGAACAGCACAACGATCGTGCCTGCTTCTGTGACACATCGCAGCAAGATACCAATGGGCCAGACAGCACCTCAGATGGACTAACAATCTGTGGCGTGCTGTCGTATGGTCTGATGAATCCAGCTTTCTTCTTAAGTGGCACAATAGCAGGATCCGGGTATATCACAGGAGGGGTGAAAGATATTCTTCTAACTGCATTCAGGAGGCAGCCAGTTTCAGAAGAGGAAGCGTTATGGTTGGGGGGAGGGACTATTACCGCTTAGCACAGAATCAATCTTGTCAGAATTGAAGGAGCCCTCACCGTCAATCGCTACATACGTGACGTACTGCAGCCGCACACTCTGCCGTTCCTTCACCAACATGAACCGGTCCTAATTTACATACAGGACAATGCTACGGCTCACAGAGCAGTAGCAGCCCTAGACTACCTCAATGCAGCTAATGTGAACATCGTCGACCCTTTGGCAGCTCTGTCCTTTGACTTGAATCCCATTGAACATCTCTGGGACCATGTGGACAGAAGGGTGCCCACGCTCCATTATCAGCCAGATAACTTGCACCAGTTATATACCAGCTCAGACGTTTGGAACTCTCCATGAGACGCCTCTGCAGTACAGTGGTGCAAGTCTATGGTGGACACAATCGTTACTGAGTTTGTGACTTTTGTTTTGGATACCACGCCTCTTTAAAGTACGATCACGTGACACTCGATTACTACATTTTAGTTTTGTAACCTTATCGAACTGTCATGTTTGCTGTCATGTTTGCTGTTATCAATCTCTTGATGCACATTTATTGAGAACAAAATACAAGCCGTGACAGGATTCTTTTGTTAGACAGTATATAGAGTATAAAGTATTCCTTTCAGTAATTACGGACAATAGGAGCGCGCCCCCAAGACACTGTCTCAGCTGACGCGAGGTTGGGTGCTTGCGGTCAAGCTGTTGCCCATGCAGCACGAAAAGAATCCATTAAAGTGATATAGGATGTCGAGCGGCATTTAAAGAACACTTGCCATTACAGTAACGTGAAGTACCAAACATTGCAGACTTCCACAGACACTCCCTAAATATAAACGTTAGGAATGACACCAGATCTAAACAGTTCTACTCAATACAACAATGTCATCTCTTGCTTCTGTTTGGTATCATCCGTAGCTTAAAATACCATTCTCAGTTAGATTCGACGACCAAGTTAATCTTACTTTCGCATTGTCTTATTGTAAACTGTTCTTGTATGTTATTTAACTTTTTTTTCAACCAACGAACAACGCCGGGTATTAAAGAAGATTTTATCCTACTAACTCATTCAGCACCAGCCAGTGTTAAGGTTTAACCAGGAACACAAATTGGATGCCACAAGTTTCCAGAGGTGACATTTTAAAGCATGCAAACACCATCATCATCATCATCACCATCATCACCACCACCACCAGCATCACCATCGCCACCAGCATCACCACCACTACCATCATCACCACTACCACTATCATCACCTCAAGTGATGGAACAGATTGTGTGTTTTGTACAATAAGACTTGGTACGCGCTAATTTAGGTTCAGTAGTTTGAGACCTGTGAAAGCAGACTGTCTCATGAACTGTAATTGGGTAGACCATGAGCTAAATTAGCGGTACCATGAACTCCTTTGAGGCTAAAACAAGCAGCTGAAATAGTTTATGAAGAGGCCAGAAAAAGTGCACACCCTATCCTCGAGGTCAAGGGATTGAACATGGTCGACAACACAAACCACAAAAAAAAACCCAGTATGTTACTACTGACACTGCAAATGCTCTAACTACCAGCCCGAATCCGTATTAATTATTACTAGAGATGAATATGACGAGCCTTAATGAAAGCCCTCCACTGGAAGTCACGCCATTAAAAATTCTTCTGCGGATAAAGGCACAAATCTAGAAGAAAAGTGAAAGATGAAGCTCAAACATCCTGGCTAAAGCCGACTGAATTTAAAAAGACGACTCAAAATAGAAACAGATGGCAAGCAACAGTCGCGGGCACGATGCTCCACATGAAACGAAAAGGAGTAACAGACTTAAAGCAAAGGAGCTCTACCTTGTACAACCCTCCGACCTCTCCCCTCTTTCTCCCACACTTTCTACATCTATTCTGAACTGTGCTATATATATTTTGTTATAGTTCGTTCTAAATATCTACAGAAATCAGCATCTTTATAACTGACCCAGCTACATTATTCTTCCCATTTTTCTGCTTAGCTGCTATTGTAAGAGAATTTTCAAAATGCTGTAAAACCTCTTTGTTCCTAAAAGGCAGACATTTCAGTTTTACCTTAGTAACAGCTCGTCACATAAAAAGCGTTCAGTGGAAATGGCAAGCAAGAATGATAATTATAATCTGAGAGATCGTTTGAACATTTTACTGATTTACATACCTCGTATGATCGTGTGAACATTTTACTGATTTACATACCTCGTATGATCGTGTGAACATTTTACTGATTTACATACCTCGTATGATCGTGTGAACAATTTACTGATTTACATACCTCGTATGATCGTGTGAACATTTTACTGATTTACATACCTCGTATGATCGTGTGAACATTTTACTGATTTACATACCTCGTATGATCGTGTGAACATTTTACTGATTTACATACCTCGTATGATCGTGTGAACATTTTACTGATTTACATACTTCGTATGATCGTTATTTGCCTTTGCGCTTCTTACAGAGCAGGGAGCCACAAGTTTTTTTTTTTTTTTTTTTGGAGCGAAAAATACGTTGTACCATAGTTTACAGCTGAGCTGCGATATCTGCGCCCTTCGGCCCGGCAAGTCCGATTTCAGCAAGCATTTTATTCAGGTTTGCTTTTCTTAGCCTCTGGCTGTCACCAGCCTACCTGCAAGGCAGCAGGTGGTTTGAAATGAGAGTTTTCCTTCTCCTAGCGGAGCTTTCTGGTTTTAGGGCGCCAGAGACTCGACCTCGCCCTTTCTCCGGTTAGTTTTAAATGACTGGGTCATGCCACGAGAAAGTCAGCAGGACTTGGGTTTTTGCTGACCGAGGCTATGTATTGCGCATGTGGTAGGAGTATTTAAGTGTAAATTGAGTACTCATCCTCAGCTACACTACTGGCTATGACATCGTTTGATATAATGAGAAATGTTTGCAGGAAGCCTGCATCAAGCATTCAGATGCTGTAGCAGCAGTGGTTTGTGTGGCAATTTGTGTTACATGATGCGGTTGTCAGTCGCATGGATAACCTTCATATTAGTTGACTTGTACGACATGCCTGAGGGAGCGATAGTTTTTATCTTTCTTTGTCTCATCATAGATACCCCTCCGCCCCGGGAAGTACACGGGGCATATCAGACAATTCCACATACCTGTACGACTTTTGTGGCAAGGAATCTTTTAACACTTATGCGTGCTAGTTCTAATACCCTCCCCTTTCCCCAACACCGCTTCTTTCACTAACATAAAAGATCATCTTGCTCTATTCATTCATCACACCTCTTTCCTTACAAAATTGCTGCAATGAAAATCGAACACTGCCAACACCCTCATCATCTCAATGCTCGCTATAAACTCGGCACTGACGGGTTTGTGTCTTTCTTGCCAAAAAATTCTGACATGTGAGAACATTAAAGGGATCAATGACGACAGTTGTTAGTTTTGTTTAGCTCAAACGATCTCTCAGATTATCGTTCTTGCTTGCTAAATCCACACAGCGCTGTTTGTTTGACGAGACGTTAACCGAAATTGTCCCAAAAACAGCTAGACACGACGCCGTTGAGAGTGTGGATCTTTAGCAGGTTCTTATGACTTCTTGTTGTTGTTGTTGTTGTTGAACTAGGATTGCTGAACTTCTCCCTCTTTTGCAGCCAATACCAAGTTGAAGACTCATCGGAATTATCTACACTGTAGATCTAGGCTTTTCCTGTGGTTTTTCTGCCATTCCGAAACGTGTTAAGTTTAATTCATGAGCTCCAGTTTCTCCAGCTTGGTTTGCATTTTAAAGGATGATTACATCTAGTCCCATGCTAGGAAGAAGATCTGCGAAGCATACTGTGATTGCCCCGCCATCCAAGAGGGTTTTCAAATCTGCAGAGCTACAACACTGGGCTCTGGTTCTGGTCTCTCCCGAGGAATCGTCACGTCCTACACAGAGCCACTTCTCAGCTTCCCCTGCCTATCATAGGTTCTATAGTTGTGACGAAATGTCTGTCCCTGTCCTTTTGTGTGATCTCACACCTTCAGCCCTCCGGCAGTAAACTTCTTTTCTTCATATTTCTTCATTATTCACTTGTTATTTGGCATTTCTTTTTGCCCTTTCATACATATTTCTCTTTATGCTGGACATAGCATGGTGAAGTCTCTAACACGCCACTCCCCTATGACAGTAATTGCTACGGAAGTATTTGCTATAGGGCTGTCTTTATCTTGTTTACCACTCCTCAGACGTATTTACGTTCCGCCAGGTGAACTGTGGTATTATCGTAACAATACCCAGTCATCAGACCGGTCACCCGCTTATCTCTTTGAATCCGTCTGACCACCTGTGGAAACGTGTCGGTCCAACATTTGACCCCAGTGAAAAGCTGATGATCGTGTTGACACAAGCTTGTTTTGTGCGTACGATGAAAGAAAACAAGATTGTCTGACTAGACATCTGTCTGGCGGAGGCACGCAGATAAAGGCGATAATTAGATAATCTGTCGGGGTAGACATCTGGGCGGAAGACTTTACGCCAGGAAAACATGGTCACAATATTACGTGTGGATATTAAAATTAATATTTTAAACACGCGAGGGGATATTTAAAACTTCCCCACCCAAACAGTGCTACAGATTCGATTTGGTTGGTTTGATTTTAGATGCCGGAATAAACAATGCATTTGACTGGAACATTCAGCGGACACCCAGCTGGATTTGAACTGGAAACTGTACAATATAATGTAGTGAAATCCCAGACACAGAACACACAGAGAGATCGCATTGTACAGCGAACAACTCCCAAGAAGCCAGTGAGATATTGGACTTAGTATTCCATACTTATAAGTGACAGTTCAACGTATTTGGGCAACTCTGAAAACTCAAGAGTAAACCCGCACATTTATATACAAGACTGAAAACTTAAGGGGCCAGGACTTTAATATAACAAGACTGGAAACCTAGGAATCAGATTCTAGTATATTCAAGAACCACTACAGAAAGAGCTGGTGATTGTTTCTGGCTAGTCGTGCGGGAAACCCGACAGCAGAGCGACCCCAGACTCCGACTGGACCAGTGATCAGTGCCGATTACATCACATGTGCCTAAGGTGTAACATATTATCTTGTGAAAATTATGTACCTTTTTCAATTGTAATTCAGGCAAATCATTATTCATGCACTCCAGACGCAATTTTCTAGTTAACACCCCAGAAGGATATGGGTGAAATTTCATCATATTCCCTGTTACACTGTGTGCTCTGGAATTTAATTCTTCTGAGAGGTTAACATTGGTGGGTGGAGCGCATGATAATGGGCCTGTTAGTTTGCGGCGAACAAATGTACTCAGCAGGCATTTCTTTCTTCTATTTGTCTAAAGTTCATGGTTACAAGCCATCAGACGATTTGTGGTACTAACTCATCTAGTGTGAGAGAAAAGCATCCGCCATAACCGCCGACAGTGGAAGAGAGCGTGGAGAAGGCTTTCGTCATTACAGAATTGATGAACCACAGCTGCAGGACTCACTCATACAAGATAAGTGCTAACTAAAAGGCACCAGCAAAAAAGGGACAATTCCAGTTAAACTTTAAGTATAAAGTTAAATTTCCACCTACGTCTCAAGGATGAGAAATTTTTAACTATCAAAATCCCACTAATCTTTCTATATTTATTTTAACCTGTTAAAGACTATTTCACTATTAAATTTGTTACCTGTTGTTTTAAAACAAAGCAATAATATTTGACTCAGTTATATGTATGAAAGCAAACGTACGAGCCAGAATAGTTAATCTATATATAAATACCTAGAGATATATTTACACTAAACAGAGCTATACCTTATAAGAGGGATTTCGTTGGATTACACCAACTGGGGTCTTGAACGGGCTAAAAACCATTGCTTAAACCCTTCACAAAAGGCGACGGACCAGATAATAAGTTTACAAATTGCTCAGCCCTAAGCAGCTTTTGTTCTTGACTTCTGGGAATATCTTGTGAAGGCTCCCTTCAGGTAGAAGTGTCGTTAATCTTCTATCTACATTTCTGCCCAGAGTAATCTTGCGCGCAGGTAGATACCTTGGACGCCAATATTAAATACTCTTGAGTTTTGGTCACTGTTGGACCACTACTGCAAAGCATGGGAGGCAATCCGTGACAATAGTGAGATCTTCGATCATGCAGCTAACCAGGTAAAGCCAGAGTTACGTCTGGAGCTCAATTGACTAATGCGAGCTCAGTGTACGATGCTGAGTTCTAAACATATTTCATAGGGCACACTTATTGAGATGGTGAGACGCAGGTAAAAGTGTTGGTGGTTTTTGTCTTGATGTTACATTCGGAAATATTCTCATGCCAGATATTCCCGTCATCATTTCTCCACTCACTCGTTATGAAACATGTAGCCACTATCGCAGCTCCATCTCTTGCATGGAGCGTCCATCAACGCATTCATTTGATCTTGGTGCAGTGGTTTCTATAGCAATGTGTTTTGCGCGATGAGGTTGCCAACCCCATACACAACCTCTAATTACTCGCCTCATGAGACATTCCCGAGGAAGCAGTAGTCATATTCTTTCGTATTTCTTTTTTGCCACCTTTATAAGAGAGATAGATGTGGTCCTTTGCGGTTTTGTTTCTTTTCTTGTTTTTATTTCACAAAATTTTTCTTTTACTTGTAAAATGAATTTGTCTTTTTCTTCAGTACAGTATGTGTGTTGCTTCCTAATGACGACTTTTCGTCAAGACACTGGAGGAATACATACAATTTGTTTACTAGTGCAATTTCAATTCTTCCGTCTTTAATAATTTGTACATTACTCTAGAAATAATTGTCTTATCCCTCACTAAAATTATTATCGGTACACGTTTCTCCCACCAAAGTTGCACATTTTATCATGGCGCATTTTTTCGTGCGAGGAACTAGCGCTCGTTAAAACAACACCCACTTTGTTTCTAATATACTTCAGGCAACGGATGTTAAATGCACAACATAATTAGAATGTCGATTACAAGTTCCAATTTATTGAGTTATTCGGTGTGAAATATTTTTAACATTTAAGATATCTGTAAATACTGGTGATATGGATGAGAGAGAAACTGAACATGCTTCTGGCTGATTCATTCATTCAACATTCATTCATTCAACATTCATTCATTCAACATTCATTCATTCAACATTCATTCATTCAACATTCATTCATTCCTTCACTGATTGATTCACTCATCCATTCGTTACCTTTTAGGTCCCTAATAAAAACAGGCGTTTAACAAAAATCATGTCAAAAGGTTCCTATCCCGTGCCATCCGTTCAGGGTTTCTCTAAGCCTTCTTCGTCTCTTCCATTTCAGTCTCTAGTTCCATTCAGTTCCATTGATACTTGTCTGGTTCTTGATATCAGTTCCACTGATACTTGTCTGGTTCTTGATATCAGTTCCACTGATACTTGTCTGGTTCTTGATATCAGTTCCACTGATACTTGTCTGGTTCTTGATATCAGTTTCACTGATACTTGTCTGGTTCTTGATATCAGTTCCACTGATACTTATCTGGTTCTTGATATAAGTTCCACTGATACTTGTGTGGTTCTTGATATCAGTTCCACTGATACTTGTCTGGTTCTTGATATCAGTTCCACTGATACTTGTCTGGTTCTTGATATCAGTTTCACTGATACTTGTCTGGTTCTTGATATCAGTTCCACTGATACTTATCTGGTTCTTGATATCAGTTCCACTGATACTTGTGTGGTTCTTGATATCAGTTCCACTGATACTTGTCTGGTTCTTGATATCAGTTCCACTGATACTTGTCTGGTTCTTGATATCAGTTCCACTGATACTTGTGTGGTTCTTGATATCAGTTCCACTGATACTTGTCTGGTTCTTGATATCAGTTCCACTGATACTTGTCTGGTTCTTGATATCAGTTCCACATTCGTGATCTTGTCGTGCCATTTCACTCCTTCTATTCTACGCAAGCAGCAATTTTTCATCAATTTCGTGACTTCCTGAATATGGCTGTTCTCATTGTTCATGCTTCATAGCCACACAAGGCAACTGCCTAGACTTCAGTTTTTTTTCATATTCTAATAAAATATATACGAATTCTAATTCAGCAGCACATTGCGTGAGTCTGTCCCTGAAGAAGACTTGTGTTCGTCCATGCGCCGCACCGCATTAAATTTGTATGCAGAACATTTTCCCTATTGACTTTGTATAGTATTTTACCATGTCCAGTTACAAGATTCATTTAGTTAGTTTTTTAGTGTTGTTTATGTCTAAATATCTGTAGTAGAAATGTTAGAGAAAGAAACTGAACGTATTTCTGGCTGATGTTTCTTCTTTCTCTCCCTCTCTCTCTCTCCCTCTCTCTCCTCTCTCTCTTCCTCTCCTCTCTCTCAGGGCAGAATGTTAGATGAGCCTGCGCGCCCAATTCCTAACCCTTTGAAAACAAAGTTAGTTCGTTCTCTCTCTCTCTCTCTCTTTCTCTCTCTTTCTCTCCCTCGCTGTACACACATACAAACATACATTATCATCATTGTCCCCATTGCTCCCTCTGGATCATAGATCCACCACTGCCCCGCCTGTCCCTCCCCTAGCAAGACACGTGCACCAAGGATGCACGTGCTCCTGTAGCAGTTGTTTCCGTAGCAATTAGTTTAACATGATGAGGTTGCCATACTCAGCCACATGTTAGTCGCCTTATACTACTTGCCTGAAGGAGAGTTAGTCCTTTTCTTCCTTTGTCTCGTCAGAGACCCCCGGGAACTGCACGGGGGGGGGGGGGGGACATACATATCACATTTTCTGTAATTAAGTATTTTCTCCTCAGTCACTTCTGCTTGAGGTCTTAGTTTATTTTGAAAGTAATACTTTAAACACGAAACAATGAGCACCTCGGTTCAGTGGCGGTACTGAGGGGGTGCGGAAGGGGGGGCGGTCCGCCCCGGGTGACAGCCAGGAAGAGGGTGTCGTCGGACACTATTATGATAGTACTTACTGTTTAAAAATATACTTGCAGGTGAGTTTCTTAAAGGGGGTAGGGGGTGCTGAGGTGTGCCAAAGGTAGGATCCGCCCCAGGTGCCAAATACTTGTAGGACGCATCTGCTTCGGTTTAAAAAAAAAAAAAGGATTATTAGACAGTATTATCTAATGTTACAATCAGCTTTACTTGATTTAGTGGAGCATATTTCTTTGGTAGGGACGACAGCCTAAATAGAATATATAATTCTGGCAGCGCAGAAATATGGATTAATAAATGTACTCCATTCTCGAATCCTGAAAGAAGGTTGCGACCCTAATCACAGTTTCTCGAAGCAAACTTGAAAAGTGCGCAAAATTAATATTGCCACATTCTCTCACGAAGCGTACATTTTAGAAATGGTAATACCGCTTTATTACAGCGGCTGTTAATTCCTTACTACGTCTTAATCCTCATTGAAATATTTATAATTAAACGTAATTAAGTGTAGACGAATATTTTCGTCAATCTTAAATCACCAGATGTAAGTGTCTTTTATATTTGGGCACACACCATAATGTGACCGACGGACCTTGTGGCACGGCTGAGCGGGCCGTGCCTCGCTAAAATGTCCTCTACGCCTTCTGCGTTTGCTATCAGAAGTCGACTTGAATATTTTCAAAGAAAGCAGTGGTCAGCCTGTGGCTGTTGGTGTCTCCGTACTGGTGATGGCTGTATGCGCTTTCTCTGTTCTTTACACGTTGGGCACTTTTGAAGTAGATGTTCAGCAGTCTTTATAACTGCGATAATTCAAGTAGACTTTTTAAATTTAAGAACTCCTATATTCCATTGCAGAATGTTGAGTGTTCTTGGTGTTTGGTCAATGGTGTTTGCTCTGTCCCTCTGTAATTTGACTCCACAGTACATGGGGAAGGTGACCACTAGTAGCTTGGGTTGGACCCCTTTGACTTACATTGTTTCTTTAAGGTTGTAGCCCAGTGTACGTTACATTGTTTCGTTAAGCATGTAGCCCAGTGTACGTTACATTGTTTCGTCAAGCATGTAGCCCAGTGTACGTTACATTGTTTCGTTAAGCATGTAGCCCAGTGTACGTTACATTGTTTCGTTAAGCATGTAGCCCAGTGTACGTTACATTGTTTCGTTAAGCATGTAGCCCAGTGTACGTTACATTGTTTCGTTAAGCATGTAGCCCAGTGTACGTTACATTGTTTCGTTAAGCATGTAGCCCAGTGTACGTTACATTGTTTCGTTAAGCATGTAGAGCAGTGTACGTTACATTGTTTCGTTAAGCATGTAGCCCAGTGTACGTTACATTGTTTCGTTAAGCATGTAGCCCAGTGTACGTTACATTGTTTCGTTAAGCATGTAGCCCAGTGTACGTTACATTGTTTCGTTAAGCATGTAGCCCAGTGTACGTTACATTGTTTCGTTAAGCATGTAGCCCAGTGTACGTTACATTGTTTCGTTAAGCATGTAGCAGTGTACGTTACAGTTTGTACGTGTCATTGTTTCGTTAAGCATGTAGCCCAGTGTACGTTACATTGTTTCGTTAAGCATGTAGCCCAGTGTACGTTACATTGTTTCGTTAAGCATGTAGCCCAGTGTACGTTACATTGTTTCGTTAAGCATGTAGCCCAGTGTACGTTACATTGTTTCGTTAAGCATGTAGCCCAGTGTACGTTACATTGTTTCGTTAAGCATGTAGCCCAGTGTACGTTACATTGTTTCGTTAAGCATGTAGCCCAGTGTACGTTACATTGTTTCGTTAAGCATGTAGCCCAGTGTACGTTACATTGTTTCGTTAAGCATGTAGCCCAGTGTACGTTACATTGTTTCGTTAAGCATGTAGCCCAGTGTACGTTACATTGTTTCGTTAAGCATTGAGCCCAGTGTACGTTACATTGTTTCGTTAAGCATGTAGCCCAGTGTACGTTACATTGTTTCGTTAAGCATGTAGCCCAGTGTACGTTACATTGTTTCGTTAAGCATGTAGCCCAGTGTACGTTACATTGTTTCGTTAAGCATGTAGCCCAGTGTACGTTACATTGTTTCGTTAAGCATGTAGCCCAGTGTACGTTACATTGTTTCGTTAAGCATGTAGCCCAGTGTACGTTACATTGTTTCGTTAAGCATGTAGCCCAGTGTACGTTACATTGTTTCGTTAAGCATGTAGCCCAGTGTACGTTACATTGTTTCGTTAAGCATGTAGCCCAGTGTACGTTACATTGTTTCGTTAAGCATGTAGCCCAGTGTACGTTACATTGTTTCGTTAAGCATGTAGCCCAGTGTACGTTTTACATTGTTTCGTTAAGCATGTAGCCCAGTGTACGTTACATTGTTTCGTTAAGCATGTAGCCCAGTGTACGTTACATTGTTTCGTTAAGCATGTAGCCCAGTGTACGTTACATTGTTTCGTCAAGCATGTATTATTATTATTTCCCTTTTGGTTCCCTATGGAGCACGAAACAAAAACTGCAGCCGATCTCCTTGCAAGAAGTCGGCACCAAAGAATCCGCGTGCATCGGAGGGTTCTGTACAAATTTTAATTTATTTCCATGATGAAGTTGCCAACCACATGCACATCCTCCTATTATTCGGCCTTTACGACATACACGAAGACCAGTAGTGCCATTCTTTCTTTGTCTCCTCACAGACCACCTGCACGCGACTGAAGAAACTTAGAAACTAAAAATACAACAACATAAGAACAAGTGACGCCTTTGAAACAGTAGATCACCAGGATTTTGTAAACTAGTTTTGATGTTACGACTTCGACCATATAATTTTCCATCCATCTCGTAACGTTTATTCTGTTATCACCACTGGGCCAAACACTTAATTGTTAATCACAAAAGAAAACATTTATTGACTGTGTATGGTATTCTCTGCCATCAATGGTACATATACCTTGTAGCGGTATGGCAGCTTGTGTACCCTGACAATCCCCAGAGCTATGCCAGTGGGAGTTTTACTCCTGGTAGGTTCAACCAAGCTGGACTGGTCTGCGTGGGTAGGGGTCAGACAAAAGCTGGTACACTGGTCCTCCAGGTTGGGGGTTTTAGCACAGGGCCGACACCCTTGTCTATGTAAAAAAATCGCACATGTTACGGAAACGGCAATAAATGAAAAAACTTTGATGCGGGACGGACATCCGGAGTCTCAGGCTCGTATGACTGACAGTGGTGAAAGCCGAAAGGAAGCCACTGGCATGAAAACGGATGACATGACCGCAAAACACGAAACCAAAATTGGTTTTTGGAACGTCAGAACTATGAATGAGGCAGGAAAGCTGAGACAAATTACAGCAGAGATGAGGAATTACAAATTACATATCCTGGGAATAAGCGAGAGCAGATGGACAGGGATGGGGAGAATAAAAACAGCTACATGGGAAACTGTACTTTATTCTGGTAGAGTATATGGTCAGCACAACGAAGGTGTAGCGATTATCCTAAAGAAAGGAATGGAAAGGTCTTTACAGGAATGGAAACCCATTAACAACAGACTGATAAGAGCAAGACTGAGAGGGAGATTCACCAACACCACAATTATACAATGCTATGCACCAACAAACGACAGCAATGAAGAGATCAAGGACGAGTTCTATCAACAGGTACAAAAGGAAATGGAAACTGTACCCAGGTACGATCTTATTATAGTAATGGGAGACCTAAAATGCGAAAGTTGGAACACACAATAATTATAACGAAAGAGTAATGGGGAAATGCGGCAGTGGAACAGTAAATGAGAATGGGGACTAATTAATAAGCTTCTGCAGTATTAACAACCTGGTCATTGGAGGAACACTTTTTCAACACAAAGAAGTGCACATGGTAACATGGGAATCACCAAACGGACGAGACAGAAACCAGATAGATCACATAATGATCAATGGCAGATGGAGACATGCACTACAAGACGTGAAAGTAAGAAGAGGCGCAGATGTGGGAAGTGATCATCACTTAGTAGTAGCAAGACTGAAGGTGAAACTCAGAGCTGCTGGACCAGTTGCAGTCAAACAGAAAAGATATAACATCACGAAACTCAAGGACCCCCTCACCAGAAAAGCGTTCGTGGTCGACGTAAAGAGACGATATCAAATTACCAAAAGCCAGGAAAGAACAGAGACCGATGATGTCGACCAGAAATTCAGCAACATCTCAACAATATACAAGGAATACAGCAAGTCATGCTTGGGATTCCAGGAAAGAAAGAACCAAGACTGGATAACACCAGAAACGCTAAACACCATAGCGAAGAGAATGGAAACGAAAAGAAAGAAAACAGAAGCTAAGTCTCCCAGGTTAAAGGTAATATATAGTGAACAGTACAGTCAGCTGGACAAGGAAGTAAAACGTCAAACCCGTGCTAACAAAAGGACATTTCTGGATGACCTTGCAAGACAGGCAGAAGAGGCAGCACTGAGAAATGAACAAAGCACAGTTTATAAAATAACTAAAACTATCAGTGGAAAACGAGGTGCAAACAACATAACGTTAGTAAGAGACAAGCAAGGACATCTCATCACCACAGCACAGGGGCAGGAAACAAGATGGGCAGAGCACTTCAGAGAAACCCTGAATAAAGAACCACCAGAGACTCAGCTGAATGTTCCTGAGGCTGAAAGTGACTTAGACGTAAATACAGACATTCCACGAAAAGAAGAAATCATCACAGCTATCAAAGGGTTAAAAAAATGGAAAAGCGCCTGGTCACGACAATCTAAATGCTGAGTTATTCAAGGCAGACCCTGAACTAGCAGCAGAACTATTAGAACCACTATTTGCACAAGTCTGGGAAACTGAGACAACACCAACAGAGTGGAGTAAAGGAATAATTGTCAAATTGCCCAAGAAGGGCGACCTTGCAGACTGCAACAACTGGAGAGGAATTACTCTCCTCTCAGTTCCCAGCAAAATACTAGGCAGGATAATCATCCAGAGAATTTCAAAAGCAGTTGACCATAAACTGAGGAAAGAACAAGCGGGCTTTAGAAAGAACAGAAGATGTGCAGATCATATATTTACCCTCAGGAATATTATAGAGCAGTGCTCAGAATGGCAGAGACAGCTGTACATTAACTTTGTTAATTTTGAAAAGGCTTTCGACAGCATACACAGGGACAGCCTATGGGAAATTCTGAGGGCCCATGGAATTCCCAGCCGCATTGTTTCCATCATAAAAAGCCTCTATTCTAACTTTACGTGCAGTGTTGGATTGAGTAATGTAACTTTCGAAGTGAAAACAGGAGTACGACAGGGATGCCCCTAATCAACAACATTATTTTTGACAGCCATAGATTGGGTGATGCGCCAGACAACAGAGGGCAGTCCAAGAGGAATTAGATGGACAACGTTTTCTACACTGGAAGACCTGGAATATGCAGATGACATTGCACTACTCGCGCATTCACATCAACACATTCAAGACAAAACCGATAGACTGAATAAGTATGGCCAGCAGGTTGGCCTGAACATCAATCTGAAGAAGTCAGAGGTCATGACACTAAATATGGGCAATCCTGAGCCAATAACAGTAAGGAACCAGAAGTTAGAACAGACAGACACATTTACTTACCTAGGATGCATAGTAACACCTGACGGCGGAACAAGCAAGGACATTAACAACAGAATGAATAAAGCGAGAACAGCCTTTGCTATTCTCAACAACATTTTGAAGTCTTCCCAGTACAGCACAAACACCAAATTAAGACTATATGAGAGCTGTGTACTTTCTGTGCTTCTCTATGGTACGGAATGTTGGAGAGTAACAGAGAAGGAAATGTCGAAACTGTCCTCCTTCCACACAATCTGCCTAAGGAAAATTCTCCGAATCTTTTGGCCAAACACCATCAGCAACCAAGAACTACTTATTCGGAGTAACCAGGAGGACATGCACACCATCATAGCTGGCAGACGCTGGAGTAGGGTTGGCCACGTCCTCAGAAGGGACCCTGATACCATCACAAGAACAGCTATGCTATGGACCCCCGAGGGAAAGCAAAAGAGAGGCCGACCAAACACAACATGTGAGATGCAAAGAATGAACCAGAGTTGGGGCAATGTACGAAGGATGGCCGCCGACCGAGCAAAGTGGAATCAATTTGTTGCTGCCCAACAAGACGCCACCAGGCGTGATGGTCGCTGACTGCTTTCGCGGTTAAGGATCAAAGAAGAAGAAGATGGTATTCTACAATATCCAGTTACAAGTTCAGAAAGAATAAGTTGTTTTTGACAGATGCCGAGAGCTTACAAACTTGTACACACATATTTGAATGCATCGGTGCCTGCTGACCAACAGGTTTGACCATCCCGTGTTCAAAATAAATTGCCATGTTAATCGTGAGGAAAAATAGGAAAATGTATCTTTTTTAATGGGGGAAACTTCACACTGAGATTAAGGAGGAAACACGAGGATTCTCTTACAAATGTTTAGCTGGAGCAAAATGTCAGACTTATTTTAACGCACATGTTGGTACTATTTTACTCAGACGGTGTATGGAGGAACTGATGATCCGGGTTATCTGAGGACGGCTCTTTCTTTTTCAGGTTTGTGGTAAGAGACAGCTAAAATTAAGCTGTGGTATGAGGTAGACAGCCATATCATGTCAAACAAATTGATATAGAAGCAAAAACAGCTGCAAGAGTACATGGAGGTTTTAGTGCAAGGTGGTGGATCCATATAGGGAGCGAAAAGATAACAATGAAAATGATAATAAAGATAATATTCGTAAAAGATGTACATCACTAGAGCATCTTGTTCTCTGTTCTATTTCTCCCATTTGCAGCATTAATGATCTCAATAAATGATGTGGTCTGTCTGACGTTTCTTATCCCATTTGGCGTCGATGTTGTTGTTGTTGTTGGTTAATTAGGGCTGCTCAGTTTGCCGCTCTTTAGTAGCCAATGCCAAGCTGAAGACTGATCATGTGTTCTGTACCTGTTGAGTGGTGCTGTGTAGAGTATTTGCGATTGTTGGTAAAAAAGGTAAAGGATCCCGTTACACGCCCATTGAGGCATATTGGGAATATGGTGTTAGGCCCATATTTTCTTGACCGTCGGCACACTAGGGGTGATGTGGTCAGCATCACGCCGGCCGCCTTAACCTTCCCAGAGTTGCTCTGGTACCCATTTGGGGCTGGGTCGACCCAGCAGCCGTTTGTGGCCTAAAAAAAATCCCACCTCATCTGGGGATCGAACCATAGACCACTGCGCTAGGAAGCCAGTGCACTAACCACTATGCTACCGCGGCTCCGTGATTGTTGGGGAGCCCGGCAATAGCTTTCTTCCTTCTACAGACCATTATAGAGCTTGTCCCGGGATAGTATTTACACTAAAAATTTGATTTGGGGTGAGGAAATTTCCTAATTTTTAATTTTTTTCCAGGGCAGCGGCCGTATGGCCTGTTCTTTACGATTTCAAACTGCCGAGGGACTGTTATTTTTTTGAATACAGTTTAATGTGTCTTCGTTTGATTTCATTTCTATGTATGTCGTGTATAGCTTACTCTTAATGCTCCGGACATTTTTTTCCACAACCAGTGGTCCTAATCATGTCATACTCCACCCTGGTCTCCTGGGTGGTGAGATCGGATGCCTAGCCTTCTCGGATAAGGGTGAACAAATAGGTGGTCCCGTGTGCAAGTTGCGCACGTTAAAAGTCTCTCTGCAGTTTGAAATCGTAACGAACGCTGCCCTGGAAATAATTAAAAATTCTGAAATTTCCCCACCCCAAAACTATTTATGGAATCTGTGATTCCCGTATACACACATTGGGATCCTCGCCATTGCTACGGATTTCGTGCACTGTGATGAGATTCTCCTTGTGTGATCTAAGGGAGGAGACTGGAACACTAGTGGAGTTGTCCGTGTGCAATAGAGATGGTCCTTAAAATAAAACCAAACCTAGTATATACCGCGTTGGTTTTTTTTTTTTTTTGCACGCACCGTTAGCCGCCATGCTGTTAACAGGTTTCAATGAAATCGATTATCGTTCAGAACTTCCGGAAATACTCTCGGAAATACCTTCGCTATATGTCCGGGCCTCACTGAGATCAAAATAATGGTTCTCCGTGGGTTGAAGAAAAACTCGAATAAAATGACCTGAATTGCCAATTGGTTATCGTCTGAATATAGAGGTAATGTGCGAGACAAATGGAGATACGCGGCAAATTCAATACAGACTAAGCAGAAACAGAAATAGCTTTAAAACTTGTAACGGGAGAACAAAGTGCGATTTGTCAGACTTTGAGAAGAAAAAAAAAAGCAAGAAAAATATTGACAGTTTGAGAGTGGTATAAAGGCACATGGCAAGGGAGATAAGACAGAGGGCGAAAGTAGAGTTATTGTTTAGAATGTAAGTTCAAAAAGATACCTCTAGATTTTGTCGCTTTTCACTGATGAGGATAAGGGGGACTGCAGTAAGACGTGGAGTAGAGTGGATGGATATAAAAATATATAGCTTTTTCCTGTTATCCCCTCCTCCATTCGCACATTCTGTCTTCTTCTATCTCCTCCCTAACTCATTATTATTATTATTCCCTTTCCCTTCTTAGTATTTACTTTTGACACCCGGAAGCGGCCGCCATTTGATATCTTTGAGGCGGGTTTTCTTATCGATGTACGCGTTAAGAATTAGTAGATCTTACGGGTAGTACCCATTCTGCATTTATTTTCTCATGTGTCCTTCCTAGTTTTCACTTCTTTCTTTCCTTTCCCTGACGAAAGTCTTCTGGTCGCAACCTTGGCTATTTTCTTTGTCTTTTGTCCGTGTAAGTCGAATCACCTTTTTTCGATTTTTTAAATATCCATTCATCCTAGCTTTTCACTGCTATTCCTGTACGGTTGTATGTCTATAAAACGCGGCAGTACACTGCAAACTAAAATCACAGTGTGGCGGTATTGCCTTCCCTGCTTTGCAGTAGTGATACAACAGCGGCCAAAACTCAAGAGTATCTAATATGGGCCTTCAAAGGTGTCTCCCTTCGCACAAGATTACTCTTGGCAGAGATGTAGATAGAAGGGTAATTACATGTCTATCACAAAGGGAGTATTCACAAGATATTCAGATAAGAGAAAACAATGCTGCTTTGGCTGAGCACGTTAATTCTAGAATTTGCCGACAACTTTTGTGAAGAATTAAGCAATGACTAGGTTTACCTCGTTAAGCCCCCACCTCTGATTTACTCAGTGGAATTCTTATTAGTCTGGTATAGCTCTTTTTAGAGTATGTTTAGTAAATTGACTGAGACAAACATGCAGTACATTTAAAAGGATTAAATCGAAGTTAAATTTGTAAAATTACAAATAACCAAATTTAATAATCACTTAAGTTTGAACAGTTTAAATAATTGAATAGTTTAGAAGAAATGTTTTGTCATTGATTGATAGTAGAGTCGATGAAAAAAAGTTCACTTTGGCAGCGTATATTTTTCACTTAGCTGCCAATAGTAGTTTCTGCTCCCGTTGATGGGTTGGTTCTTTTAACACTGCTCACGCTCGTCGCTGGTCAAGGTTGTAGGGTGTAGCTCGTTTCCCAGAAATGTCAAGAGAGTCTACAAAGTTGGTCCCTCGTCTTAAAGCTTAGGCCACTGTTCCCTTCTTGTTCCAGAGATAGTACTTTCTGCTGGTACCACCAATAACTATGATAAAGAATAGAAACGAAACGCTCTCCTAAGTATTGCGTTTCCCGACACATACTTATGTGTCCCCTTTCTTATATTCTACCATCCCATTTATCTCAGAATTTACCCTGGATGAAAATTAAATTTAATCCCTCTGAATAAAACTTTCTTTACATTTAAACTGGATATCTTTAGCTTTTAATTACATTTAAATGAAAAGGTTAATAGTACAGATAGGATATGTTTACATTTACATTTCCACTGATTGAAAAGTGTTCACAATATAAACTGAATATGTTTTCATTTATGCTTACACTGATTTGAAAAGTTTGAAACTTCTATTAATTTTAAAGTGCATATGTTAACATCGACATTTACACTGGTTTGAAACTGTAAGTATTATACTTAGAATGTACATCATTTCTTCATCTTTTCCTCTCTGTTCCATATGGAACCTGGGACTACTTTATGCTGATAGTTCTCATTACAAAACTAGCAATAAAGCAATCACCAGCCCTTGCAGTGGTGGTTCATGAAATCATCATTCTATACGCTTAAGTTACCAGCCCCAAATAACTAGGACATCCACTAGCGATTTTCACACATTAAAATTCACATGGTAATATATATGTATATATGTTAGTGTGACAGAAGTATGTAAATATATTACATGATATCTACACGTTTTGCTTCCACCTGTTTTCCACCTTTTCTTGCTTATTAGTTTGGTTAATGCAGAACCTTTGTACTTGATATCTGTCTCACTCATAATTTAGCCACGCCTATTTTTTTTCTTTTCTCTATTGTCTTAACAGGCACTAGGAATGTTTAAAATCAGACCGTTTCACGTGTAGAGAGAGGGGACGGGTCGTATATTTGTAGAATCAAGGTCGATAAGTTAAGACGTACTTTCGGTAAACATTGGTCAAAAGGGAGATAATCAATCTCAGTTCTTCTCCCCCCCCCCCACCCCCCACATCCGTTCGTTCCTGAAGGTAAATTAAGCTACGGAACGACGAGATCAAAGAGATGATTTGCCCGTGGGACCACGTCTACGGGCGGCTTAAGTGACAAAATAGACTTTGATTCAAAATCTAACCGCAGAAATCCTCAAAGGTGTTATGTCTCACACTGGTCAGCGACTTTTTGTCTATTTAATATTTATATTCCAGCTTTCAAACTTAGATTATTCAGTACCCACAGACGTTTTGGAACATCTAGCTGCGATTTCTAGATCCACTATATCATTGGAATTACTTAGTTTTTCGTTGGAGTTGTTTTAATTTCTGTGCTGCGTACGGGTCACAAACCCAAAATCTACCAGCAGCCTTAATCTGTGAAAAAGTCTAATCTGAGAATAACGGGTCTAAGTCCTACAGTACAAAAAGAACATTCTTTATAACTATCGGGTCTTCAAGGTGGACCGGTCTGGCCTCTTGTTTACACCCAGAAAGAGACAGAGTACCAACCCAAGGAATATTAAGAATAAATTGTAACTGGGCCTAGAGCTATCCAGATTTCTTTTTCCCAATTTTATATACATTCAGTCCGTAGTGGCGAAATAATCAAACATTGACATTTTCCGACTATCGACCATTTGTGGTGTGACGAGGATTCTTGATCCTGAGAGATTTTAATACCCCGACATTTCCTTCTAGTATCAAATTTATCAGCTACTGACACTGTGACCATTAAATCTCTTAAGTAATCTTCTACCTGGACTCATTGATGTGTCATAAACAGAATCCTAGTAACAGTAACGAAGCAAGCGTTTCCCAATAAGAGAATTAATCAGTCTTGGAGAAACTGGGGCTGTCTGATCAACAACTTTCTGTTGTAGAGATAGGCTGGACTAGAGTATCTTCTCAAATCCAGGGACAGACTCTACCTTTCACCATTCCACTCGTGAAATCTATTTTCTTTACTTATCTCTCACTGAGTTATCACCTGTTCTAGTTCTATTCAGACGGGACCAAAATCGATCATAAATACCTATCAAAAATCTACGACAGTTAGTTCACATGTTAGTAACATAAAATGTAAAATGACAACTTACGTCAATCCTGGCTCACATACATTTTTGCTCAGCTGGATAAAAGAGAACTGAATCGGTCTCTTACAGCGTCTGAGGTGTCGTTTCTTTAATAAGATAATTCCCTCTATGACTCCGTGTGTTTTCAGTTTCCTCAATCCCAGCTTCCTTATTAAAAGGATAGAGATTTCCTGGGCTGTTTTCGTAAGTCCGTCAAGATTGTCTAAGAAAAGATCCGGCCTGATAAATGGAATTATTAATTCTGACAAGGTCTGGGGTCGTCGTTGCAAGCATGGATCTCACAGTAAATTTTTTCATAGTGAAATAACACTGAAACATGTCAGGTT
Organism: Oreohelix idahoensis; assembly: GCA_024509875.1. Classification (NCBI taxonomy): domain Eukaryota; kingdom Metazoa; phylum Mollusca; class Gastropoda; order Stylommatophora; family Oreohelicidae; genus Oreohelix; species Oreohelix idahoensis. The sequence continues at coordinate 45,359 of JAMPIV010012035.1, forward strand.
ATATACCTGTCCTACCCCCGCATCTGTTTGTTATGCTACTAAGTAAAAAACCAATTGTTTTCAAACATAAAGGTCCCGTGGGGAAAATCAAAATATTTCCGACAAGGGAAACTTTTGCGCGTGATGTAGAGGTCATCTCTTACATATATGTTATGAAAACATCCGATTACCTGGCAGACGAACGCACAGACACATCTGTAAACTGTGTTTCAGATGTAACAAATTATTACTTTATCAGAAAGTAATCAATTCGCAGACGGGCAATCTCGTTATCTGTCCCGCACTCTGGCCTTTATCAGCGATTAGCAAATACCTGCCATTTTCGTGGGGCTAATCTGTCGAGGCCAAGATTTGGTACAAAGGAATTTTACTAACTTGCCTTTCGTTAATAATATTTCTGCCGCTCCTTGCAAAGCTTAGCGAAGGGACGGGAAACAAACAGACGTAATAACTTATCCCTGAGAGGAAAGTAAGAAGGAAAATACGTAATATCTGCTACACATAGCAGAGAAAGAAAGAAAGTGTGACAATTGAAAGCATACAATAAAAATCAGTACAGAAATGTAACTGATACAGTCGTAGTGAAACAGAGATCGAGAGGGGTCGCCTCAATCTGTCACACACAGCAGACGCAATAACATCACTTTCCAGACTCAACCTTCAAACACCATAAATGGATCACCTCACTAAAGAAAGTATGCGGAATATAGTAAGATAGTTTATCATCATCATCGTCATCATCGTCACCATCATCGTCATCATTTTCCTTTGTGCTTCTTACGTAGCATTGAGCCACCTCTATAGCTGATCCTTATGCCAGGGGCATACACCAAGCAATCACATGCTATTTCAGCTGTGATTTCTGTGGCAGTTTATGTAACATGATGAGGTTGCCAGTGTGGCCCTGTCGTCTGTGTGCTGTTTTAACTGTCTGGTTGTATTAGTAGAAAAGAAGATTTTTCCATCAAGAGTGTTTGTCTGTATGTCAGGTACTGGTCTCTCTTGTTATATGTTTTTATTCTGTCAGGAACATGTTCAAATTTTGCAGTCTATCTGGTTATGTGTCTTACTGGCGTGATCGTACTGTTTTGTGGTAGTACAGATGGTGTCAGGTTAACACCTTGTAGCGTCCTTTTCGTAGGCCGCAACAGTCTTTTACAGATGATGGTAGTCTCATATTTATTAATATGTGGTCCTACCTCTGTAGAAAACTTTACGCACCAACTTACATGATAGTAAGTATTATTGGTGAGTTTGATTTTCGTAGCGCACGATTGTGCACGAATGCGAGTATGGGTTATCCCGCCCGCAGGTGTTGCCAAACATTAGTTGACGTCATATGTGGGCTTATGAAGCTAGGATCCCAAGATCGGCTCACGAATCTTTGGGAGTTCAAAACCCGTGTTGCGGGAATATTTATTCGTGTTATGACCGTCCGTCTGTTAAGAAGATGAGGACCTTGGTCAACTATATACTGGTGATTTCTCGGGAAGAGAATGCAAGTATTATATCTATATTATTGTAATTTTTCCTCATGTAGATGTCTAGTTGGACCAATGACGTATTGGTTCCAAAATGGAGTCCTACTTGAACTTATAATGTAAATTTTAAATCCGACGGATTCCTGCAATTAGGATTATCCAGGATTGGCTTGGGATTTTAATTATATGAATCATTATTCGGCCGTTAAGAATACTTACTACGTAAAGCAGAGGTGACTCAAGTATTTGTTATATCTAAGCTCTAATGCCACGAAGGTCGTTGGCAGGAATATGTATTATTGTAATTCAACATTGATTGAAGTAAGAGGCCAGTACCAGAAAGGAGATACGTAGTATTGGAACATTAAATGATATCGAAGACCTAATAAGGATCTCCGTCATTGCCAAGGTCATAGGATAATGAAAGATGACCTATTGAATATAACTGCCTCATTTGTTTACTTGGATGCCATGTTATAAATACTGTATAACTAGTCTGACGTTACCAAAGAGATTATCTTACGGAATGGACTAACTGTAATTTTAAATATGAAACCTACGTTGTGTGCTGTATTGTGGAAAGTCAACCGTCCGTCGTCAGAATTAAATGTTCGTCTAGTCAACTGTGCAACCGTCAAATAAATTGATATAACTTAAACCGTCTTGACATTCGTTGATGTGCCCATTGTTGGCAGTTTTATTTGATTGATTACTCCATTGTTCAAAAATGGATCAATTCGCGTTATGGTCAGAAGTGACAGACTCAACACCCTCAAAACGACTCTAACACACCTGCACTGTATATATACCCTCACATTAGTCGCCTTTTATGACATGCCTGAGTATGGAGTTGCCTGTTCTTTCTTTGTCTCTTCCGATAGCCCCATTGGTATGGACATGTCTGAAAAAACAAATTGTCCCAGACCAAGAGTGTCTTTGATGTAAAGACAGAAGACAACAGTAAACGGAAGATGTATCAGTCAATGACAATTAGAGAACCAAGTAATGAAAAACAGCGGTCCCGAAAAATAAAGGTCAGAGAGAAAATAAAAGATACAAAGAAAGAAAATTATAGAATAAAAAATGAAATGTTACAGAATCAAAGAAATTATGATGACGGAAAGAAAGGTCAAGACGACTGTGACAGCCAAATGGAAAAAAACGACAGAAAGCAAATGAATAAACAGTTTCAATATTTACCGACTGTAATTCTAAAGAGTGATCAGCTAGGGCAAAGATCTTCACTAACGCTTGAGAATGGTGAAACTTTGTCATTCTATAACAGCATTCATTCATTGCCCTACATATCCCCAAGGAGCATAGGCCTTCAACAAAAATGTACCAAGTATAAGTAACTCTTGTTGCGTGCCATCAGCTATTGGTCTTTCCATGACTTCCTCATTATCTTCATTTCTGTCTGCGGCTTTCTTCTTCTTGTATTTTTCAAACTATCTCTGTTTTTCTAATTCTGGGATTTCTAGAACAAGGATTGTCTAGTAATCTATCAGGAGACTTACTCAATGTATGTCCTACCCATCGCCTGCATCTTCTTCGTATCTCTTACTCCACTGGCTGATTGTCGGCTTCTTGTCATCCGTTCCGCACTGATGACCTTGTCAGTGGAGTATTCTCTATGTGTGCTGTGCGTGCTGCGCACACCTATGCCCGAAGGAAAATAAAAATGTAATTTATTATTCTATAAAATATTTCTCTTCTAATGTTCTGCTTTCGGACCGCACGCATCAGGATAACGGATTTTCTCGCATAGAATCTACGAGTATATCTAGTTTCAGTTTCCCAGACGCGTTTTATAGTGCAGTTTTTATTGGTTGGTAGCAATCGCCCGAAGTTTCTCGGGTAATTCCGTCACAATGCGTGCTGTACCTTTCGGTTTTACGTTTGAAGACTGGTTTGTGTGGATCGGGGTCATGGCCAGATACGTCAATACAATACGAACATGCGTGCGGTCGTCTTGCAGCTCTCGAGTTGTAAAGATCGGCTGTTAGCAAGGTTAGAAGGAAGAATACATTTTACGATGCTGTAACAGAGAAATTTCTGCAAAAGGAAAGAAGAATAGATCTGATCTTCAAGTGAAACCTGTAAGTGAAAATATGTATTATTTAGTTAACGTTTTTCTTCCAGCCGAATAACTATCGTTGTGTAATTGAATATAGTTGGTTTTTAAATTAAGAAGGGAAGGGGTTAAATAGTAGGCGTACATATTCATTTTAAGTAGCAGCACGCCTAGCTCGCATTACCAGGATATGCCACTGGACCTTGTCGTCCCATTTCAAGTCTTCTATTCAACACAAGCATGCATTTTTGACAGTCTGAAACTTCTTGGATTTTATTTGTCTGTAACCTAATAATGTTGTTGAAAACCGACACGTGATAAGATATTCACAAAAGATTGTACATCCCACAGAATTATGTTTTTCCCCCATCTAGATAAAAAACGTGAGATATTAACATCAGAATATCGTCAGCTCTCGTTAATTATCAAAGTAAAAAGCCTCCTGCAAGTAAATAACGAAGATGGAAGGGCCGCAATTTCGCCGAAGGAATGTAATAAAAAGACGGACCAAATATTAAACGCCTGGCGACATTGAAGTATATGAGACCAAGAGAAGCCAAGTCGTGAGGCTGGAAGAGAGAATTGCTCTTTAGGGTTTTATTTTCACTGACAAGGAAACGTGCACAAACGTTGTAAAGGAGTTAACATCTTGATTATACATTATCACAATAAACTTAAATATATCATGGACAAAATGAGAAGAAAAGATATTACTGCTTTCATGTGTTACTTAAATGCAAGGATAAGAACAGACACTAGCCTGGCTTTGCAGATAACATGAGCGAAAATATAATGTGTGAAATGTGCAAACATGAAGAAATTTGTATAAACGTATTCGTTTCAAATCAACATACTGTAAGAGGAAGCATCTTTTTTGCGAAAAGGAATACATAAAGTAAAGTGGATATCACAAGACCACAAGACAGAAATCAGACTGATAAAACAAAACCAAAGCGAAGAGGACAATCTAGAAGTTTGGTTTGGTTTGGTTTGGTTTTACGGACAATCTTCATTGCACACGGAAAATTACGTCAGTGCTCCGATCTCCTCCCTTAGATCACACAAGGAGGATATCAGCACTGCGCACGAACTCCATAGCACCGGCGAGAATCCCAACGTGTGTATGTATATAAGAATCACACATTCTGTAAATATATTTGTGGTGGGTAGGTTTTTAATTTTTTAATTTCTACAAGGACAGTGGCCTTATGGCCTACTCTTAACGATTTTCAACTACCGTGGGATTTTTAACGTGCGCAACTTGCACACGGGACCTCCTATCACGGGTTGCCTCCCCTTAGCTCTGCAGTAGTGGCTCATCAGTGGTCAATACTCATGAGTGACTGATGTGAGTCTTCAAAGGTGTCTATCTTTGCTCAAGATTACTCTGGCAGAGCTGTAGATAGAAAAATAATGATGCTTCTACCTCAAGGTAGTAATCACATGATATTCAGAAAAGCGAAAACAATGCTGCATTGGCTGAGCACGTTAACTCTAGTATCTGCCGTCAACTTTTGTGAAGGATTATGTAATATAATTTTAGCTCGTACAAACCCTCAGCTGAGTTAATTCAGCGCATTTCCTCTTATTATTATATAGCTCTGCTTACGTGTATTTAAGAAATTGTCTGAGACATACGGATGTAGTACATTCAAAATGATTAAATCAACTTTAGATTTGTCTTTATACAAGTAACAAATTTAATAATCAATTATGTTTTAACAGTTTTAAAAAATGAATAATTATTTAACAAAAATGCTCATCATCAATGATGTTATGGAGGTTTGGGTAAGAGTTCACTTGGCAGCTTTTATGTTTCTACTTAGCTGCCAATGAGTTTGTCTGTTCTGCTCCAGCTGATGTTTGGGTCTTTGCAGATGGAGGACTGGATCACTCACGTCCCTGGTCAATGTTGTAGGGCGCAGCACGTTCCCAGAAGCGTCAGGGAGTGTCTACGAAGTTGGTCCCGCGTCTCTAAGACCCGTCTGATGATGGTGTCTAGCGTCGACTTCAGGCCACTTATACCCTCACTTGTTCCAGAGATAGTACCCTCAACTGGTACCACCAACTAGTGTCACAAAAGAAGAGAAACAAATACCCTCTGAGTATGGAGTTTTCATACTAGAACAAGAACTAGACAAGTGCCAGTGGAACAAGAGATGGGAAGAAGACGATGGCGATGGATAGGACACACACCGAGGAAACCTGTTGATAGCATTACAAGGCAGTCTTTGTTCTGGATCCCCCAGGGCAAGAGAAGCAGAGGTAGACCAAGAAGCACATGGAGAAGAGAGCTGGAAACAGGTGAAAATAATTAGGAGAACGTGGAAAGAACTTGAGATGATGGCACGTGACAGGAGGACTTGGCATGTGTTTGATGAAGGCCTATGCTCCTTTGGGGGTGGAGGGTTATGAATGAATGAATGAATGGAGTTTCCCGACACATACTCTGTGCCCCCCTCTTTTCATTTCACCATCCCATCTACCTCAGAACTTTTACCCTCGCTGAGAATTAATATTAATCCCATTGAGCGGAAAAAACATTCATTACATTTAAATTGAATAGATGTATATTTAACTTTACATTGTACATTGGATGAAAAGGTTAATAATATAAATTGAATATGTTTCCTTTTACATCTACCGTGTTTGAAAATGTTAACAATATAGAATGAATATGTTTACATTTACATCTACATCTGTTGAAAATGTTAATAATATAGATTATGTACATCATTTCTTTCATCATTCACTCCCTGCTCCATATGAAACTTGGGTCTACCTCTGCTTTTGGTTCTCTGCAAGAAACTCGCAATAAAGCAGTCACCAGCCCTGGCAGTGGTGGTTCATGAAATCATCATTCTATATGCTGAGGTTGCCAGCCTCAAATGACTTGGACATCCACTAGCAATTTTCACATATTAATACTCACATGTTAATAATGCAAAAAATAGAATTTAAAATGTACAACTTACGCCAATCTTTAGGCACACAGACTGCTGGCTCAGAGAAATAGTTTAAGGCAGCTTGACGATGCCTCTTACACGTGGTCTGGGGTGTTGTTATTTTAGCAATAAGTTCCCACTTTTGACTTTGTGTTACCTCAGATTCCGGTTTTCCGTGTTAAAATGGTAGCGTTTTCCTGGGCTCTAAGTCCTCAATATGCTCCAACAAGGTCCGGTCTGGTACTATTCTTAACTCTGGCAAGGTCTGGTTGTCTTCTTGGCGCGAGGTGAATTTTCACAGTGTTCTAAACTGACTAAAGTGTCAGGTTATATTGCCCCTTTCGTTCCTGGCACGTGTTGTTTACTATTAGACCAGGCCCCAATCAGAAATGTGGTTATTCCTACATCTCGAATGGCAGCCAATAGTTTCAAAACTTGTATGTTTTGGTGGAATGATTCAAAATATTTCCACTAAGAAATTTCTGTGCGTTTATAGAAAGGTCATGTCTTCCAAAAATGGAATGAAAACATCCGATCACTCTCTCGGCAATGTTTACAAATTACTTCTTACTTTTATCTCAAGTAATATTTTCGTAATAATTCCGCCGGATGCTATTACCTCATTCCGACTGTCAAGTGCGTGTCTGTAATTTATTCGCAGACGGGTAATTTATCTCGCGGCATGCTTTAGGTAAACCCAACGTTCGGTCGCTGACCGGCCCATCTGGGTTTTTACCTGTGCATAATCTAAGCAAAGCCGAGAAGCCTAAAGCAAACATGACGAATTATCATCGAAGGGAGTGTAATATGACTTGAAAATACCAAATATCTGCTTGACAGCAGAGAAAGAAAAGTGCCGACCACGGAAACGACACGTAATCAGTACTTACAACAAATGTTACTGACTACTGCAGGCGAGGAGAAGAGATCGACCCAATAATTCCGTCACACCTATTTTTTCGTCCTTTTCCGAGAAGGCTAGGCATCCGATCTCACTATCCAGGTGACCAGGGGGAGTATGACATCATTATGACCACTGGTTCTGGAAAAAAAATTTTCATAAATTGCCCCCAATCTGGAAGTTACAGCCTTTCTATAAATTACTGGTTGCGCAACAAAGAAGATATTAAATAGTATGGCAAGATCATCAGTGTGGAACTGATAGAAAAAGCCACCGGTGGGACAAGAGGTCCGAAAACGTGGCTAGTAACTGGACACACACTGGACACACACTGGACACACACTGGACACACACTGGACACACACTGGACACACACTGGACACACAATGGAGAAGCCAGTTAATAGCATTACAACTCAGTCCTTGTTCAGGAATCCCAAAAGAAAAAAAAAAATTACGGAGACCCAAAATACACAGAGAAGAGGACTGGAGATATTGGTAAAAAGGATAGAGACGGCTTGCAAAGAACTTTATGGCACAGGCAAAAGGGGGGGGGGGGGGGATTAGAGTGAACTGAAGGTATATTCCCAATAATTACATGAAGGGTGTGGATGTTGATGATTGACGATGATGAGGAGGAGGAAGAGGGTGATGATGACGATGATGTTTGCAGCACAGTTATGCACTGAGTTGGATTCCAACGATCAATTTCTCCGACTTTGCTTTACAGCATAAATAATAGATAAACGAAGAACTGCATCCAATTTCTAGAGTACCCTCAGGCTGTTTCACAGTTTTTACATTAATGCCAGGAATTGCCTTATCCCTCCCTAATTTTACGTTATATCTTTTCACACCAAAGTTGCAGTCTTTTTAAAGGCGCGTTTCTCGGGGTCGGAACTGCATTTTGAAACGACGAGCATTTTGTTTCCATTCTTAACAAATACAGGTGTTTGGTTCTGGGCATAATTTCATGAATTTTTCCAACTTGTATTTCGTGTAAGCATGAATAAGTAACTTATATTTATATTTAGCAGAAGATAATGAAGAGAATTCCTTACATTTGCAGTAGCTCGTCAGATTTAGTCGTTCATGTCGATACTCCCTTAAATTCGGAGACGGAGTAAAAGAAAGTTAATTTTGAATATGTACGATGGCAACGTTTTTAAAAATTATATCCGTACATTTATAAAACATGTTGTGACAAAACATGTTGTGACAAAACACGTGTTAATTAATTTGTCAAATTTCAGTCCTCTATCTGCTTTCCTCTTTTCCCCATACCATTTTTGACCCGTTGCTCCATAGCTTCAAACACAAAATGCATCGAGTTTTTTTTTTCTTAACCAGCAGCACTTGGGCTTTTAGCCCTTCGGCCCAATGACATGTCATTGCGAGGCTGGGGAGCCTGTGAACTTTCCTTCCAACCCGGTCAGGAGCTTCGCTCCTTCCCACCCACAGAGGGTTTATCTCAGGAGCCGTTCAGGTTATTCAGTCAAAATCCCGGTCGATGACACTCTTTCAAGTGCCCACGCCCGGGCTTGAACCTTGAACACCTGATCGCCAGCAGAACGTGGTAACCATTATACCAGCGCGGCTCAATCCATCGAGTTAAATGACCACAGGAAAATGTGTGGTGTAATCAGGGCGTACATTAGAATGAGCACAATATAATTATTTCCAGCCATATTTTTGCTGGCAAATTGTTCATAAATAGATATCAATCAATACCCTTTAGCTCCCCGAGGAGCATAGGCCTTCAAGGCCTTCAACAAACACATGCCAAGTCTTCCTGTCCTGTGCCATCCGCTCAAGTTCTTTCCATGTTTTCCTCATCATTTTCACCTCTGTTTCCAGTTCTCTTCTCCATGTGTTGTTTGGTCTACCTCTGCCTCTCTTTCCCTGTGGATTCCAGAACAAGGACTGCCTTGTAATGCTATCAACAGGTTTCCTCAATGTGTGTTCTATCTATCGCCAGACTCAATTCCACATTTGTGACTTTGTCATACCATTTCAGTCCTTCTATTCTATGCAAGCACCCGTTTATAAAAGCCTGTAGCTTTTTAGTTGATGTTTTTGTTGCTCTCCATGTCTCAGAGTCATACAATAGGACTGACTTGACATATGAGTTGAAGATTCTTATTTTTGTACTAGACTTGATTTCTCTCCTTCTCCATATGTTTCCCAAATGCAATGAAAGCGCCTCTTGCTTTTTGTATTCTTATTTTGATATCATTGTCTGTTCCTCCAACTTTATAAATAGATATTATGTAGAAAATCCAAGACCTGTGAGTAGCAAATAATGTCTTAAGGCCTTATTCTGGCATGTCTTACCTGTGCGTGATGTTTACCTACATTCATGTATTTATTTATCCAAACTGAGCTCGCTTTCTTTCCCTTATCCAAACTGCCTTCTCTGTGCGACAGTTGATGCCATCTTGGCTCCCTGAAATGAGACGAGCTGCGGTGATGGCTTGATGGATCAGTATGGGCAAACAGGGAAGCGTAGACGAAAGAAGATGAAGAAGAAGAAGTAGCAGTAGCAGGAGAAAAAGAAATAGCAGCGGCAGGAGAAGAAGAAGTAGAGGAAGTGAAAAAGAAGCAGAAAATAAGCAGATGAAGAAGTACATGAAGGAGCAGAAGAAAAAGCAGTAGAAGAAGCAGAACAATTAGAAGAAGAAGCGGAAGAAGTAGAAGAAGAAGCAGAATAATATGCAAATGGAGCAGAAGAAGAGATAGAAGAAGTAGCAGTAGAAGAAGTAGAAAAGGATGCAGAAGAAGAGATAGAAGAAGTAGCAGTAGAAGAAGTAGAAAAGGATGCAGAAGAAGACGCAGAAGAAGAAATGAAGAAGCAGAAAAGGAAGCAGAAGAAGACGCAGAAGATGCAGAAGCAGAAATAGAAAAAGTAGCAGAAGAAGAAGCAGAAAAGGAAGTAGAAGAAGAAGCAGAAGAAGAAGCAGATCAAGAAGAAGAAGATGAAGAAAAAGAAGAAGAAGAACTGTAAACGCAAACTATAGGCTAAATTAAAAGCTAAAATGACGACTCATTGACGTGAATTTCAATTGACCTGACTTCATTACTTTGATCCACAATCCTGATTACACAGTCATAAGAAGAAACAAGAAGGAATAGGGAACTATATCAACAACATCCGTATCCGGTAATCAACGCCCTAAAGTCAATCACGTTGAGACGTCTGGGATATGTCTGTCTAATCAATAGAGCTGACAGAGGTCACGAAGTTTTTGTGACGATCATTGGACTTTCACGCAGACGGATGGCCAGAAGAGAACTCGATAAAAACGATGAGAAAGAGAGAGATGAAGTGAGGTTAGCTACCAAAGCGACAGTTGTAAGTTGTATTTTAATATAAACTGTTGTATTTTAATATAAACTGTTGCATTTTAATATAAACTGTTGATTTTAACAAAAACTGTTGCATTTTAATATAAACTTATAAGAAAGAGAGAATAAAAACGACAACCAAGGAGAACAGGGAAGAAAATGAAAGAAGTAGGAAATGATGTAAGAAGGAAGACGACGAAAGAAAAAAAGAAGAAGAAGGAAATGGAAGAGAGGGAGTGGAGGAGAAGAAGAAGATGGAGGAAGAGGAGGAGCATGAGAAGGAGCATAAGGAGGAGCAGAGGAGGAGCATCAGGAGGAGCATGAGGAGGAGCATGAGGAGGAGCATAAGAAGGAGCATGAGGAGGAGCCTGAGGAGGAACACGAGGAGGAGGAGCATGAGAAGGAGCATGAGGAGGAGCATGAGAAGGAGCACGAGGAGGAAGAGCACGAGGAGGAGGAGCAGGAGGAGGAGCATGAGGAGGAGCATGAGGATGAGGAGGAGCATGAGAAGGAGAACAAGAAGAAAAAGAACTATCCGGGGAAAAAATTAAAGTACGTAGAAGAAGTAGTAGTCATGGTAGTAGCAGCAGTAGCAGTACTAGTGGTGGTGGCACGAGTGGCAGTAGTAGAAGTAGCTGTTGTTATTGAATAAGAACGAAGGAGGATACGAAATCGAAGCAGCAGCAGTAGTGATGCTGACAGTAGGAGCAGTTGCTGTAGTATAAGATGTAGTTGTTTTTGTTGTTATTGTTGTTGTGGCACTGTGGTAAACGGCGGGGTAAAACATAAACAGGTCAAAGGGAAATAACATTGTTTAGGTAACGACCACAAGGCATACGTCAGGGACAAACGCGCAAAAACAGAAGTGAAAGAAAGAGAGATCTAAGTAAAATAAAATTTAAAAATAAATACTAGTAGGCGAATAACTAGGTAAGTAATGATAACAAAAAAGTCAAATCTACTATGAAATAAGAGATATTGTAATATAGTATATTCCTTTCAGTCATTACTGACTATAGGAACGCGTACCTAAAAGACAATATCTCGGCCGAGATGAGCTTGGGCGTTTGAGTAAAGAGGTCAAGCTCTTGCCAATGCAGCATGACCTACGAGGCTGGTGAATCAAGATGATGTAATGGAACGCGAGGAAATAGGCGGTGCAGTAAAAAAAAAAGTGGGTTGGGTATATGAAAATGAGAACTGCAGTATGATGGTTGATGGGGGAGAGAGACATTGGGGTCAAACACAAATATGCAATAAGCTTTACTCAGGCAAAAGGAAAAAAATAAAAACTGCTTACTTTATGGCCTCAAGGCCTTGGTGAGGTACAAAAAAAAGGCCTTGTGGCAAGCGTAATCTATCCTCTTCGTCCTTAGTTTCAGTAAGGTACCAGAGAGTTGTTTCGTGATACCCCTTTGGTGGCATATCGTAGGGATAAGAATTTTAGGGATATTCTTGTACACAGTCGCTTGAGACGAACCAGTCCTTCTCATTTTGGTACTAAACCATGCCAACGCCGCAGATGTAAGACCTGTCCTTTTGTACTCCAAACTCAGTCAGTTTCTTTTCCGAACGGTAAATTTGCCATTGGGGAGTCTTTCACGTGCGAATCAAGAAACCTGATTTATGCTATCATCTGCAAGAGGTGTGACATTACCTATAATGGTGAAACTGGCAGACGTTTGGCAGACAGGTTTCGTGAACACTTGAATGACATCTATCTTGGCAAATCTTTACCGGTGGCCCTTCATTTCAATAGTCCTGACCATTCAGGTAACTCTGATATTCATGTCACTGCCCTCCTTTCATGTGTCGGCGATGACCGAACTCGCTTCTCGTTGGAGAATCGTCTCATTTTTCAAATGGGCGTTTTATCTCCTGCTGGCCTTAATGTCCAGCATCATTTTGCATAATTCTGGTGGCTTCTGTCTCTGTTTCATACTTTATTTCTTCTGTCGTTATTTTCCTACCTATCTTTGTTTTTGCTTTGGTTCGTTTCGTTTCCTCAATTATCTTTTCTTAGCCGTCACTAGCTCATACGTCACTTCCGTATGACGCCTTTTTTTCTCAGCCATCTTGAATGTTTCTTTCTTGGATCCAGCTAAGTGATTTTTTACTTGTTTTAATAGTGTTGTTCATTTCTGTCTTCGTTTCGTTGATTATTTACTTTCTTGTTTCGACATGTCTTTCTGGTTTTACGATTTTCTTGCATTGTCATTGTTATCGTTTCGCTCATCACCGTTGTTCCATCTGCTTGTATCGCTCATTTGGTGTTTTCCTCATCATCATAGATTTTTGTAGTACCTATATGTAGTTCTTGTCCTTGTCACCTGTTCGTAACTGTGGCTGACGAAGGGTAAAACCCGAAACGTCCCTTGTTTCATGTGTACCATTAACTTGTAAAACTGATTTCATACCATATTATTTTTTAATTTATATATTAGTTTCAGTAAGATTGTCACAAGATGGATTTCTGGGGCGACCTCTTTCGTATCTCTCTTTCACTACGGCAGTAATCAGTTACATTTTTGTACTGATTTTATTTGCGTGATTTTCCATGGTCGCACCCTTTTCTTTCTGTTTGCTATGTAGCAGAGAGTTTGTTTGTTCAACCATTTGACACTCCTTGTTGGTGATAAACACATCACATTTGCAAGGAGCGGTTGACGTAATATTGAACGTCAGGCAAGTGGTAATTCTTGTGTACCAAAGCTTGGCCGCTACAGATTAGCCCTACTATCGCCAGCGTGTTTGCTTATATCGCCGATAAAGGCCAGAGGCGGGACAGATAACGAGATTACCCGTCTGCGAATAGATTACTTTCTAATAAAGTAATAAGTTTGTTACATCTGAAACACATTTGTCGTATGCGTTTACAGATGTGTTGGTGAGTTCGCCTGCCAGGGCATCGGATATTTTCATACCATGTACGGAAGACTTGACCTTTACATTACGTTCAACATTTTTCCATGCCAGGAATATTTTGAAATCGCCCCCCTCCCCCAACCTTTTGGTTTGAATCGATTGGCGCTTTCTTAGCTTCGTTAAAAACAGAGCGGGGGAGGACAGTGAATATAACCTGACGCTTCTGTCAGTCAAATTTACTGTGAAGATCGCTTCCCAAGACTCCAGACTTGACAGAAGTTAGAATTCAGAATTCTATTTTATCAGGCCGGACACCTTTTATTGGAGAATCTTGATGGAATCACAAGAACAGCCCATGAAATCTCCAGCACTTTAAATAAGAAAACCCGGAATATCTGAGGAAACTGTACACACGAAGTCAGAGAGGGAATCAATGTTAGAATTAACGACCCCAAGTACACCTGTAAAAAGGCATCGGCAGTGCCTTTAACTTCATTCATCTGAGCAAAACGTCTGTGAGCCAGGATTGGCGTAAGTTGGCATTTTACATTCTATATTTTCATTACTAACATGTGAACTAATATGTATATATTACCATGTGAATATTAATATGTGAAAATAGCTAGACCTAGTTGATGTTTGTCACAGAGAGTTTATGATCATAAATTGTCTATATCCTCTTCTTTTCTTCCACCCGTGTCCTCTATTTTATTATCACTCTTTTTATCCTTTTCCTGTGTTTTTTCGCATTCGTACGTTTGCGACTATAAACATCACTATTTTGCCATTCAAACTTTCGCCTGGTTTCGTTTTCTCATTTAGAAACGCAGTAGATTACCTGAGGTGTCAGTCCCTTGCACGACATAATTTTATGATTATGTTTCGCTTATCTCAGACATGAGAGCAGACTAAATGTCTACATTTGCACCTGTCACGCGCGTTTTCTTCGGCTGAGCGCTCAGGTAAGCGCGATAACCGACATCTCTACGGCGCAGTACGAGACAGTTGTCTGGAAATTCCACCTGACACGGCACTCACTGGGGGCCCTGGTCAGCGTGAGGTGTGAAAACTGCCTCGGCATTGGAGACGGGCGTCTGAGATTCGCAACTGACACGCGCACTCTCGGTCAGTAGGTGGCAGTTACGGCATGCGTTCAAGCTAACGTAGGTGTTAAGACGGAAAGGGGAGATTTTTTCGTTTTCCGAAATTAGTTGGGACCCCTTTGTCTGGTTTAAGATATAACCAGAATGCTAAACTTTATTTTCATTCAGTCCTCAAAAATTCGCAGTAGACAGGTTGTTCGTGATTAGAATAAGCTGTATAGCGAAGTTTCTCAGTTTGTTTCGACAATTTGTCGAACTTCTAGGACTTCTAAGAAATATATCAGCGTATAATTCTAAAGTGTGCGATTACCTGTACTTTTAGTTTGAGGTAAATATATTATATATTAAGTATCTAATATTTTGTGAAGTGTTTAAAGTGTTAAATCGCTTATTTTATTTCACTAGTTTCTTTTGTGCAGATTGATTAATTTATAAGTCGGTTGTGTTCTCTAGCTGATGAGTTACAGTGGAAAAACAGAATAAATTATAATTTCTAGCTTGTAAATCATGTAGCTATAAGGAATTAAATTTAACTGCTAAATACTCAGTCGAGAATATTTTTCAACTAACTTATAAATACTAGCTGCCTCATGATTGTTGACGGAATACGTATGTATTCCTAATTCATGATGATGGATTTTATGAATATAACTACTTCACCGGAATTTAAACGATAAGTCAAGCGATACGCTTGCAGTTTAAAATGTAAGTTATATCCGAGGAATAGTATGTAAAAATATTTTTTATGATGTTGTTTTTCTTACATTCAGTGAATACTGGGGTAAACCAAACTTTGCCGGCGTTTAGTACAGGAACATACCTGTGAGAAACATAAACATTTTATATCTTTAACCACGTGGGTTTTCAAGTAACACCTGTCTGACAGGGCGTGTGCCTTCAGAGATAGACAGAATACCAATCCCACTAACGGGGTTTCTTTTAAAGAATAAATGCTTATACTGGGCCTCTGAGCCAGAGCAGATTTCTGCACAAACTCTCTAAACATTTTTAGCCGTGGTGGCAAGTAGCATATTAACGTCAGTAACATTCCGACGGAGTTTTGACTAGTGGTGTGGTGACCCATTATAGTCCTTTCCTGAAAGTAGACACCGATCTGACATCCAAAATTATCTGTATAATCATCGTTATAGTTTTCCCACGTGTGTGCGTCTACATATTGTCAATTATGTGTGTGCACGTGAGTGGTACTATATATTAATATATGTATTTCTTATAGACTGTCTGACTCCTCTGGATCTGTTGTAGAAGATAGGCGGAAAGAGAGAAGATTCTCGATTTCCGGGACAGCCTCTATAAATTTCTATCATCTCACTCGTGGAGATCTATTCCTTTTATCATCTCTCACTGTGTCTATCACTCATTCTATTCTATTCAGAAGGGACCAACCCAAGTCTTAATTCCCCTATCAAAAATCTACGACTATGTTCAAGCAATTTGAGGCTGGCAACCTCAGCGTATAGAATGATGATTTTATGAACCACCACTGTCAAGGGCTGGTGATTGCTTCATTGCTAGTTTCTTAAAGAGAACTAACTGCATAAAGAGTCCCAGGTTCCATATGGAACAAGGAGAGAAAGAAATGATGTACATTCTAAGTATAATACTTACTGTTTCAAACCATTGTAAATGTAAACATATTCTATCTGTACTATGAACCTTTTCATTTAAATGTAATGTAAAGCTAAAGCTATTCAATTTAAATGTAAAGAAAGTTTTATCCGAAGGGATTACATTTAATTCTCATCGAGGGTAAATACTTACTTAGTCGTTCCCCTTCTACCGTGAGGTGTAGAGGTTTGGAAGAGAGAGCGTCAGACTATCCTATCGGCTGTCTTCCTCCTGGCCTGGTTCCATTCTAGTCGTCGGTCCTTCAAAGATTGTCTAATGTTGTCCTCCCAGCGGACTCTGTGTCGTCCTGGGGGTCTGGATCCCTGGCTCTTTGTTTCCCATGCTTGTCGTGGTAGCCGATCTTCTCCCATTCTGCAGACATGGCCAAACCATCTTAGTTGAGACTGTTCTACTTGGGTCTGCAGGGGGTGGGACTTTAAGCATTGACGTATCGTCTGGTTGCGGACCATGTCTCTTCTTGTTACTTCAACCACCTTCCTCAGATACCTCATTTCTGAGGTTTGGATCTGGCTTTTATGGGTTGTAGTCTTTGCCCGTGACTCGCATCCATATGTCAAGACTGGGACATAGGTGGAGCGGTATACAGCCATCTTCGTTTTCTTACCAACCTCTCTCTTGCAGAGGAATCCTCGACTTATGGCCTGAAAAAGTCTCCCAGCTGCTGCTTTTCGAGTGGCCAACTCTTCTTTGATGCCTCCCTTTCGGTCTATAATAGCTCCGAGATATTTAAAGTGGTCGACCTGCTCCAGGACCTGTTCTCCCAGCTTAATCTGATGTCTTCTTTCTTCTCGTGATATCACCATGGATTTTGTTTTAGAGCTGCTTATGACCATCCTTCTCTTCTCCAGCTCTTCCTTCCCCTTCCAGTCGTGCAGGTTGGATTGAAGATGTGCTTCTGATTTAGCAATCAGGGCAACATCATCAGCAAATGCCAGCTCTGAAATACATACCTGTCTCATCTTCCAGTACCCCTCTGAATACTTTCTTGTTCTCTCCTTACATGACTTGATAACATCGTCCATGAGGAGTGTGAAAAGATAGGGTAAATGCTGAGTTAAATGAGATGGTGAAATAAAAGAGGGGGGGGGGGGCACATAACTATGTGTCGGAAAACGCAATACTGAGGAGAGCGTTTCTTTTCTATTCTTTATCATAGTTATAGGTGGAACCAGAGAAAAGTACTATCTCTGGAACAAGAAGGGACAAGTGGCCTAACGCTTTAAGACGATGGGCCAACTGTCGTAGACTCTCCTTGACATTTCTGGGAAACGAGGCACAGCAGTCATTTGTGTGCAGGTGTGGATGATTTGTTATTTTGTATTACTGTGTGACGGTATTGCTTCCCCTGCTTTGCAGTGGTGGTCCAACAGTGGCCAAAACTCAAGAGTATTGATGCGTGATGCCATATGATGATGGATGGCATCCGCATGTCTGGTTTTGTGTAGTGTGTAGATGTGTTCAGTCAAAACAATGTTCATGCAACAATAACAGGGCAATCCACATAGGACGTCAGTAAACTCACGACGTATAAAGTCAATGAGTCTTGAAACAGCCGTTGACGTTTTTCTTCATTATTTATTGTGGACGCCACAGTGACAAAATGGTTACGCAAATGTGTAGGCACATCAAACAGTCATTATCACAGCAACATTCAATACAGCAATAAACGGTAGACAGCATTACAATGATGAGTCAGATGCATGTTATATTTCATAGTGCTGTAAATGTAGTCAGGTGGAAAACTCCATCCTTTTCTATAACAGCCAGGAGATAACCAGATGTATGAGATCAGTTCACTCTCCTTAGTTTGACTTCAGCAAGACAGACACGTCTGCCGAAGTATAAATAATGTCCTCAAGAATATCCTCTAGATAATAAAGGTTTTCTAAACCTAGTTCATTTAACAAAGTAGCAAGTAATGGTCCTTGGTACATGCATCAACCGATGCAGTACAATGCAGCGACATGTGAGCTGGAAAAGAACATCTCGTGACGACGACTTTCGGAGACAGGCTATGAATCGAAATCGCTCACGACCCAAAATCGATAGAGTTAATGAAAAGTCAATTTACC
The DNA here is from genome assembly GCA_024509875.1 of Oreohelix idahoensis. Classification (NCBI taxonomy): domain Eukaryota; kingdom Metazoa; phylum Mollusca; class Gastropoda; order Stylommatophora; family Oreohelicidae; genus Oreohelix; species Oreohelix idahoensis. The sequence continues at coordinate 63,794 of JAMPIV010012035.1, forward strand.
TTGCTTTCATGAAATACACAGAAATATCACGCCTCCCGACATGTGGGAAAACACTAGAGGTATTATCTCGACTAAACGAAATATCCATAAGAGGACTACACATCCCTGACAGAACAAAAGAAAGCGGAGATCCCCTCTTCAACGAGGCATCTCTTTCGCCATTCCAAATCGCTCACACCCACTAGTGGTGGCGGAAACCGATCGACCAAACAACAAGACAAGTCATGCGCAGTCCAGCGCAAAAATGACCACAGCTCAAAAGTTAACTGCATTCGATACCAACGCGAGAAGACAAATGCTTACCGAGAAAAGTGACTATAAATTACAAGCAGTTGTTGCCCTTGCGTTATAAAACAGATATTGAAATAAAACGATGTTGCGAGAATTTATCACGCAACATATCACCACCTCCTCCCGATAAAAAAAAAATGTGGAACATATTTTTTTTTCAATATCAAAGAGCAAGCGATAAGCGGCTCAAAACGCACGAATTATGCGCTGATAATTAACTAAATTGCCAAACAATAGGCTAATTATAGAGTGTCTGGTGAGGATATACCTCAACAGAAAAATAAATATGTCTCAAAAAATATTCACATCGGGGAGGTGTCACCAACACACATCACGTTAGCATGTAAACACAATATACGTATGCAAGTTACTATAATCATCATTAAACAGCATACTCTAATATTGTCTTTAAAAATGGATGTACAAATCTGATAGGAAAATTTAAATAGTACATTCTTTGACATGTAATGACATAAGTACATAGTAAAGTTAAACTACATGACGATCCAGGACATATGCTCTGGTATTCCGAGGGTAAGCACACAATCTAGAACTCGTAAGGTAAGTCCTCAGCTCAACAATGACATTCTGAGAAAGTACAAGCAATATAATGCTAATTAATAACTAATATGCTTCATAAGGTACAATACATTATTAATAATTGTGGCTGTTTAGTAAACTAACGGCCCTTATATTAACTACTCAGTCCTCCTCTATCATTTTAAAAAACGAACAGAAGAAGATGACAACAAAGCACGATAGTGTGTACATATAAAGTAAGTACAGATGTGCTAATCTATTGTAGAAATATAGGTGTGTTATGACTCTGTAATATATAGAAATATAGGACAGAAGTATTAGTTGGAGTCATGTGGGCATCTAGACAAAATGTCAGCCATCACATTATCCGCACCACGGATAGCTCGTACCGTGAAGTGAAAAGGTTGAAGAGCTATAGCATATCGAGTGGATCTCGAACTCTTCAAATTCTTAGTCTGAATAGCTGTAAGAGCTTTCTGATCAGTCTCTAGAATGAAATGTGCGCCCAGGAGGAATCTTTGTAGCTTTAGAATTGACCAAACCATCGCTAACAACTCACGGTCTAAAACCGAGTAGTTCCTCTCTGCCGCGTTTAGTTTTCTAGAAATGTACATAACAGGATGCAGAGTATTTGCATATTCTTGCATCAGTGCTGCTCCAATCCCAGTGGATGAAGCATCACTCCGAAGAACAAAAGTCCTATCAAGAGTAGGTAATCTTAAGATGGGAGGAGAAGAAAATATATTCTTGATTGTTTGGTCTAGTGAAGATTGGCATTCTTCAGGGACCAAACGACCAGATTAGGCGAACCTTTCTTCAACAATGTTGAGAGAGGTGCCATGATCGAAGATAAATTTGGAATAAATCTCCCATAAAATTGAATTAAACCTAAGAGACTCCTAACTTGTTTCTTCGTTTTAGGAACAGAGATGTTAAGTATTTTGGAAGTATTGTGGTCTTCTGTCTTCAAGAGACCATGACCAACACGATGACCCAGGAAAGAGATTTCACCAAAACCAACAAAAGCTTTAGAAGGTTTTGCTGTCAAATTATTCTCACGTAGAGTGGACAGTAAGTCATAAAACCCTAAATAGTGATCTTCCCAGGTATCACTGAAGAGACAGATGTCATCTAAGTATGCGATGACATCCGAACGATGTGACAGAATTCGCCGCATCATGCGAACGAAAGTGGCAGGGGCGTTCATGAGACCAAAAGGCATAACATTCCATTGAAATAGACCCCTAGGTGTAGAAAAAGCAGTAAGAGGTTTGGCATGCTCTGCTAAAGGCACTTGCCAATAACCTTTAGACAAGTCAAGTTTAGTGAAGAATCTAGAATTAGAAAGTCTAATCAGTAGATCTTCTAACAAAGGCATCGGTTCAGCGTCGAACTTTGTGACCTGATTCAATTTGCGATAATCAACGCAAATTCGTATGTCCTTATCCTTCTTCCGGACAATAACCATGGAAGAAGAATATGGTGAAGTCGATGGTTCAATTATATTTAATTGAATCATTTCATCCAATTCCTTTTCCACTTGCGACTGAAAGTGTATAGGAATAGGATACGGCCTAACCCTAATTGGATTATTGTCGTAAGAATTATGTCATGTTCTATGACATCTGTGTGTCCAGGAATGTCAGTGAGAACATCCTGAAATGTTTGTAACATCGACGAGACTTGTCGATGTTCGTCACCAGAAAGATTAGGAGAAACAGAAACGTTTTTCCAAGATTCCGTAGAATGTAATGGAACCACTGGAAGGGGAAGGTTGACATCAGAGAAGGTAGCTTCCTCATCCTGTATGACAGACAGGGATGAATAATGACCGTGAGGTGCAGGAGCATCATCCGTTGCCTGGAAAATAGGCAGCAAATAGTCCGGACGTTCGTGAAATTCCGAAAGCATGTATATGTGGAAAGTTTTATGCTTTCCATCAATATCGACCACATAGTCAACATCGGAAATCCGAGAGACTATTGCATACGGACCTTTCCATGCAATAAGAAGTCTATTTTCCCTACTGGGGAGTAGGACGAATGCTTTGTCACCTGGACAAAGTTGTCGTAGACATCTATTCTTGTTAGCAAACTGCCTTGCCTTCTCTTAGCAATTTCTGATGAAGCAGTTGCTAGCTTACATGCCTCAATGATCTTTTGTCTAAGAGCAATGACATACTCATATGAGGATTGATTTTCATCGCTAATATCATCGGCAGTGATGAGATCGTGTAATAAAGACATAGGGCCGCGTGGACGCGCGCCAAAGACAAGTTCGAAGGGAGAAAATCCTGTGTGTTCATTAGGGACTTCTCTATAGGCAAAGAGAGCCGCGGGTAAAACCCTGTCCCAATCTTGAGGATGATCTTCAGTTATCTTACCAAGCAAAGTCTTGAGCGTTCTATTCAGACGCTCAACTAACCCATTAGACATAGGATGGTAGATACTACTGAGAGATCGTTCAATATGTAAGGTAGACATCACCTGTGACATAGTGTCAGATATGAGTTGAGTGCCATGGTCTGACAATATTTCTCTGGGGAACCCCAAGCGAGAAAATATCAACCAAAGAGCATCTGCGATATCTGTAGTAGATATGCTCTTAAGAGGAATAGCCTCTGGCCAACGTGTGCACATATCGACACATGTAAGGATAAACTGATGTCCTCTGGCCGACTTGACCTTAAAAGGGCCAATAATATCTATGGCCATTTTCTGAAACGGCCGAATAGGAATGTCAGCAGCCTGGATAGGCGCAGCATGTCGTGGTCCTCTAGATTTGACCTCCTGACATACCTTGCATGATCGGCAGTATATACGAATGTCCTTATTGACAAAAGGCCAAAAGAAAGCCGCAAGGACTCTCGACTTCGTACGGGCAAAACCCATATGTCCAGCACATTGCGAGTCATGAGCATGTTGCAATATTTGGACTCTCATGCTCTTGGGAACAAGAATTTGCGAATGTGCCGACGTAGTCGAATCTTGTACCATACGTACAAGTACGCCGTTTCTCATTGCAATCCAAGATTTTCTATTTGTATCCTGATTCGGATCACCTTTCTTCGCAAGAACGAAGAAATTTTTTAAAGAAGGATCTTCTTCTTGCAATTTTATGAAAGAGTCACGAGTAATCACTAAGTGACTATCTTGGCTATCAACTTCATTATCACTATTCAGTGAAGTTTCGGGTGTTTGTAGAGCTTGTGCTCTTGTAACTACTGCATTTGTAGCTTGCATGTTATTATCTTCCCAAGCAGCAATCTGCTGTGGGGTACACTCCCTAACTCCGTGAATACGACCAATAATAAGGTCCGCAATAGGATTAGGTAAGAGACAAGCATGCACATCTCCAGTAAAGAAAGGAGTGGCAATGCGAATTACAGCAGTAGGATATTTTTCTAGAGTGCCGCCAAATGTGACACATTTAATAACCCTTCCTGTAGCACAAGATGGATCTACAAGCGATTGTCTAACACCAATAGTGGTGCATCCGGAATCGAAAAGTAGTGAGACCGGAGTATCATTAACAAGACCCTTATGTAGAATTAAAGAACCCCTCCCGTCATGCGCAACAGCAGCAGGAAGAGCGGGAAGTGGGTGACCACAACTCAAAGTAGTTATGGTACCCGGTTCGAATAAAGTACTGCATTGGGGGCATTTGTTTGCTCTCTCAAAGTCAAAAGCAGAACTAGTGACAGCGTCAAAGTTTTTACTATCAACCACATGATTACAGGCTCCCTCAGTTTCCTGTTGTACAGCATTAGCCTGCTGATATCTCTTTTTTTTTGTGTTGAGATCTACCCCGACTATTATTACCTCTGAAGTTATCAGAGTTATTATTATCTCTGCAGTTATTATTGTCACTATTGTAATTGTTATCCTGGTTCGAATTCCAGTTTCCACGATTACTATCATGTTCACATTGATGCGAACATCTATTTGTTTGGTTCTGAGGTCTTCGGCAGGAATAACCTCTATTACCATATCCTCTTTTGAAATGCTTATAATTATTAGGGTGATAGTAACGACCACTATCAGGTTGTCTCCAATTCTTCGAAGAAGAATCACCATGAAATTGATTTCCATGATTTTGACAGAAATTACCGCTACTCTTTCTATCAAAATTTTGTTGGGATCTACGAGCAAAGTTTTGACCATACGGAGCTGCCGAAGCAACTGGTAAACCTTCTTTCACCTTAGAGTTACCCATGGTTATGTGTGGGTGCGCAGTTACGTATTGGCAACAGAAATCTTCCATTTCTTTTATTGTTTTAGGTTTACGTTCATGAAAGAAAGCAAGGAAAGACTCATTGACAGACGACATGACTTTGTCTCTAAGTATTAAGTCCATAAGTCCTTCATAAGTTTTTTCCGTCTTAGATAGTTCAACCCATCGTGAGAAAGTAATGCGTATTCTTGCAATAAACTCGGAGAATTCAACTCCATTTTCAGGTAACATGTTTTTAAATTGTAGACGATAGCCGTCTTCGTTAAGCTGATATTTCTTTAACAAAGCGGCCCTGACAACCTCATAATTGTTCTTGTCAGGTTCATCCACCATATTTAATGTACTTAGAGCTTTACCTGTCAGTATCCCTGATAACTGATAAACATATTTTGCTTTGTCTATGTTATGAGCTGTACATGCTTGTTCAAATCTGTCCAGATAGAACATTATGTCATCACTGGAAGGACTAAATGTTGGTAACTTAATCTTAAAAGTATCATTATTAGCCTTACCAGAAGATGAACCCTTGTTTGAATCATTACCATTACTCATGCTCGTCAATTTCAATTTCTCCAACTCTAAAGCTAAGAGTTTTTCTTCATGTTCCATTTTTGCTTTCCTCTCATCAGACTCTCTTTGTAACTTCCTTTCTTCAGCTTGAGCCTGCATTTGAAGTCTTTCATTTTCAGCTTCTTTTTCAAGTCTTTTATTTTCAGCTTCTTTTTCAAGTCTTTTATTCTCAGCCTCTAGCTGTAGCTTTCTTTCCTCAGCTTCTGATTCCCTTTTTTGTTTTTCCATTTCCATTTGGAATCTCTTTTCATCCACCTGCATCTGCAGTTTCTTTTGTTCAGCTTCCATATGCAGTTTCTTTTGTTCAGCTTCCATTGCTTTATCATATCGAGCAGTTGCAAATTCTTCTAACTTATCACCAGTCTTCCCAAGCAATTTACCCTGCTCAATAAAGTGCTCAAATGTAGACATGTTGTCTAACATATGAGTCCAAAACCTGAAATAATTAACTAATTTATTTCAAATCTAAGTGTAACAAGTCTTAATTAAGCACTTGTATATTCACATCACATTATATTATCCCAGTCTCTGTGGGAAACAAGTCTCCAATCAAAGAACTTGTATATGAAATATCAATACAAACAAATCACAACAAAACTAAAGAATGTGAAATAATAACGAAAACAATATTAAAACATGTCATCACAGCTAACATAAATAGCAACAGAAGTCGCTTAGCAAATTCCAGTATCGGAAATTTGCAAACCCTACAGAAAACGCTCACAATAGACGACCTCTATGACGTGGCATAATCTAACGGAGACACCACCCAACCGAGAACCCGCTGAAATATAAACATATAAATATACAAATAACATATAGACATATAACATATAGAATGAGATGATACACAGAAGACTCAGCAGAAGTATAAGGGCACAGTTTACATACAAACAGGCCACTTAACTTAAAGGCTTCCAATCGTCGAACAGCAGAAAAACGGATGTCAATCAACGTCCTAAAGAGCGAAGCTCCAACGATGATGGCACATCTGAACTGCTTCCACTGCTAACACGATGGTACAAGAGCTTCTGACATACTGTGTGTTGAGTTGTTTCGGCACTTGACCTTCTAATCCAAAAGTAAGTTGATGGAAATCGGTACTTGGCCTTCTTCAGAAAACAACCCGTTTCAACCGGCACTTGACCTTTTCAAAAAACGACAGCACTGGAACCTTGACAGCAGCAACTTGCTTGACTTGCGTAAAAGATAACAGCAGTCCGAGTTATCCGGCAACATGTAACAACGCCGGGTACTGTCAAATTCTTGTTTCCGTCAAAAAGTTGAAATTTCGACTTTTACCGGGCAACGCCGAGTACTTTGAAAATTTTGAAGATGTTGACTGTATTGAAGAATGTTAATTTCTTGAAGGATGCTGATGAATTCTTGTTGAAAATGAAGTGGGTAAGGGACCCCGTGTTTGCTAGTACCAGAATCAAACCAGCTTATGGCCACCAAATGATGCGTGATGCCATATGATGATGGATGGCATCCGCATGTCTGGTTTTGTGTAGTGTGTAGATGTGTTCAGTCAAAACAATGTTCATGCAACAATAACAGGGCAATCCACATAGGACGTCAGTAAACTCACGACGTATAAAGTCAATGAGTCTTGAAACAGCCGTTGACGTTTTTCTTCATTATTTATTGTGGACGCCACAGTGACAAAATGGTTACGCAAATGTGTAGGCACATCAAACAGTCATTATCACAGCAACATTCAATACAGCAATAAACGGTAGACAGCATTACAATGATGAGTCAGATGCATGTTATATTTCATAGTGCTGTAAATGTAGTCAGGTGGAAAACTCCATCCTTTTCTATAACAGCCAGGAGATAACCAGATGTATGAGATCAGTTCACTCTCCTTAGTTTGACTTCAGCAAGACAGACACGTCTGCCGAAGTATAAATAATGTCCTCAAGAATATCCTCTAGATAATAAAGGTTTTCTAAACCTAGTTCATTTAACAAAGTAGCAAGTAATGGTCCTTGGTACATGCATCAACCGATGCAGTACAATGCAGCGACATGTGAGCTGGAAAAGAACATCTCGTGACGACGACTTTCGGAGACAGGCTATGAATCGAAATCGCTCACGACCCAAAATCGATAGAGTTAATGAAAAAGTCAATTTACCTTGCTTTCATGAAATACACAGAAATATCACGCCTCCCGACATGTGGGAAAACACTAGAGGTATTATCTCGACTAAACGAAATATCCATAAGAGGACTACACATCCCTGACAGAACAAAAGAAAGCGGAGATCCCCTCTTCAACGAGGCATCTCTTTCGCCATTCCAAATCGCTCACCCCCACTAGTGGTGGGCGGAAACCGATCGACCAAACAACAAGACAAGTCATGCGCAGTCCAGCGCAAAAATGACCACAGCTCAAAAGTTAACTGCATTCGATACCAACGCGAGAAGACAAATGCTTACCGAGAAAAGTGACTATAAATTACAAGCAGTTGTTGCCCTTGCGTTATAAAACAGATATTGAAATAAAACGATGTTGCGAGAATTTATCACGCAACAAGTATCTTATATGGGTTTCAAAGGTGTCTACCTTCGCACAAGATTACTCTTGGCAGAGATGTGGATAGAAGGGTAATGACACTTCTATCACAAAGGGAGTCTTCACAAGATTTTCAGATAAGCGAAAACAATGCTGCTTTGGCGGAGAAGGTTAATTCTAGAATCTGCCGACAACGTTTGTGAAGAATTAAGCAATGGTTAATCTTAGCTCGTTAAGCCCCCACCTCTGATTTACTCAGTGGAATTCTTACTATTCTGGTATAGCTCTGTTTAGAGTGTGTGTAGTAAATTGACTGACACAAACATGCAGTAACTTTAAAAGGATTAAATCGAAGTTAAATTTGTATAATTACAAATAACAAAATTTAGTAATCACTTCAGGTTTTAACATGTTTAAAGAATTGAATAATATTTTCTGAAAAGTTTGTCATCACTGTTGTGATGAGATTTAACTGAATAAAGAAGGTCACTTTTCGCAGCGGATATTTTCCACTTAGCTGTCAGTGGTAGTTCCTCCACCAGCTTGGTTGGTTGTTGGTAGACTGTATCGCTGTTTACGCTCGTTTCTGGTCAATATTAAAAGTGCCGCACGTTCCTAGAACGTCATGGAGTAACGGCAAAGCTGGTCCTTCGTCTTAAAGCGGAGGCCACTGTCCTATTATTATTCCAGAGATAGTACCCGTCAGCTGGTACCACCACCAATAACCGTGATGAAAGAATAGAAGGGAAACGCTCTCCTAAGTAGAGGTGGGCAAATAGACACACTTAGCTGTGTCGAGACATTCGAAACAGTGGGTTAAACTGTGTCGACACACTGTTTCGACACAACGGCACAGCGGCTCTTTTGCCCGTATTGGGGAGAAAGAAGTCTCTTATAGACAGTACCGGGGCGGGTATACATGAACTGTGTGAGTCAATTTCCTCTGTTTTTACTGTCGTGTGTGAAAATCTATGGCGTTTCTTTCTTTCTTCTTTGATCCTTAACCGCCGACCGTCAAAACAGTCAGTGGCCATCACGCCTAGTGGCATCTTCATATGGCGTTTCGTGTGACCACAATTCAATATTTTTACACGAGTCTTCATTATGATGAAATAAAACGTAGATATGATGATAGCTGCAGTATATGGGAAAATAATAAAAAACAACAATAATAATAACACATGATATCAAACTAGAGTAAGTGGATTCAAATCCACACCGAGTACACAGATATCAGCAGAGCTAATAACGTGTCCATTACATTTATACGAACACACGGACACTTTCAACTTTAACATAGCGCCTAAAACATTGACAACTGCAGCACTGACACAATTTCCAGTGTCTATAACTTCTCAGCAAAAATAATATCACTTGTAAAATCAAGTCATCATAACACATCCCTGAAAAATATGACATGTTTGATATTCCATACTAATGTTCCGAACGATTTATTCGAGGCAGACACGAACTGAAACTGTGTCCATGTATCGAACCTGTCGAACTCGGTGCTGTTTCGAAGCATTGTTTGACACATACACACAGTAGCCATCTCTACTCTGCAAGACAGCGAGGCAGACAGGAACCGACACTGTATCGACACGGCAAGAAGGCTCTGTATCGAATCGTTCGGGTACGATACTGTTTCGAAGCATTGTTTCGACACATACACACAGTAGCCATCTCTACTCCTAAGTATTACGTTTTCCGGCACATAGTTATGTGCCCTCCTATTTCTATTTCACCATCCCATTTAACTAAGAATTACTTTCGATGAGTATTAAATTTAGCTCTCGAGAGAAACCTTTCTCTACATTTAAATTGAACAGGTTAATAATACAGATATAATATGTTTACATTTACATTTCCACTGTTTGAACAGTGTTCACAATATAAATTGAATATGTTTTCATTTATATTTACACTGATTGAAAAGTTTGAAGCTCCTTTTAATTTTAAAGTGAATATGTTTTCGTTTACATCTACATTGATTGAAAATGTTGATATTATACTCAGAATGTACATCCTTTCTTTCATCTTTCTCTCCCTGCTCCATATGGAACCTGGGACTATTTATGCTTTTAGTTCTCTTTAATAAACTAGCAATAAAGCAATCACCAGTCCCTTGCAGTGGTGGTTCATGAAATCATCATTCTTTATGCTGAGGTTGCCAGCCTCAAATGACTTCGACATTCCTAGCACGTTTCACACATTAAAATTCATACGGTAATATATACAAATATGTTAGTACACATGTTAGTAATGAAATATATAATGTAAAATCCCAACTTATGCCAATCTTGGCTCACAGACGTTTTTGCTCAGATGAAAAAGTTAAGGCACTTGGTTACGCCTTTTACACTTGTACCTGGGGTCGTTAATTTAGCACTAAAACGCCCTCTTTGACTGTGTGTTCAGTTTCTTCAGAGCCCGGTTCCTTACAAAAATGGATTTCCTGGGCTGAATTAAGTCTTACAAGGTGTTCCAATAACAGACCGGTCTGATAAATGAAAATCCTGAATTTTCCTCTGACAATTCTGGTTGTTCTTGGCAAGCGATTCCTCAGAGTAAATGTTCACAGTGAAGGAACACTGAACAAACGCCAGATTATATTCACGGTCCTACCCCGCTCTGTTTGTTATGTAGCTCAAATGATCAGCCAATATGATTTGAATATGTTGCATGACTCATCTAGTGCACAATTTCAAACATTACTTTTCTGAAAATGGGTTGTAAACATCCGATTGCCCTGTGTACCAACTCACAAACGCATCGGTGACCTCACACGACAATGTGTGTAAGATGTAATACTTATTACTTTCAGATAAAGTAATGTTGTCGTTACGAGCCCGACAGGAAATGATTATGTCATAAGTTGTCTGTCCGAATGTGTTGCACAGACGGGTAATCTCTTATCTGTCCCGTACACTGGCCTTATCAGCGATTATCTCAGCAAAACTGGGACCCGCCTAGCAAATACACTGGGGCGAAAACAAAGTCATAGTGCAATCTAGTCATGGTATAACTTAGTCAGGGTATAACAAAGTCATAGTACAACATAGTCATAGTATAACAAGGTCGTAGTAAAACCAATTTATGGAATGACAAAATCATGGTACAATCTAGATATGGAGTGACAAAGTTATAGAACAACCTGGTCACGGCACACAAAGTCATGGTATAATAAAGTTATGGTACAATCTAGTCAGGATATAACAAAAGCATCATATAACCTAGTCATGTATAACAACGTCATGGTACAACTTAGTCAGGGTATACAAAAGTCATGGAATTATCTAGTCATGGTATAACAGTCATAACCTAATAATGGTATTACAAAGTCATGGAACAATCTGGTCATGGTATAAGAGTCAAGTACAGCCTAATACCATCACCAAACAAGATCTGCTTACTCGGAGCAAGCAAGAGGACATGCACACCATCATAGCTGGCAGACGCTGGAGCTGGGTTGGCCATGTCCTCAGAGGAGACCCCGATGCCATCACAAGAACAGCTATGCTTTGGACCCCTGAAGGAAAACGAAAGAGAGGCCGACCAAAAATAACCTTGCGGAGGACTGTGGAGGCTGAGATGCAAAGAATGAACCAGAGTTGGGAGACTGTACGAAGGATGGCCGCCGACCGAGCAAAGTGAAATCAATTTGTTGTTGCCCTACAAGACGCCACTAGGCGTGATGGCCACTGACTGCTTTGACGGTGGGCGGTTAAGGATCAAAGAAGAAGAAGACAGCCTAATCGTGGCTTAACAAAGCCATGGTATAACATAGTCATGGTATAATAAAGGTGTGGTACAACCTAGCCATGGTATGACAAAGCCATAGTACAACCAAGTCAGGGAATATCAAAGCTATAGTACAACCTAGTCAGGGTATAACAAAGCCTTAGTATTAACCTAGTCATAGTATTACAAAACCATAGTACAACGTAGTCGGGGTACAACAAAGCAATTGTACTAACTTATTCAGGGTATAACAAAACCCTAATACTAACCTTGTCATGGTATTACAAAGCCATGGTAATAACCTATTCAAAGTATAACAAATCCATAGTACAAGTTAGTCAGGATATAACAAAGTGTCGTACGGTAGGTTAATTGTTTTATTAGGCCCGTCTAAGTATAGAGTGAATGTTGACAGATACACGAGAATGTATAGAAAATTGATTTCACAGGTGGTAGGTTGAGGGAAAGATATGTCTCTGGAGTGAGTAGGTTTCTCTCCTCCAGCCTATCCGTACAACTGTGCTTTGTTTACAAGACAGTCTTAGGCCTCCCTATTTAAAATAGTAAGACAAGTTATTCTACACACACAACACTATGTGACAACAAGACTCATACACGTGAAAAACTAAGGATAAATGGGTATGGGTCTGACCAACATACAAAGTTAAATTTCTTTGTTGTTTATTATCACTAAACTTGTCACAACATCAAATACGCAAAAGATATCAAGAAAATCATTTACATACATAGTGTGGTAAAGTGGGATGTTATAAATATTTATAGGGGACTTAGTGTACTGACTGAGATCAGCTGTGAAGGTATCTGTATCTATTAAGTGTGGTGTATTACAGATGACCTTACTTGCTACCACATTTATACCTCAGTCAGAATTATTCTGGAATATTGTGATGACTACGTTAAATGTCTAGGGTTATGAAAATGATGAAGTGTAAGTCACAACAACAACAGACAGATAAACAATTTAATTTATTCCACAACACTTTACAACACTGTGACACTCACACACATATAACACTCTATAAGACTATCTTAAATGAGTCAAGTTTTTAAGTTTAAAAATATATGTATTAATTCTTTCAATAATGGGTATCCTGATTCAACTACACAGTGAACCAGGAATCACAATCAAATGTAATTACAAGTAGTATGTACACAGTTTATATATATGAACTTTGTATTGACATATTTTATTATTATTATTCTATGTGTGTAATTTGTGAAGTAGTAATATGAGGTAATACTGGTTTTGTTCAAGCTTGGTTGTTGTTTTTCATCATGACTTCAAGTGTTTGATTATCGTGGAAATAGTATTGGGAAAAGTTCACAGTTCCTGTCATTTGAACCAATTAATTGTCCCTCTGTGTTTAATAAAATGTCAATTTTTGAGGTGGCACAGAATGTTGAGCTACTCTGGCCACAGAAGCTTATCTTTCGTGATGGCGGCAGGAAAAGATTCCTCTGCTCGATTGCTTCACTGTGTTCTGGAGACACCTCACTGGTCGCTATCTGGACCCAGGAGTATGCTGTCAGCCTCTGGATTCAGCAAAACTCAGACCAGGTGCTGCTTCAATAACTAGGACCACAGTCCCTGAAACAAGAAGGTTGTACCTCCTACTTCAGATCTAATTTATAATCTATTTCCACACTGAACACAATACAGAACAAACACTGAGTTCAGAGCGGTAGGCCAACTGCTAGCTTCATCTGAAACAATTTACACCAGTATACTCCTCCCTAATGGTTACTACGCCTGTGCAATTCCAACATTATTTCCTTCTAGTCAATAAGATAGGTGTCAGTGTACTATTTGGCAATTCCATGCAGTTTTCTTTTCTCCGACACGTTCGGTTCAGGTTGGAGCACTATCTAGGCCTTGCCTCATGTTCGCTACTGAACCACGCACATATACAGACATACATTTTCAATTTACATTCAATTTTCATTAAAAAGATATCGAATATGTCAAGCTTACCACAATTCATGGAAATAATACACAGATACGTTGACTGGCGATGAATAATGGCACAAATTCCGATCTGCCTCAGTCCCAGACTTTTATTTAGAAAAATATGATCTGGATCTCAACGCACTGTTTCTTAGTAAGTTTATTTTAAAAAGTGGCACTGAACTGACGCTCCTAATTGACTATATTGGCGGGTCTAACCAATCGGGCCATGTTTACGCAGCTTTTCAAAAAAAAGTACCCCTACTCACGTTTCCCTAACAACAAAAAATTAGTATTTGTAGTCCGACTAATCGTGTTTTGCCTTACATTTACTTCTATCCAATCAAATAGGATTTAACATGGGGGCCTATTTCCTTTAAAATGGTGGTTTCAAAACATGCCACTGTGCGATTATGATTTGGTGTTGTCTGACACCCTCACTATTTTCTTTTGGCTATAATTTGTTAATTCCTAGACTATTTGCGTAACACTTAACATATTCTTTGTCAGCAAGTCCTAAGGAACCCAAATATATAAGTTTAATGGGGCTAAGGGGCTGCGTTCAAAATATGCATTTTCTTCTACCTCCCGTTCACTTCGATACGATGTGGTGTCTGGGTACTGTCAGGCTTTCAAACGTAAACCAGTATACTGTCATGTTTCCTAATAAGCGTTTTTCAGGTTTTCAAACCCAACTCTCGTAGTTATAGTGTTTTTTATCACGGTCTATTTGAAAAAAAGTTAGTGCTTCTGGCCTTTCGCGCGGGGAGGTGGCATTAATTGTATATCCCGAGACGCGTGTTAGTGTTGCATGCGTTCCTGCTTTCAGCCCTCACTCTCTCTATCCTTATTCCATCTGTCCTTCCATTTATGTTAACGTAGTGTATAAAATGAAATTAATGGAAGTATTAATTTAGGTCATTAATCAGCTTGCGTATCTCAAGGTTTTCTTAGAAATGCAGTACACGTTTTATTGTAGAAAGCGTGTAGTAATGCAGTAGGCTTTACTATCAACGTGAAACGTTACAATTTGCAGACGAAGTAGAAAACAAGGGGGATTTTTGTACGCCATTGTGACAGCACTGTACTTTTACCATTTCTCTTTCCTTTTATTGAATTTATGTGTTAGGCTTTACATTTACCTTTTAATTTATATATGTGGATTTAGAATGTTTCACGACACATAGGAAGTAAAGAAGAATGGTGCGCCTTCACGGTATGGAGAAAACCCCAAACAAATATTAACCCAAAGGTTGAAGGTTAGCACTTGGTTACAGAATAAACAATCTTTGTACAATTTAAGACCATGTAAAGTAAACAAAAATAAGACAACCAAATTAATAGATAGTTTCCAGCAAAACAAAATCATCACACTCTCTCACTCAGTAGCCACCTCTCACTCTGTTACCTATAGTTTTTTTACCCGTGGGTCTGTGGTATCCCCTGATAACAGATTATTCCTCGAACATAATCCCTACTTTCACTGTGGTTAATGTACCACTCCAGCTTTCGAGGATACAAGTTGGCCCCAGTTCATCCAAAAAAAAAACTAGTGAGATGAACGCCGAATATGTTATTTTCCTTGACTAATCCTGGTAGCAATATAAATCGTAAAGGTTATTGTCACTGTTCTTAACAATCACTTTTCCTCCGATGGGGGTGCACAGGCGAATATAAGTCTAGAAACAGGAACTACAACTGAATAAAATTGTTACGGCAACGCTTGCAGTGTATGGGTGGGCGGGGAAAAACAGGCTTGTTTTCCGCTCGGTCTGGAACTTCTATCTGGATACAGGTGTCATCTCAAATAGGCGAATAGTGTGAGAATCCTTGCTGTTGACCATTTAAGAGAGGGGGATACTTCTAGTATCTTGAAGAATCTGGTTGCTCCTAATTTGTAAACTGATGATGATGGATTTTTATATCGGCCGACTCTTTGCCAGAGTGCCGGTCCTGTCTAGTGTATAGAATAGGTACTCCACTTGAATACAACTGTCAGGTGTCGGGGGGAAATAATGATGTTATCAGGTATACGCCACTGTTGTGCTATTAAAAATAATATCGTGGATTTGGTAAGTCCAGTATTTATGATTTTCAGTCACAATATATCATCGGGCTAGTACACACTTATAAATGAAAATGAAAAAGACCGCTGGTCGTCCGCTTGGGATCAGGTCTGCGAAAAATACAAGAAATCATTTGTGGAAAAATGCTACCATTGTATGTAAATATATATATCTATAGACGGGGACACGACAATCTCTCATCCGCTCTGTCAATCCTGTCGAATTTAAAAGATACACGGTGTTTGCCCTGCGCCTACACTAACTGACGTCGCTGGCCGCTGATTTAGTTCGGACCGAGTCGATGATGACTCACCCGTACCGTTTCGCGGCTGGCGGGCACTCGCACAGTGTGTTATAATTTTTTTCATACGCACCACGTACAACTTAATCACCTGTCACTTAGTTAGCTATTAAATTGTCGGTGTCTGTTATTTTGTTGTATAGGCATTTTAAAAAAAAATAGACGCTATAATAACAATAATGCAAATGAAATATAAACATGTATTCTTTTCTCCCTCTGTCAGTCGTCTAGCGCCTCTAAGTCCGGTCTGGTTAACAGTCGTGTTTATTTCTCTCTCCTGGAGAGTTAAGTGCCGCGTCCGTCTACACTGTAAACATAGTTACGGTCTCGTCTCAGTTATGTAGCGGTCGGGTGGCGTGATCTAACATTTTAATGGAATATCTGGTTATGAAAATCGCTACGTGTTATTTTATTCTTCTTCTTCTTCTTCCTCGTTCGCCCTGAAAAGGACGGTGGTTGCGTTGTGTCTGTTTACGCCTAAGCTGTGATATCTGCACCTTTCGGTCGACACATCCGACTTCAGCACGGCATTTTTTAGGGACCGGGTTTGCCTTCCCATTTCGATCCGTACTCGCTCAGCGAGACTGCACTGCTGCAGACTGTTTCCAGGACCACCACGTGGAGGTGGAGTACGGTCTTGACCAGCTCTGGTTCGCTGGTCCTGATGCAAGCAGTCAAGCTATGGGTCGCTGACTGCAATCACTATTGCTGCATCTTTGGGTCCCTATATTTTATTCAATTCGCCTTACTAGCAAGAAAAATCTAAGTGAATTATAAGTGTTTAAATTTAAATGCTATCACCGTGAAATACTTAGAACTAGTTTCCTCTTACCAGAAATCCAGAATGAAATCTCCACGAATCACTTATAACAATGCTCCAAAAAGAAATGATTTATGACTGCACGCTAGACTCTTCTGACTGACGACTGATGGTTGGGTTATAGAAACAGCAGTATATACAAATCATAGATTTCTCTTGATCTCTAATGGCGTTATTTCGCACTCCTGTGTGGGACAAAAATTCAGGAGCTAGAGTTATCAAGATGAAAGGCTTTACGTTTCGGTCTTCCAGAGTTTCGCGTCTGGAGCTTTGACCGACATCAAAAGACTTTCGTTCTCCTAGCGGGTTTCTCTTAGAATGCCCGTGTACCAAGATCAAAGGGTACTAGGGGATTCTAGATTTTCCCTGAGTGAACTTCAAAGGGTCTGTTCCGTCTCTCTCACGTGCTGTCTGGCTGTCAAGCATTATATGACTAACAGATAAGCTCGCGTGAGTTGAAAGAAGTATAACCAAAGCGTGATTTGTTTCCTGCTATGACTGACAGGTCAAGAAGATTGTAAACACTGCGTTGGCTAGTATTTAAAGAAAAAGAGGGCGGGGACAAAAGGGTACACTACAGAAGAAAGGACAGGTAGTATAATGCCTGTTTTAGCTAGCAAATCAGAGAGCAGCTATTAGGTTACATTAGGCTGTCAGATTACTGTAGACTCTTTTCTATCACACGTCACACACAGCCATATAAGAAACCTCGTCAGGTTATAACAGAGCCATATTACAAAGCTAGTCAGGGTATAACAAAGTCTTGGTACAGAAAGTGAGAGAGAGAGAGAGAGAAAGAGAGAGAGAGAGAGAGAGAGAGAGAGAGAGAGAGAGAGAGAGAGGAACAGAAAAAGAATATAGCAAATGTAGTGGCGTATTTAAACAGATGTGAAACAATGTTGCGAAATGTTCCCTTGCATATTTTATATCTACACTGAAAAGATTTTCAGATACGTGCAAGAAATGAAACAGATACTAACATCTAAACAACTAACTCAAAAACTCAAACTGAGAATCATCAAATGCTATGTATATTCTTCATTATTGTATGGTGCAGAAACAGGGACAATGAACGAACAATTAAAAGAAAGAATTGATGCCCTTGAGATGTGGATATATACAACAATGAGGCACATTTTCGTGGAAAGAGAGGAACAAAATTAAAGAGGTCATAGAAAACTTAGGAATAAAAAAAGAAATTAATGAAGGAGAGCAGCTAAAATATTTTGGCCACGTAAAAAGACATTAGACCTTACTGAAGACCATAATATAAGACAGAGTTGAAAGCAAACGTACAAGAGGAAGCCAACGCTATAAGTAGGAAGATAACGTCAAGAGATGGACAGAGAAGAGTCTATCAGAGTGCACCACCAAGACAAGAGACAGAAGACGTTAGAGATCCATTGCAGCCGACCTTCGATGTGAAGATGGCACCTGATGTTGGTGAGACTAAATGCTAAAACTAAGCATCGGCGGAATGTCAATAAACAACCTTAGATGTGCATACGATACAGTTTTGTTCGCTGAAGGTGAACAGAAATTATTAGAATTGGTGAAACTAATAAATAGCATTGGCCATGAATATAGATTGGACATTAACACTGTGATAACAAAAACTGTGATTATTAGAAAAGCAGATCAAAAGCCAACTATACAAATAAGAATAAATTGGAAGATACAAAAGCACGCCAGCAGTAGTTTCTGAAAACATGAACACATCATAACAAAAGAAGGCAGATGTGAAACAGAAATCAGAACGAGGGTAGGGCGGGACAAAACTACATTCAACAACATGAAACAGATACTAACATTCAAACAAATGGCTCGCAAATTAAAATAAGAGTCAAACAGTGTTCAATACACTTTTCATTACCGCATGAATTAGAAACATGGGCAATGAAACTGCAGCTAGAAGAATTAGTTAGTCCTATGAGATGTGGATATACAGAACAAAAAGGAACGTATCATGGCGAGAGAAGAGTACAGGTGAAGATGTTAGTAGTAGAGTATGTTGGAAACAGGGTGTATTCTGCAGGAGCGCTGCAGGAGCACCTGCAGGAGCATGACTTTTATATAGCAAAAATTCTGCAGGAGCGCTGCAGGGGCAAGATGGCGGACTTGAGCTAACAAGGGGAGGTTATTTGGGTCAAGATGGCGGACTTGAGCTAACAAGGGGGAGATAACAAGATGGCGGACTTGAGCTAACAAGGGGGAGATAATAGGAAGAGGAGGGGCAAGATGGCGTGTTTTAGATAACAAGAAGACGATGTTAATGATAAGGAAAATGTGGCAAGATGGCGGTTAGGTATTTTGAGCTAACAAGGGGGAGATAATAGGAAGAGGAGGGACTAACAAGTAAGATGGCGGATATTGAGATAACAATGGGGGGAGATTATTTTTATGGAGGTATGAGACTTGAGTTAATGAGAATAATAGGAAGAGGTGTGTTTATATAAGGAAAATGTGGCAAGACGGTTGTTTTTTATATATTATAGCCAACTTAGGTAGTGTTAGACAAACTTTTAGATAATAGGAAGATATATATTTACATAACAGTTATACGTTATATTTAGACATACATATTTAGACAAATAGTTATACAAACAGTTAGACGAACATTTAGACAAACAATTAGACGATATATAGGTAACAAAAAAGCGTTTTAGTTAATATAGTTTTTTATTTTATATTCAATAGTTTTTTATTTTATATTCAATAGTGTTTTTGTAGTAAAAAACATACATGGTAATATATAGTATTTTTTAACGTAATACATTTTCACATAGTGATATGTACAATTGAAAATATAATTATATGGTGTATATGGTGACATTATCAAACATTGATATTTTCACATAGTGATATTTACATTAATACATATTTATATAGGTAGATGTATGTTCAAAATATACATTATCACAGGGGTACAGGCCAGACCTTGAGGGGTGTCGTCACATTGTCGTCACGTCGTAAGAAATATTTTATGCGTACAGACAGTTTAAATGTTGAGGGGTGAGGTGGTGACGTTGTCGGGATGTACCTGTCGTTTTATGTAAAAGTAAGATAGGGCGTTGCGGTGTTGTTCGTATGTGTAGATGGAGGATTTGTGTGCTCTGAACCCGATATTTTTCCCACCCTGTGCCTGTTGTGTGTTGAGGACGTCTAGGAATGTGTGTTTGTCTACTTTGTTGTGGTGTTTGTTCAAGCCTTTGGTGGTGGTTTTGTCGTAGTCACCAAAACAGTGATACGTCTTGCTACAGAGGGAAACCATCCCTCTACCTTCGTATTCTAATTTAAAAAGGCCCGGTGTCCGCTTGTCGAATAAGATTTGTTCGCGGCATTTCTGACAAAGGGCGCGCGTTTTACCCTCGGTAGCGACGAAAACGGGTCTATGGTCGGGACATACTTCGGCGGGGAACCACTGGTGGTAGGAGCTATAAAATTCTCGTCGCAAAGCGGGCTTAACAACGTCCGCTAAGTTGTCTGAACTAAGGGCCAAGTAAAGGCTGTCTGTGTCCGTCTCGCACAACTGAAAATCTGACCTATCTACAAATTTATCTAAACAGTCGTAGTAAAATTCTAACATGCGTAATTTCGCGTATTGGTAGACGAAAAATCCTATCTGAACGGGGAGGTCCCAACATATAGTCTGTTTAAGTTTCTCTACCTCGAATATGTCGTCCGTCACTAACGTCATTTTCCTAAAACGGGGTGAGTTTATTTGGTCAGAGGTACCCACGCCCATCGTGTACGAAACATCCACGTGCTTCGCCTTATTGGTTAATGTCTTGCCGTAGGCCGCGTTACCTAGCAGTTTCATGGTCTCGCTGGTAATGGCGTAGGCAGGATCAGTATCACCCTGTCGACGCGCGTTCGAAACAGTGTCCCCAAACCGTTTGAAACACGTCACTGGTGTATACTCAAGCACCTGGTAGATACAGGTGACTTCTAACCCTTTGGTCAGGTACCAGCGAAGCAGAGGTGTCGTCAGGAGAATCTTTTTGCCCACATAACTCCCAATCAACGTCCGTCTGGGGGTAGTCAGGAGTTTATGTTTTTCGGCGTATTCCCGCATGAAAGGCCCAATATCTTCCCTCGTGACGTCGACATTCTTAAAAATGGGCGTCATCTCAGAGAAATGTTCTTTTAAAGAGTCGGGGACATGGATATCACACTCGACTTGGCCAAACAAGGTCTCGTCCAGCACCGAGGCGAGAATATTTTCTTTTGTCAGGGGGTACCGACATTTCGTGTAAGATGGTTTCTGGTTCGGGAAGGTGGCGTTCAGAAAACGACGGATTGATGGGTCAGTTTTCTTCAACGCCTGCCACTCGCATTCCCACATTTCGACAACGGTAACGTTGCAATGGCCCCGTAAATAAGAACTTGTGTCCACCGTATCTGCGTACAACTCAGCCAATGGTTTGTTGTTGACGGGGTTATCGTCACGACCGGTTGTTGGTGGGCATTTAGGGTAGCCGTGGAATAGGCAACCGTGGAACTGAGAGGCGGGTTGAGAGTGTCTGTCCCAAGCGTCTACCCTAACGCATACATCACCCAACGCCTTCTCCCGTCCGTTAAACTGGGTTTTTAAGGTCACTTTTTTGGTGGGAGACCCAAGCCAAATAATCGCGGCACTGCACGGTATATTTGTGGAGTTTGTGGTGCTTGAAACCATCATCCTTGTACCGTCTAACGGGAAAGTCAGTGGGCATTTTCTGCATTATCGCCCACAAATAAAGGGCGTTGGCATCAAAACCTTTAATGCTTGAACCGTTTTGCCACCTCTAATGCGGGTTTGTCCTTGCTCGTGGAACCTGTGAATAATAATTAAGGGTCCCCCTTCGATGTTTTGGCGTCAGGTGTTATGCAACTCTGCGCACTGCTTCGAGCATAAAGAAAACATGACGTTGAGCGGGAGGGTTTTGAAGAGGTACTTTAACGTGACACCGGGCACGGAGATCGCATCTTTAAACATGTCTACACCTAGGCGCGCGTAAAAACTAACTTGTCGGTCTAACGCTACCAGGAAGGGGACCACGTCTTTATTGTTGTACCACGTCAGAAAGTCGCGCAACGTGGTCATGTGGTTCTCGGCCCACACCTTCTGGCACTCGGCGTACTCATCCGCGGAAATGTTAGCATTTTTAAGTTTGGAAAAAAATGCCGAGTGGGGTGGTAACGCGGTTTCATCTAACTTTGTTAAATCTGTTATGTACTCGTAACAAAAATATCCTTTCGTTTCTTTAACATTGTACGCCGCGAGATATTTGCTATAGCTAAAAAAACGGGGGGCTAGGGTAATTGACTATATCTAAAAACTTTTAAGTCGCTAGTGGCAATACACATAAAAATTATTGTTTCGCTGACTAAAAATTGGAAGTCTTCCCCCATGAAATAATCGGATGAGATACGGTTTGATTACGTTCACGTCGTACTTACCCGAATTGAAACCTAACACCGGTAGCTCCCCCAAATAACCCTCTAATCTAGTAAGGAGCCCGTCTGAATTACCGATCGTCTCTAAAGCCTTGAGTTGGGTGCAAACGTCGTCAAAATACGCACGCAGAATCTCATACGAGGCCGCGGCAATTTTGAGCAGATGGTCAGCCATCGTATTGACCAACTCCTGTGGATCACCCGTTGTGATAAAACACACGGGAGCTTCAAAACCGGGGACGTTAGAAGCCACCGAACACGACAGGGGCACGTGTTTGGCTGTGTAGGTAGTGGCATTACCACTGGGCACTACAGTGTTCTCAAAAAAACACTCATAGTCAAATGTGGCGCGATAAGGGAAGACGAATTTTGTGTCTACGTCTATGCCCTCCTCCTTGATTAAGTCCCAAATGGTCTCTGGGGGATTATACACACCACCTCTAAATGTTTCTCTTCGCTTAGAGCCAGTACAGCGCTTTTCATGGCGCGTCATAAGCCAATACTCCTGCCACAACTTACCGCAATCGGGACACGAAAAAGAGTTACTGGCCCTATCAATATCTGCTATGTACATGAAGTGGTTCTTAAACATTAACAGACGCAACGTATCTGTAAAAGTGTCGCTACCTCTAAGTTTGGGGGTCAGGTTTTCCTCGTCGTCAAATTCGAAAACATCAATATTTATATTAAAACATTTTTCTAATTGGGGCATATCGTTTAAACTAACCCCGGGGAAATCGACGAGGGACCTAAGTCCCTGCTGTGTTTGCCACTGCTCGACTAACCGACGCGTCGGTGTTCTAACATCTTTAACGGCACCACCCCTAAAAACGGCTAGACATCTAAAAAAGCAAAAGTTATCACTGTATGGTTTGGAGTTTGAGTCGTGTTGTAGTGTATGGATGTGGTGATTGTCCATGATGAAAGAGGGAATGTCTTGTATGCAGCAGCCGATGGGAAAGTCTTGGATATGGTACAGATAAAACGATGTGGCTGGAATGGCTTCGACAAAGTATTTTGTGTTTGGTCTATTTAACTGAGCTTGTGTGACAATATCGCTGTCGTGTAACTGTGAGAGAAAAGCTTTGAAATCTGTGATGTTGTTGACTAAGTGTGGTTGATCTAAGACGACTGTGTTATTCGAGGAAGCGTGAAAGAAGCGAAGGTCATTTGTTTCTCTGTGTCTCAAGATGATGTGAAAACTGTAGTTTATTTTGAATCTTTTTGTCTGTTGTGTGAATACAGGGAGCAAAAGACGATCCCAGTCCATATTTTCTGTTGGTCTGTTGAAAAAAGTGAATGTGGACAGATATTTATGTTTATTGGAGTGTGTTTTAATTGCTTGCCAGTTTTCAATGTATATTTGTTTTATGTCATCCTGTAAGTCTTCTAAAGAGTCTTCTTCAGTAGGGAGACGGGTTTTTTTATATGGGTTTGAATGCTGGTCATGGGACGTTTCTTGGTCTGGCCTGTTTTTGGTGGATGGGATGGGGTGGGGTTTGAGGAAGATGTCGCTGATGGTAGTGTCAAAGTTGTTGTTCTCGTCGATGGTGTGCTCCCTGCTGCAGCAGGTGATGTCTTTGTGCCTGTTGATGATGCTGAGTCTGTGGTGGCACCTGCAGGTGATGTTTGTGGGTGCGCCGAGCTTGAGTCTGTTGTTGTGACATCTGTTGGGGCACCTGATGTTGGTGTGGGGACAGTCTGATGTTGGTGGTTTCTGTGGGCCCGTAAACTGCTGCGTCGGGTGAATTGTTTCCCACAAATGTCACAGCTAAAACCAGGCATTGAGTGGACTGTCTTTATGTGCTGTGTTAAATTGTCAAGGCGGGTAAATGTTTTGCCACAGCGGGGACACGTGAGACTGTACCCTGGTGCAGTGGTGGCCCCCGCTGAGGGGTTTGTAGTGGACGCTGTTGCAGTGGTGTTCCCCACTGAGTTGTCTATAGCGCCCGCCGGTGCAGTGGTGGCCCCCGCTGAGGGGTTTGTAGCGGACGCTGTTGCAGTGGTGTTCCCCACTGAGTTGTCTATAGCGCCCGCCGGTGCAGTGGTGGTCCCCACTGGGACGTTTATAGCGGCCCATGGTGCAGTGGCTTCCACTGTGGAGGATCTTGGTGCACCGGGTCCATGAAAGACCTCAATATGTTGTTGGAGTGCATCACGACTGGTGAATATTTGAGGACACACACGACAGGGGTGTGTCGGTTCAGTATGTACTGTCCGCATATGTCTCGTTAGGTTGCTTTGACGAGTGAATGATTTGCAGCATTGGCCACAAACATTTTGAATTGAAGACATCTGTGAAGTAGAAACGAAAAACCGTTACTCACACATAAAATTAAATACAAAGAAAGAGAGAAAGAAAGAGAAAGATAGAGAAAGATAGAAAGAAAGAAAACAAAGAAAGAAAGAAAGAAAGAAAAAGAAAGAAAGAAAAAGAAAGAAAGAAAAAGAAAGAAAGAAAGATAGAAAAAGAAAGAAAGAAAAAGAAAGAAAGAAAGAAACAGAAAGATAGAAAGAAACAGAAAGATAGAAAGAGAGAGAGAGCAAGAGAGGAGAGAGAGAGAGAGAGAGAATAAACACAGTGTTATTTCTTATTCTATGTGAAAGAAATTACCCCGCGCGCGCGCTGTGCAAAGATATCGATTAAAAAATCCAGCCTGCGCGTGACGAACTGATCTGTCGTGTAAGAAATAATGGAGATATAAACTTGTTTCAAATGTAATATGTTGATTGTATTATCTCTATATTTTTACATGTATAGTACTGTTAAAAAATATGCTATGTTCTCTTTAATTTTCTTTATTGTGTAAAAAAAAAATATTCATCACGCTCGAGTTTAGTTTGTAGTATTGCACCATCAGTTGAAATCCAGGTTGAGTAATCTCACATAAATGAACAAAAATATGTTATGTCCGGATTTAACATAAAACAATTTAGTATAAGAGTTAACACAGATAGACTATTTTGAAACAGATTTTTTAGCAACACGGGCTAGCGAAAAATCGAATATACAGACATACCTTTTAAATAGAAAAGAGATATTTAATACGACACACGCAAAAACGAACAACTAAAACTTTTAGATGCTCTAAATAGAAATAATTTAACATCTTAACACAGAACATACTTAACGAACAACTAAAACTTATATATTCTCTAAATAGAAATAATTTAACATCCTAACACAGAGTACCGAATACAAACAAACAACTTTTTATAATTTTATTAATTATTTTAACATCTTAACACACGAAAAAACAGATATTTTTAAAGATATTTATGGTAGCCTAACAATTTAACAAAGAAAAAAGAAATAAAACGGGCACATGTCTTTTAAATTCTATATAACGTGTAAAATATTTAACAAACGAATACGTACTATGACAAAACAATTGGTTCTTTTCTTTCAGAGTTGTGTTCGCTTCAGTTTCTGATGGTTTAATGATACGTCTGAAACAATGCATCCCGTTATATCCCCCAAAAATGCGCGTTCGTAACAGAGTTGAATGACCTTACCTTTTACACAATGGTTTACGGCCACTGAATAGTGTAATTAGCACGTACCGAAAACAGACCAATGTATAATTACTGTTCAGGTGTTATGAAACAGTCCCTTTCACCTGGTAATACGATACCTAAACAAACAGGGCTGTTGCTCATTCATCGTTCGTTTGCCACGGCTCATTATCGATGAATATCGACAATTCGTTTACACAGACACAGCTGTTTTATAACTTGACTCGAGTTGTAGCATAAGCAAACATTTGTGACATGTACCAAGATAAAATTCCGAGCATTTTGTTTGTGAGATAGACAGGTGTATCGAGAAAGGGCATTAGCCATTTTAACATCGGTTTATTAAAAAAATATCTAAGTAGTTTGAAATAAATTGAGACACATTTCTTCTTATCTAAACCATATATTAAAAGAGAAAGGTATTTGGCACATTTTATCAAATGTTTTCGAAACACCAATGTCCCTCTGTATATAAAAATATATATTGTTTCAAAATACTAATATATAAAATATATATCCAGAACAAGATACAAATCATGTCTTTAAAAAAGCAAGCTTTAAAATAACTAAAAAGAGAGAGAGAGAGAGCCAGAGAGAGAAAGCCAGAGAGAGAAAGCCAGAGAGAGAGAGAGACAGAGATAGATAGAGAGAGAGACAGAGAGATAGAGAGATAGAGAGATAGAGAGAGAGAGAAAGACAGAGAGCGACAGAGAGAGAGAGAGACAGAGAGAGAAAGACACAGAGAGAGAGGGAGACAAAGCGAGATAGATAGAGAGAAAGACAGAGAGAGAGGGAGAGAGAGCGAGATAGAGAGAGAAAGACAGAGAGAGAGATAGAGAGACAGAGAGAGAGAAAGACAGAGAGAGAGAGAGAGACAGACAGACAGACAGACAGACAGACAGACAGACAGACAGAGAGAGACAGAGAGAGAGACAGAGAGATAGAGAGAGAGAAAGATAGAGACATTTTTAGACTAAAACATTAAAGGAGAGAGAGGGAGAGAGAGAGAGGGAGAGAGAGAGAGAGAGAGAGAGAGAGAGAGAGAGAGAGAGAGAGAGAGAGAGAGAGAGAGAGAGAGAGACATGGTTTTTTAGACTAAAACATTAAAAGATGATGGTAACTTTTAACACACGAATTTGTTTAAAAGTGTATGTTGTCGTATTCTTGACCAGTGGTTCTCAATGTGATTCTCAATATATGTTGGTTGAGTTCTTACAATGTTTTACACTTCCCACCTTGTAGATCAGGGATTCTCAATTCTTACGTTACTCCAAAGGTTCTCACAATGTTTTACACTTCCCACCTTGTAGATCAGGGATTCTCAATTTTCACGTTACTCCAAAGGTTCTCAAATTCTTGATCAGTGGTTCTCACAATGCTTGATTGTCACATTTTTTTTATTCCCACAATTCTTGATTCTCACGTTTTTGTTCTCACAATGTGTAGGGTTTTTGATATAAAATCACTGGTTGTAAGTGAAAGTTATCATTATTAAATATGGACACGAGAATCGCACATCCTTTTACCTGATTAATTTCAGGGCCGACTGGCTCTGGAAAGACTGTTTTTGTCCAACGTTTCCTGACACATATCAAGGATATGGTCACAGTCATACCAGAAGAAATTATTTGGTGTTACGGGGAATGGCAACCTTTATACGATTCAATGACTGGTGTTCAGTTTGTTGAAGGACTGCCCGATATTGAGCAGTGGACAGGTGATAAGAGACGGTTGGTAATTATCGATGACCTCATGAACGAAACAGACGAACGTGTAACTAGTTTATTTACAAAAAAGTCTCATCATAAAAATATAAGCGTCTTTTATCTCGTGCAAAATTTATTTGGCAAGAACAAAGAACACAGAACCATTAGTTTGAATTCTCATTACATTGTGCTTTTCAAAAATCCACGCGATGGATCTCAGATTGTTAATCTAGCCAAACAGATGTACCCAGGTCGGACTGGATATGTTCAGGATAGTTTTAAGGACGCGACCTCGGTTGCACACGGCTATTTGCTAATTGACCTCCGGCAAGACACAACAGATAATCTAAGGCTTCGTTCAAGAATCTTCCCAGAGGAGCAACATATTGTTTACGTACCCAAGTAACATGGGAGAAAAAGTAAAAAAACATGCTGATATGTTAAAATTTCTAGGTACAGCCAAACCACCAGTCATCAAGGCTGTTATGAAAACAGCGTCACCCGAGCTGGTAGGAACACTCTGTGAATGTAGTCACAACGTATTAAAAGGTAACGTTACACTAACTCCCAATCAGAAGAGACGTATGCGTCGTTACAAAAACACCTTGAGAGCCCTTACCAAGAGGACATTATCGCTCAAAAGACGAAAACAATTTTTACAAACTGGAGGTTTTTTAAGTGTGTTGTTAAAACCTTTACTAGCTGTACTAAGAGGTTTTTTGTGAAATGGCTAAGAAAATGATTTTGATGGATCCTCGTTTGTTAGAAAAACCTTATAGACCACCCGATGCTCTAAGAGATAACTTGGGAGAATTGGACACTCAAATGCAACTATTCTTGGATCGACAAGATCTACCAATCGGTGACATGGCTAAACTCTACCAACAAACCTTACAGCGTTATTTGACTCGACTAGAACAGTACAGCCACGTACCTCTAGGTCTCGTCGATATTAAACAACCACCACAAACCAGCGAACAACCCACTGTACTTAAAGAGGAGATCGTCGACAAAACGCCTCAGTCGCCACCCGTCACACCCACTAATCGAAAAAAGGTGGCTAGTAAAGTGCGAGAAACATCATCGTATTCGCTCAGAAGAAGGAAAAAGACGCCAAAGTGGGAACCATGGCCAAAGAAGTGATTTTAAAACGACATTACTACGATCCAAAACGCCCTGGAGCTTATGGCGAAATCGCCCCCTTACAAGGTGCAACCAAACTTAGTCGTAAAAAAATTGAAGAGTGGTTAGGCCATCAGGACACCTACACCCTACACAAGCCGGTGCGCAGAAAATTTAAACGACGTACGACCATTGCAGGTGGTATCGATCAACAGTTCCAGGCTGATTTAATTGACTTGCGTGGTTTAAAGAGATTCAACGATGGGTATTCGTATCTAGTCACGTGTATCGATGTATTTAGTA
Organism: Oreohelix idahoensis; assembly: GCA_024509875.1. NCBI lineage: Eukaryota > Metazoa > Mollusca > Gastropoda > Stylommatophora > Oreohelicidae > Oreohelix > Oreohelix idahoensis. The sequence continues at coordinate 92,930 of JAMPIV010012035.1, forward strand.
AATTTGCTTGGGCTGTTCCTCTGAAAAACAAGACTGGGACAGCTTTAGTAGCAGCGGTAAAGACAATTTTTAACAGTCGCAAACCGATAAATTTTCAAACAGACAAAGGCAGTGAGTTTGTCAACAAAACATTCTTAAAGTTTCTTAAAAACGAAAAGGTCCATTTCTTCACTACGGAGAATGAAGACACCAAAGCAGCTATCGTCGAACGGTTTAATCGAACCCTCAAAGAAAAAACGTGGCGTTACTTTACCAAAACCAACAGTCTTCGCTACGTCGACGTGATACAACAACTGGTCCACAACTACAACAATTCGTATCATCGGAGTATTAAGATGACGCCGGTGGAAGTTACCCCGAACAATCAAGAAAAAGTGTGGCGTACTTTGTATTCGACCCGTGACGTCGTCGGTAGAAAAGTCTATTTTAAACCTGGTGATCGCGTGCGGATCGCCCAAGCCAGACAAACTTTTAAAAAGGGTTATACGCCGGCGTGGACAGAAGAGTTGTTTACGATCAGCCGACTAAACCAAACAAGACCGGTTACGTACATCCTTAAAGATGATTCGGGTGAGGAATTGAAAGGTTCTTTTTACCAAGAAGAACTGCAACGAGTCGGTGACAAGATAGTTTATCGAATCGAGTCCATTTTGGAGGAACGGCGAGGTGTCAGGGGTATAAAAGAATATTTAGTCAAATGGTTCGGATATAACTCGTCATTCAACAGCTGGATTTCAGCCAAACAGCTAGCGAGATATCGAGACTGATGGATATTGAAGAAGACGTGAGCACCCCAGTTTTGAGGCCACCCCCTCCCAAGACCGCGAGAACCTCGTTCTGGCCTTTTTTTTGGGAAACTAGTCCCTCGACTAGAGATCGTTTTCCTCTGTCAGATGATCGTTATATATGTCGTCATCGGTGTCTCATTATTCAATCTGAGTCGGAGCAACGCAGAGGGACCAGACGGCAAGTTTTGGATCGCTTTAATGAGCAGTTGTCTGGGTTACATGTTACCTAACCCCAAGATAGGAAGAGTTATTACGTGACTTTACCCAGCAATGCCTCGATGAAAATATACCCAAACAATAACGCCGGTCACTTTTTCGTCAAATTGCCACAGACTATAGACTTGACTTCACGTTATGAGGTTGGTTTGGTTGAGATTCAATTTCCCAAAAGTTATTTTAACGTGCTAGAGGATGATGTATGGGTACATTATTTTCCCAACAAAGAAGATGAGTCTATACTACTCACGTTACCAGCTGGTCTATACACGTCACCCGACACGCTGATCGACGAGTTGAATCGTTTGCTTTTAGCCACGGATGTGGATGAAAAAGCCCGAGTTAGATTCCATTTTAACAATAATAAGGCCACCTTGAATCTGTATGATCCGGAGGTTGAAGTTAGAATTAGCGAGACGTTGAAACACATGTTAGGTTTTCCTGCCTCGCTCGCCACAGACATTGACCCAATACTACGAGGTGAGACTGAAGTGCAAATGGATAGCGACATGAAAAATGTATACGTGTACTGCGATCTCGTAGCGGCGAGACCGGTTGGAGATGCCTCTGTCCCTTTGTTACGGATTGTGCCTATTTTGGATAGGACTACCGCTTCTGTTTTCAGGATTTACGACAAACCCCACTACGTACCCCTGAGCCGTTTTTTCGTTTGACGCGGTGGAAATCCTTTTAACTAACGATCAGGGTAAGACTATCCCATTCACTAGCGGAGCTTCGGTGTTGACACTACACTTCCGAACTCACAGACGGTTTGATTTTGACTAGAAAAAATGGTGAGACACGTACCCATCCGACGAAACCCCAAGATGTATGAGGAGTTTTACTGCAACCAAGCTGGCCATGGGATGCCAGTGTTTATCGGAGGCAGAAGTCAAAGAGGACATGGTTTGGGTAGTTTTTTCGGCGGGCTCGGTCGTATGGTTCTCCCGTGGTTAAAAACTGGAGGCAAAGCTTTACTCAGAGAAGGGCTTGGGACCGGTCTACAGGTCGCGAGCGATGCGTTAGCCGGCAGAAATGTTGGCGAGGCATTTCGTGAACGAGCGAAAGAATCTGGTCAACGTTTATTACAGGGAGCGGTTGAACACCTCACCACTAACCAATCGGGTAGCGGACTTAGAAAAAGAAAAAGAAAACGAGAGCTGCCCCACCTGGCGAGCCGAAACGCATAAAACGCAGTAACCGAGCTCGACCTTCTCATTCTCACCAGAAGAAGCGAAGGTACTCTGATATATTTGAATGATGGCGCTTATTCACCCCAACTCGTGCGAATGTCTTCACAGTGGTCTAGATTTGTTTAGCGTACCACCAACGCAGACAGCCGTAGAAGAGGGACAATTTGTGGAGATACATCCGTTGGCCGCCTTAGCCCCCGGAGCCCCGGTGGAATTTGTAATTTCGGGAAACGGTGAGGAATATCTAGATTTGTTCAATACTTTTCTACACGTGCGCGCCAAAGTTACGTTAGCTAATGGCGGCGCATTACCCGCTGACGCAGAGGTGGCCCCGATCAACTATTACCTGCACAGTTTATTCTCCCAAGTCGACGTTTCACTGAACGATACGCTGATTACACCCAGCGAGAACACCTACCCTTATAGAGCTTACATCGAAGCCACGTTGAATTACGGGGAGGAACCCAAACGAGGTCATCTGACATCGGCTCTGTTTTACAAAGACACGCCAAATTTTATTACGGACACAATTGGTGACAATAACAATGGGTTAAGACTGCGTCGACATATAGCGGCTGGTTCTCAGGAGATTGATATGATGGGTCGTTTACATTCAGATATCTTTGCTCAAGATCGTTACCTGTTAAATGGTGTGACAGTTAAAGTAAAACTCACCCCGTCTAAAGATGCCTTCAACGTGCTGGGACACGACCCTACCGCTGGATATAAATCTATTATAACTTATGCGGCCTTGGTTGTCCGGAAAGCTAAATTAAATCCCGCCGTCTCTCTAGCCCACGAGAAAGCCTTGGTGCGAGGTAATGCCAAGTACCCCTTGAAACGAGTTGTGCTAAAAACTTTCTCTATCCCTAGAGGTATGCTATCGCACATGCAGGATAATCTGTTTCTCAGTCAAACACCTACACGGATCGTGATTGGACTAGTCACTTCGTCAGCTTTTAACGGGTCGTACACGGCTAATCCGTTCAATTTCGCTACCTTTGGTCTGATATATTTGAACGTCAGCGCGGACGGCAGAACCATCAGTGGCAAGCCTTTGTCCATGGATTATGAACACAACCAGTACGTGAGAGCCTTCTTCGCGACGAATCTAGCTATGGGACTGGTTGGTAAAGACGCCGGCAACGACCTCGAGTATAGACATTTTAAGCACGGTTACGCCTTATACGCCTTTGACCTCACCCCCAGTCTACTAGACGGTGACCAGTTTGAGATGGCCAAGTCGGGCCCAGTCTCAGTAGAACTTAAATTCGCCGAGGTCACACCCAAACCATTACAGGTTCTCGTCTACGCCGAGCAAGACTCGATCTTGGAGATCTCGAAATCGCGCCAAGTTTTGACAGACTACACCACTTAAACAATGAACACAGACGAGATACGCACCATCCTCCTGTCGGACATATTTGTTAAACGAACTGGGCTCGTTAAAGTGTTAGCTCGTGACCAATTACCTCTACGCATCGATCCGACCAAGACGGCTGCTTTCGTCATCAACACTGACCCTAGCTATCGCCCCGGTGACCACTGGGTCGCCCTATATTATAATGGACTTGGTACTTTTGAATATTTTGATTCTTTTGGCCTACCACCTACACACTCGGACTTGATTAATTTTATAGCCAGAAACTCTACTCGACCTGTTAACTACAACGCCAGACATTTACAAGATGTAGTCACCAACGTTTGCGGGCTCTACGCCATTTATTTCATCTTGATCAAAACACGAGGTGGTACTATGCAGCGGGTCCTACTACCATTTTCGGCTAGACAACACGCCAACGATCGATTAATTACGCGCTTAGTCAGACCCTGGCTAGTGAAACTCAACCCCACTTTGATAAACAAGAGACGAAATCAATAGACAGGTGTATTTTTTCCCTCACGACAATACAGCCATGTGTCGTTGTTCCCACGCAATACATCGACGAATCACGTCCTGCCTAACACACGCTCGATGTTCGACGAATCAAATCCTAGCTAGGGCACGCTTAAAAAACCCAGATTATACGATATAAACACTTGGAAGACACTTTATTAACACACTAGATACATCTCGTTGAAAATGACTGCTCCCACCAACTGGGTCTACATCAAGAGAAGTGATGAAATGCTTAAACCTTTGGCTAGTGGTCTGAAGGCTGCGTCTGTAAGTGTTTACCGAGGCCAACCTTTACTACACGTGCGAAGATATTTTGGTGAATCCTACCTCAAATTTCCTACCAAACACGGCATTACGTTAACTCGACCCGAGTTTGAACATTTCTTAACGTTACAGAGCGAAATCCTCGCCGAATTTGACCGATTACAGCCACCAACCACGGATACCTATCCTACTAACACTACCACGTTTGACCAGTACATCAATTCCAACTGTTACCAACCAACAGAACCGAGTTGGTTTCCTACCACAGACCTGGCCGATGTCCTATCCCCGAAGAAGCCTTCCACTAACCTGTTTGACGAAATCATGAAGTCTAGCTGCCCAGTATCCCCAGACCCGAGTTGGTTTCCTACCACAGACCTAGCCGATGTCACACCACAGAAGAAGAAGAAGCCTACCAAGCGACTGAGAGTTGTCCTTTAGTATTTAAAAAAAAATAAAAACTATATTAACTAAAACGCTTTTTTGTTACCTATATCGTCTAATTGTTTGTCTAAATGTTCGTCTAACTATTCGTATAACTGTTCGTCTAACTATTCGTATAACTGTTTGTATAACTGTTTGTCTAACTGTTTGTCTAAATGTATATGTATATATCGTCTTCTTGTTATGTAAATATATATCTTCCTATTATCTAAAAGTTTGTCTAACACTACCTAAGTTGGCTATAATATATAAAAAAACCACCATCTTCTTGTTATCTAAAAATACCTCTTCTTGTTACCGCAAGTCCGCCATCTTGCCACATTTTCCTTATATTAACATCGTCTTCCTATTATCTCCCCCTTGTTAGCTCAAGTCCACCATCTTGTCCCGCCTCTTCTTGTTATCTCAAGTCCGCCATATCTGGATTACCCATCTCAACATCAACAAGAAAACCAGAGGTAGATTTAGGACTAATACCATTAGAATTACACAGACAATCTCTAAGGACCGAGGACTAGAATGGAAACAGGCCAGGAGGAAGACAGCAGATAGGATAGTCTGGCGCTATCTCTTCAAAATTCTCTACACCTCACGGCAGAAGAGGAACAAGTAAGTAAGTAAGATTAAAACTGAGATTTAACTATGCGATTAAAGTGATGATAAACAAGACTCGTCAGCCTTGCTCAGAGTTTATTTAGAATCAGCCGACATTTCGGAAAATCCCAGAGAATATCCAATAGGGTGGAAATCTATGGATGAACTAATAAACCAGGTAACTATAAATAAACAAACTAACTGTAGTAAATATACAGTAGTCGTTCCATATACGTGTGCGTTTGTATGTACGTGTGTGTGTGTGTTTTGTTTTACAGTGGCGGATGGACAGTCTATTCGGCGCGCGCCAATAAGTGGCAAAATTTGGACACTCCCAATACCTCAATCAGTAATAGACTCGTAATTCACGCGCCGAATATGGCGGGAGTTAATTATGTTAGTGTAATTTCTGCTGTATGCCCTGATGAAGGCTCTAAATTTTCCTGTAGTTATTTCATTCATTTCCATTTTGCTTCAGAAGTATCGAAACAGTTGCAAGAAAGCATCGAAGCTGTATCTATGCGGAGAGATGCGGCCTCAATGGCTAAATATTTAAAATTTAAAAATGATGGAGACACTTATTCATACTTACCCGACCTATTACTACTTACTTAGTCATCCCTCTTCTACTGCGTGGTGTAGAGGATTGGAGGAGAGAGCGCCACACTATTCTATGGGCTGTCTTCCTTCTAGCCTGGTTCCAATCTAGTCCTTGGTCCTTCAGAGATTGACAACTAATGTTGTCCTCCCAGCGGACTCTGTGTCGTCCTGGAAGTCTTACCCGAACGGCTTATTATAAGTGGTGAAAATTCCAGAAACGCTGTCACCGAAAAGCAACAAAGTATGAATATCTCAACAAACAAACGAACAAATAAACAAATCCAGTGCCATGAATTCTTGTGGGAAGATATGAGCGTTATTTCACCAGGCGCGCACATAGTTCCCCGACCCGCACGCGCACTGATTGCAACTTTATTGGAACAGCATGGACATTACGTTACCGATACGGTAATTAGTATTGTTAATAAGGAACTCTGTCAGAATGTCCGTGCTGCAAGAAACCTACCGTACCTGAGGGGAAAAAAAACAGTTTTAGTTGAGAACAAAAAACTGGTGTTGGAAAATTACTGCACAACTTTACGTACTTGTAGATGAATGTTAAAACTATTTATATCTTTCTCTCTTTCTTAATCGGAACCTCTTCTACCTCGTAAACAAGGTGTAGAAGTGACCCAAAGAGCACAAAAAGGTAAAGGTAAAGGATCCCGTTACACGCCCATTGAGGCATATTGGGAATATAATGTTAGGCCCGTATTTTCTTGACCATCGGCACACTAGGGGTAGTGTGGTCAGCATCACGCCGGCCGCCTTAACCTTCCCAGAAGTTGCTCTGGTAGAGCACAAAGCTCCTGGGCAGAACATGCAATCAAAATATTTGACAAACAGGTGATTAGCCCATTGTGCACTATTTATATCATGAAATTAAATGTCTTCTTCTTTTTCGTTTAGTCTCTTACAATCGCTTCTCTCATAGAGCTGGTGATCTGTCTCAAACATTCGATACCCTGGCGAGCCTGTCACTTCTGTTGTTTTTGTGTTGTCTAGTTTTCTACTTCTTTATTTTTCACGAGTGCCTGAAACAAACCTTTATGTGTGTAATATATAGTTTTTCAATCAGCGTGCTGCAACCCAGATTCTCTCGTGGATTCGACATTTTTGGTTGTCTTTCCCACAGGGGCACTTGTTTGTCCGCCAAATGTGTATTTTGTTGAGCAGAAGGCATTCGAGCCTGAAGTGACCAGTTCTCAATCTGAAAATTATCACATGATCTCTTCTTGGCAAGGAGCTATCTGCTTGTGTTATATTTGACTCTGACCCGTGTAGTTCCAGGGGGTGGGGAGGGGGTCCTCTGAAAAGACAAAGAAAATATAGGGACTACTGCTTCCGCAAGCATGTCGTACAAGGCGACTCAGGTTGGCAACTTCATCATATCAAACTAATGGCCACATAAAGCACCGCTGCGGAAGCCTGTGAATGTTTGCTGCGGGCTTCCTGGAAGACAACCAGCTACCGTGGTGGATTTATGCTCCGTAAGGAGCGCAAATGATGATGATGGATGATGATTGATGATGATGATTGATGATGATGATTGATGATGATGATTGATTATGATTGATGATTGATGATAATGATTGATGATGGTGATTGATGATGATTGATTGATTGATGATGATGAAGGATGATGATAGTGAAGGATGATGATGATTGACGATGATGATGATTGATTATGATGATTGATGATGATGATTGATTATGATGATTAATGATGATTGATGAAGATGATGATTGATGATGATTGATTGATTGATGATGATGATGATGATGATGATGATGATGATGATGATGATGATGATGATGATGATGATGATGATGATGATGATGATGATGATGATGATGATGATGATGATGATGATGATGATGATGATGATGATGATGATGATGATGATGATGATGATGATGATGATGATGATGATGATGATGATGATGATGATGATGATGATGATGATTGATGATGATGATTGATGTTGATAAATGGTGTTGATTGATGATGATGTTGAGGATTGTTGCATGGTCAGCGAACATTTTGGTTTGAACTTGATTCATATGGTCGCACCATGAAACACCTCACTAGACCGAAATGAAATAGGTCGCTTGTGGCGATGCATGACGTGTTAGACTTAGTTACAAGAGTCTTGTGTGTGGCCTTGGAGCCCTATGGCAGCGTTTCAACTGTGTGGCATGGCCACTTATTCAAAGTGTTCCAATTGTGTGGCATGGCCACTTATTCAAGTGTAGAACCGTCTGGGTTCAGGCTTTTAAGTCGGACGATGTTGATGATGACGATGGTGTATGACGATGACGATGTTGATGTTGACGATGACGATGTTGATGTTGACGATAACGATAATGTTGATGACGAAGATGATGAAGATGATAATGATGATGATGAGTATGATGATGAAACGTTACGTAAATGAACCTATTTGGTTTTAAATAAATATGATATTATTTAACAAAATGACATTTCTCTTCTTTATTTTTTTTAAACTCAAGTGTTGCAAACATTTATGTAATACAAAGATGCTGTTATTTTGAGTAAAGACCACGCTTATCTGTCATCATACAGGTGTACAATTTTTGTTTCATTTAAAAGTGTAATATTTCTTTTTTCCACTTAAGGTAACCCTGAAAATGTAGGGGCCAAAAAAAATTATAATTAAACAATTAACTTGGGTTGCAAATGAACTACTTACTTACTAAGTTGTCTTTCTGTTACCCTGGGGTGTAGAGGTTTGCCAGAGAGAATGCCCTACTATCCTATCGGCTGAATTGCGATTAAAACAAACCATTAAATATTTTATTTAATTTCTATACTTTTAGTTTAACGTCATTCATTTTGGTTTGAAAACGAAAAAACGAACTGGTGCAGCTGCACAGTCTAAATTTTCTGTGCTCCGGCACTGCTCCAGCTCTATGCAAAAACGTGCTGCTCTATTGCTCCGCGCTCCAACTCCTGAATTCGCTCCAAAGCCCTAGTTTCACCAGTGATGAGCCTGCTGAGTTGGGGAAGTTTTCTGGGTTTGCAAGGCATCCTTGAAATTCCCCTCAAAATACAAAAGGGTAAATAGTAGAAAACTCACATTACTGGGGAAATCGTAAAAAGAAGAAAGAAAATTAGCAGTCTCTTTGATTTATTCTATCTTCTCTTTGAGTTTCAGTCAAGCAAATAACTAGTTATTCTGCCTGAATGTTTCTTGAGTGTAAGCCCTAGGCTTGTCGAATTTCTGTCTTTGATCTCCATGTGCCCCTGTTGTTGTTTGGTTATTTTCTACACATCTGTGTCTGTTATTACATCTGATCTTTTGATATTGATAATGCAACGGAAACCATCTGTTGGTGTTTGGTGTCTGCATGGAGTTTGGAAGTGGTATTCTTTCGTAAAAACCCGCTTACATGTACCAAAGAGCAGGTCATATTTTAGAAAGATGCAAGATGTGAGTCTTTATTGAAGCATACTATATTTTACCTTTCTTATTTATTTTCTTTCACAATCAATTAAGTTCGTTCATCGTTATTATTTTCCTCTCCGCTGATTAAGGAGCAAGGAGCCA
>JAMPIV010012035.1:107500-137500 GCA_024509875.1 Oreohelix idahoensis
ATAGCAGTTTAAGGAAGTCCATGATCTGGACTCTCTAGGTTAAGAGTAGCAGAGGCAGACGTGGAGAACACGTGGAGAATTGAGCTTTAGATAGACATGAAACGGATGAAGAAGACCTTGAGCTGATGGCATGTGACAGGCAGAAGTGACATACGTTTGATGAAGCTCTGTGCTCCTTGGAGAAAATTATTTAAACAACGATTGAGGACTTTTCAGCCAATGGCTACCAAGAAGCGGAATACCTAAAGCGCATACTCCTACTCAGACAATAATTATGTACATTGTTCGTAGTCAGATCTCCTTCTGTTCCCTTATTCTGTTCATATGGAGAGCACAACCAATCACTGTAGTTATTGTCCCGGCCAGAAGCCTGCGCCTGAATATGTTATGTGCTCTTATATTAATGGTTTCATTTACAGGACGTTTGTCAAGGTCAAATAAGACGCACTAATGGCCCTTTCTACGAAGCACTATTTTTGTGGTGCCTAGTTGGCAGAGAGAATTGTATGATTCGCTTCCAGGCGGTGGTGCCGTTCGGAAGGTCCTGGGTTCAATTCTCCTGTACGCCACTCACTTCTTTTGTTTTTTTTGTTGTTGTCTAGTTTTCTACTTCTTTATGTCTCACGAGTGTATGAAACATACCTTTATGTGTGAAATATTTATTTATTTACTGACTAGGTCACAATGAATAGTGTGGTTGTTAAAAACGTGCGCTCCCTAAAGAGATGTGTTCTGAGTAAAGGCCAGGGTAGTTTAGAAGTTGTTGTAGTAACCTTGGATGATGTGTGGTGCCTCTGTATGAGCGTTTCGATATTGATATTGTGAACTGTCTTCCCTTTGCTGGTTTACGATGTTCTTACTTACTTACTTAGTCGTTCCTCTTCTACCGTGAGGTGTAGAGGTTTGTAAGAGAGAGCGCCATACTATTCTTTCGGCTGTCTTCCTCCTGGCTTGGTTCCATTCTAGTCCTCTGTGACTAAATGTCTATTCCTGTCCTTTTGTGTGATCTCTCACACCTTCAGCCCTCCGGCTGTAAACTTCTTTTCTTCATTTTTGTTCATTATTCACTTGTTATTAGGCATTTCATTTGGCCTTTTCATAAATTTTACTCTTTATGCTGGACATAACATGGGGAAAGTCTCTAACAAGGCACTCCCTATGGCAGTATTTGCTACGGGAGTAATTTTTATCTTATTGTGTCGCATTCACGCTTCACGAAGACGTGTTAAGTTACGCCAGGTTATTAGACTTTCAGCGACGATATTTTATCGCATAATCTGTCTGACCATCTTTTCAAGCGATGGTGCTTGTTTATCCAATCTTTTGTTGGACAGGAGTACTGAATAGAACCAGATTTGTTTGTCTGGCGAAACACAGATGACTAGCGACCATCCCTGTGTCATTACGCCAGAAAAACACGGCCACAAAATTATAATGGACAGAGGTGTGTTTCGAAGGTTGTACACAAGGGGCATCGGACATAATATTACCATAAATGGAAGACGTGACCTTTGCAAAATTTTTCCATGTCGGAAATATTTTGGAAGTACCACACCCGATCTGTTTGAAGATGATTACAGCGTTTATTTGACTTCATAACAAACGAAGGCGTGGGAAGAGAGGGAATATAATCTGACTATTTCGCAGTTTTCTTTCACTGTGAATTTCACGCTCGCCAAGACACCATCAGACCTTGCAAGAGTGAAGACTAGATTCAGAATTCCTTTTGTTAACCGGACCTTTTATTGGAGAACCAAATAAGACGTACAAAGCACAGGAAATCTCTACATTTTAAAAAGGAACACCGGGACAAGGAAACTGAAGAAACACACGAAGTCAGAGAGAAATCTATTGTAAAATTAAAGACATCCCAGACGCGTGTAAGAGAACGATTCGTCTCTTTTATTCATCTGGGCAGCAGGTCTGTAGCCAAAATTGGCGTAAGTTGTGATTTACATTACATATTTTATTGCTAACATGTGAACTAACATATATATGTATGTATTGTCATGTGAAGTTTAATGTGTGAAACTCGCTATTGGATGTCAAAGTCATTTGGGACTGGCAACCTCAGCGTATGGAGTGGTGATTCATGAACCACCACTGCACGTGCTGGTGATTGCGTTATTGATAGTTTCGTAAGGAGAACTTACTCACTTACTTAGTCGTTCCTCTTCTACCGTGAGGTGTAGAGGTTTGGAAGAGAGAGCGCCAGACTATCCTATCGGCTGTCTTCCTCCCGGCCTGGTTCCATTCTAGTCCTCGGTCCTTCAAAGATTGTCTAATGTTGTCCTCCCAGTGGACTCTGGGTCATCCTGGGGGTCTGGATCCCTGGCTCTTTGTTTCCCATGCTTGTCGTGGTAGCCGATCTTCTCCCATTCTGCAGACATGACCAAACCATCTTAGTTGGAACTGTTCTACTTGGGTCTGCATGTGTAAAGAGAACTAAAAAGCATAAAGTAGTTCCAAGTTCCCTATGGAGCAGGGAGGGAAAGATGAAAGAAATGATGTACATTCTAAGAATAGTTTCAAAGCTTTTCACTCCGTGTAAATGTAAACGAAAAAAACATATTCATGTTAAAATTAATGGAAGTTTCAAACTTTTCCATAAGTGTAAATATTAATGAAACATAAATGGATATATAGAGTGAACACTTTTCAAACAGTGGAGATGTAAATGTAAAACATATTATATCTGTACTTTTAACCTTTTCATTTAAATGTAATGTAAAGCTAAAGCTATTCAGTTTAAATGTAAAGGAAGTTTTATCCCGAGGGATTAAATTAAATTCTCATCGAGGGTAAATTTTGACATGGGATGGTAGAATAGAAGAGGGGGGCACATAACTATGTGTCGGAAAACGCCATACTCAGAAGAGCGTTTCGTTTCTATTTCTATTACCAGTTATTGGTTTTACCGGCAGAAAATACTATCTCTTGAGCCAAGTGAAAGTAGAAGTGGACTGATGTTGAGCGAGACGCCATCATAAGAGGGTCTTATAGACAGACGCAGAACCAGCTTGGCCGTTATTCCTTGAAGTTCTGGGAACGTGCGGCGCCTGAACCTTGACCAGAGTCGAGTGACAGCAGTGTACAGAAAACCTACCTATTCGGAGGAGGATTAGAATCATCATTGGCAGCTACGTTAACATCTATGTTCCCACTTGAACTTTTTATCAACCCAACACTACCATCAGCAACGTGATGAGTAACTTTCTCTTGTAATTAACTATTATTCATTTCTTTAAACGGTTAAACTTAAAGCGATTATTAAATTTTGTTATTTGTAATTATACCAATTTAACTTCGATTCAATCATTTTAAATGTACTACATGTTTGTCTCAGTCAAAGTTACTAAACACACACTCTAAACAGAGCTATATTAAAATAATAATTCCACTGATTAACTCAGGGGTGGGGGCTTAACGACCTAGAATAAACTATTGCTTAAATTCTTCATAAAGGGTGTCGGCAGATTACAGAATTAACGTGCTCAGCAACAGCCAGCATTGTTTCCGCTTATCTGAATATCTTGTGAAGACTCCCATGTGATAGAAGCTTTACTACCCTTCTATCTACATTTCTGCCAAGAGTAATCTTGTGTAAAGATAGACTCCATTGAAGCCTGTAATAGATACTTTTGAGTTTTGGCCACTGTTGGACCACAACTGCAAAGCAGGGGAGGCAATACCGTCACATCCTCGGTCCTTCACAGATTGTCTAATGTTGTCCTCCCAGCGGACTTTGGGACGTCCTGGAAGGCTGGATCCCTGGCTCTTAGTTTCCCATTCTTGCCGTGGTAGCCGATCTTCTCCCATTCTGCAGACATGGCCATACCATCTCAGTTGGGACTTGGGTCTGCAGAGGTTGGTTTTTAGGCCTTGACGTATCGTTTTGTTGCGGACCATGTGTGGTGGTTTTAGATTTTATGAATGTTGATGTTATATTTATAGTGTAACTGAGTGAGGTCAAGCTGTGAAGGCCTCTGAGTATAACAATTGATGAGGTGTGTTCTCAGGGGGCCTTTTTGCTACCACCCTAAGTTCTCACTCAGACTTTTTTTTAGACTAGTATGTCTGATAGCTACGTCTAATGTCTAGGGTAATGAAATTGTGGTGTGATGGTAACCCAATACTCAAGACACTCACAAATATTAAGTTCTATGATCAACTCGACTAACACTGTGTTTTAAGTTTGGTATTAGAAAATTTGTTTTACAATTTTATTAGTCCTGAACCTAATATTCTTTTGGTCAGGACTGTCAAATCAAATGAAATCAATTTAAAAATATAAAAATATAAAAATATAAAAATATAAAAATATAAAAATATAAATATAAATATAAATAAATAAAAATATTTATATATAAATATATATAAATATATAAATATATATAAATATATAAATATATATAAATATATAAATATATATATAAATATATATAAATATATATAAATATATATAAATATATATATATATATATATATATATATTTATATATATATATATATATATATATATATATATATATATATATATATATATTGTCACATAATATCTTTTGTTGCGCACATGGACTTTTGTGGAATAAACATATATTTTGGTGCGCACATCAGCTTTCAAAGAAAATGGTGCGAAGGGGTGCAATGGAATGGAGTGAACAGGAAGCCTGACAGAGAAAGATGTCAGTTGGCCGGCTTTAGAAGCCGCATTGCATATTAATCGTCTCTCTTTATGGTTGCTGGCTTTTTTACAGCCTTGTTGTATAGTCTAGGGGTAGTAGGACTTGTTGATCCAGTCATTTGGTTATTGCTGACAATGTATTGCTATTATTATTGAATTCCTACGTGTTTCATTATTATTATTAAAAAGGGAGATTGTCAGCACGCCTTCGTGTACGCTTTGTGAATGGCGTTTATAAGTATGTTGATTGTGTGACCTCTCGCAGTTTGATACGAGCTTAGAGGACAATGTCATGAAAGTGTAGATATTATACTGTGACATATTTTTGGGGGCTGTGGTCCTCTATACAGGTGTATTTTAGCGTTCCACTTTGTTAGTGACTGCTTGTATCTGGATATTTGTAATATTGATCTTATTACGGGCTCCCTCATAGCAAGTTTACAGTTGTCGAGGCTTTTGTTGGCGATTGGGTTGCATCCCATTATATGTACGATTGTTTTTTTCTGATGAGGACATTTTGCAATGGTTTTGTTGTCGGCGAAAACAAGTTACAAGTTCGTGCATGAACTCATTGCGCAGGGTGAAGACTATGAAGCTAATGTTTAATGAGTTCCTGTCTGGCTGGGGCGACGACGACGCCGTCTTATTGTTGGATTAGTTCCATTGTCAGTGATTTGGAGAGCTAATTGTGGGTCTGTCGTAATTGTGGTGGAAAATAGGAGGTTTTAGTCCCTTCCAGGCGTAGGCGAAGATGTTTTAAAGTTGTCGGTCGTTGCAGTTGCCTGCTGATTTTTTGGATTATCGGTTGTCCAGTGGTGGCCTACCTGCTGAGAGCACGAAGACGTCGCCTACAGTGGGATTTGTGGTACAACAAATTATGTGGATACTACACGTGTGTACCTGCCAGTACACATCCTACAGCTCGCCTCTACCGTGGATACGTTGCCTTGCCTGTGCATGCTTATTGCGCGACGCTGCTGCAGTGACCTTTTGTCCGCATGAAAATTTAACTCGTTTGTGAATACTACCGACTATCGTTGTCGTGCTGAGAAACTGTTCGTGATGAGGAACTATATGTGATTTGCTGAGCAGCATTATCCGTGAATGATGATGCTTATATATAGCGTTGGATGAGACGGAACATTGTAGTCGTGCTGATTAATTCTACGTGAATGGCGGATACGACCATGACACTTTTCTGATGCAATGGTTTATGTTACGCAGCTGATAAAAGACGTGATGTCTGGCTGATGGACATTATGTCGTTTCTTACTGCAGCTATGGTTCGATAACGAATGATAATTTCTGGACGTCGCTGAGTTTACCAGTTATCATTTATTATGCTGGTATAGCCTTTCTTGGACACAGACATAAGAAGGCCAGTTACATTGGTGTGGATTTTTGAGAGCGGTCCCATGTATTGCCTCCACGGGTCCCGATGTACCAGCATCGGACTTTGTCCAGCAGCAGCGAGCTGATGGAACATTGCAGAAATGTTACACTTTAGCCCAAAATGGTGATGTAAAGTGCACGAAGTCGGCACGTTACTGGTTTGAGTTGAAAAATGATGTTCTTACCAGATGCTTTTCCAGCCAATTCGAATTCAAGCGCCAGGTGGTTGTGCCTGTCACCTTTAGATCAAAGGTGTTGCAGGTGGCACACGATTCACCGTTTGCTGGACATATGGGGGTTGCAAGAACTTGCCATAGAGTTCTGTCACAATTCTATTGGCCGGCATACAACAAAGACATTAAGGTATACTGCAGGTCCTGCAGGTTATGCCAGCCAGTGACACATAAAGGTAAATTACCGAAGGCTCCGTTGCAGGTTGTTGATTTGTCGGTTCGCCCCTTCCAGAAAGTTGCAATCGATATCGTTGGTCCTCTTTCTGTTGCATCAGAGAGAGGATTTCGTTTTATTCTGACAATGGTGGATCTGTGCACAAGATGGCCCGAGGCTGTGCCAATGAGGACTATCACCTCTCAGGCTGTGACGGATGCGTTGCAGATGTTGTTCAGTAGGTTTGGGTTTCCTGAGGTAATATTGTCAGATAGGGGACGTCAATTCATTTCCAAGGAAATGGCCGAGATAACTAAATTGTTGGGCATTTCCCAATCGTTCACCAGCCCTTATCATCCCCAGTCAAACGGGGTATGTGAACGTTTTAATGGTGCATTGAAGGATATGTTGGCCAAAGTCACTGCTGAATTTCCCCAAGAATGGGATAAATTCCTTCCAGCAGTATTAATTGCCTATAGAGAGGCACCTCAGGAGAGCACCGGGTTCTCCCCATTTGAACTATTATACGGGGCGAATCCGAGGGGCCCAATGCACATTCTGAAAGATATACTGGTTGGTGGGCGTTCTGATGGGTCCTCCGTCTCCAGTTACGAATACGTCATGAACCTGCGTGACCGTATTGTCAAAGCGTGTGCCGTGGCACGTGATAATTTATCCGTGGCGGGGGCGCGGTACCGACAATACGCTAACCGCGGATCAAAACTACTGTTCTTGGTTCCCGGTGAAGAGGTATGGCTTCTTCTTCCATCAAGGGAAGACCGTTTAAGCATTACATGGCAGGGGCCGTTTAAGGTGCTTAAGAAGGTAACGGATGTTGATTATTTAATCCAGGTTCGGAACAAGGAGAAAGTATTCCACATTAATATGTTAAAACCTTATATGGAACGGCCAGAGGCTCTAAAAGGGGTGGACACTAGGTTGTCTGGGGAGACCCCGAAGATGGCATGTTCTGTGGTCATTAATGAATTGGGTGACATGGGAGATGATATTAATCTCCAGCTGTCTCTCGTTCCCCTTGCTCCTTCTGAGTCTTGGGAGAATGTGGAGATATGTAACGACCTAACGATAACACAGAAATCGGAGGCACGATCGGTCATTAGAGAGTTTAAGGATGTTCTCACTGATTTGCCGGGACGTACCGATTTGATCTGCCACGATATCATCCTGACGGACGACCAACCGATCAGGGTAAAGCCGTATCCGCAGCCATTACATTTCAAGTCGGCGATTGAAAAAGAACTAGATGACATGTTACGGTTGGGGATCATTTCTCCATCGGAGTCTACTTACTCCTTCCCTATGGTCGTGGTACGAAAGAAAAATGGATCCTTGCGTGTCTGCATCGACTTCCGTAAATTAAATAGTGTCACTGTGATTGACGCTGAGCCAATACCGAACCAAGAGGACCTCCTTACGCAACTTTCCCATGCCAGGTTTTTTAGTAAACTGGATTTATCTAGGGGATACTGGCAGGTTTCTCTTGTCGAGTCGGCTAAACCTTTGACGGCATTTTCCACCCCAAAGGGTTTATTTCAGTTTAATTTTATGTGTTTCGGGCTAGTTAATGCACCCGCAACTTTCGTCAGAATGATGAGAAAGTTACTAGGTCATCGTACGGATGTGATTACGTACATCGATGACATCTGCCTGTTCCATGAAACATGGGAACAACATATGTCGGGGTTGTCTTCCCTGTTGCGTTGTTTACGTAAGCATGGTTTAACGGCACGCCCTAGTAAGATTTGTATCGGTTTTAGTGAGTTGAGTTTTTTGGGGTTTATCGTAGGTAATAATCTATTAAAACCCGAGACTGGCACGGTTACAAAAATTTTAGAACTACAGGCACCTAGGACTAAGAAGCAGGTCAGAAGCCTGATGGGACTTGTCAATTTTTATCGCAAATTCATCCCTCAATTTTCTACAATTTCTGATGCTTTAACCTCTCTTACTATTAAATGGATGCCTAACAGGGTTGTATGGTCGGCAGAATGCGAGAAAGCATTATCAAAAATCAAGGAGTTATTTTCCAGACGACCAATCCTTCTTTTGCCTGATTTGAGCAAACCCTTTACACTGCGGACCGACGCGTCATCTGTGGGAATTGGCGCATGTCTTATGCAAGACCACGAGGGTACACTACATCCTGTGATGTATGTTAGTCGGAAACTGTTACCGGCAGAGACCAGGTACTCAACAATCGAAAGAGAATGCCTGGCTATAGTATGGGCAGTGTCAAAACTGTCCCGTTACTTGATAGGGTCGCAGTTTATACTTCAGACAGATCATCGACCTCTACTGTTTTTGAAATCTTCGAAGTCGACAAGCTCACGGTTGACTCGTTGGGCCTTGTTGCTACAACAGTTCCAGTTCACAATTATCCCATTAGAGGGTAGACTTAATGTCGTGGCAGATGCTCTGTCTAGATTGTAATTTTTGGGACATGAGATATATGTGTTCGTAGGCACGACGTCTACGTACACCAGTGTAAAATTGTTTTTTTTGGGGTTGAACTTGTCTAATATTTTGTTGTTTGGTGTGCAATCTACTACTCTCAGAGAGATGAAAACTCCGTTTTCTTTTCTGGGGAAGGGGGTAGATGTCACATAATATCTTTTGTTGCGCACATGGACTTTGGTGGAATAAACATATATTTTGGTGCGCACATCAGCTTTCAAAGAAAATGGTGCAAAGGGGTGCAATGGAATGGAGTGAACAGGAAGCCTGACAGAGAAAGATGTCAGTTGGCCGGCTTTAGAAGCCGCATTGCATATTAATCGTGCTCTCTTTATGGTTGCTGGCTTTTGTACAGCTTTGTTGTATAGTCCAGGGGTAGTAGGACTTGTTGATCCAGTCATTTGGTTATTGCTGACAATGTATTGCTATTATTATTGAATTCCTACGTGTTTCATTGTTATTATTAAAAAGGGAGATTGTCAGCACGCCTTCGTGTACGCTTTGTGAATGGCGTTTATAAGTATGTTGATTGTGTGACCTCTCGCAGTTTGATACGAGCTTAGAGGACAATGTCACGAAAGTGTAGATATTATACTGTGACATATATATATATATATATATATATATATATATATATATATATATATATATATATATATATATATATATATATATATATATATATATAATATATATATATATATATATATATATATATATATATATATATATATATATATATATATATATATATATATATATATATATATATATGTCGTGAAATATTCTAATCCACATATATAAATTATCAGGTAAATATAAAGCCTAACAAATAAATTTAATAAAGAAAAGAGCAATGGTAAAATAACAGTGCTGTCACAATGACTGTACTCGAAATCCCCTTTGTTTTATGCTTCGTCTGCAAATTGTAACGTTTCCACGTTAAATATAAGCCACTGCATAAATACAAGCGTTTCCACAACACATTAAAACGGGTATTGCATTTCTAAGAAAAACATTGAAAGGCACACTGCGTAATGACCTAAATTAATCCTAACATTAATTATACTACGTTACCAAAACGAACGAACAGATGGACTCAAATAGAAAGAGAGAGGGGCGAATGAAAGCAAGGACACATGCAACACTAAACTCGCGTCGCGCGATACACAATTACTACTATCACGCGTGTAAGGCCACATGCACTAACTTTTTTTCAGACGGACAGTGATAAAAACACTAACCTTCCCAGAGTTAGGTTTTAAAAAACCTGGAAAACGCTTATTAGAAAAGATGACATTAGATGGGTTTACGTTTGAAAACATTACAGTACCCAGACAGCACATCTTCGAAACAGGAGGTAGAAGAAATTGCATATTTTGAACGCAGCCACTTAGCTCTTTTAAATTTGTATATTTGGGTTCCTTAGGGCTTGCTGACAAAGAATATGTAAAACGTTACGCAAATAGTCTAGGAATTACCCAATTATAACCAAAATAAAATAGTGGGGGTGCCTGACAGCATGAAATCATTTCTGCTCATAAAATTTTTTTATAACGTGTTTGAAAAAACCTTACGTTACGGAAATAGCCTACCATGTTAACTCCAAATTGATTGGAGCGCAACAAATATAAGACTAAACACGATTGGTCGGGCTATAAATACTATCTTGTGTTGTTATGGGAAACGAATAGAAGGGGGTACTTTTTTGAAAAGATGTGTGGACGTGGTTTCATTGGGTAGAGCTGCGAATATACTTGATTCAGAGCGTCTGTTCATTGCCACATCTTGTAATAAACCTACTAAGAAGCAGTACGTTGAGCACCAGTGTATATTTGTTATAAAATAAAGCCTGGGACATCGGCAGATCGGAGTTGGGCTATATTCATTGCCAGTCAACGAAACTGTTTATTATTCTATGAATTGTGGTAAGCTTGAAATATTCAATATCTTTTAATGAAAATTGAATGTAAATTGTTAATTTATGCCTGTATATATGTGTAGTTCAGTAGCGAACATGATGTAAAGCCTATAATGCTCCAGCCTGAACAGAAGGTGTCGGAGGAAAGTAAAACTGCATGGAATGGCCAAACAGTACACTGACACCTAGATTATTGATTAGACAGAAATAATGCTGGAATTGCAGAGGCGTAGTAACCATTAGGGAGGGAAATACTGGTATAAAATATTTCAGATGAAGCTGACAGTTGGCCTAACGCTCTGAACTCAATGTTTGTGATGTATTGTGCTCAGTGTAGAAAGAGAGTATAAATTAGTTATGACGTAGAAGGTACATCCTTCTTGTTTTCAGGGACAGTGGTCTTAAAGTTATTGAGCAGCACCTGGTCAGAGCTTTGCTGAAGCCAGAGGTGGACAGCATACTCCTTGGTCCATATAGCAACCAGTGGGGTGGCTCCAGAACTCATGTACCCCCATCTTAAAATGACAGTGTAAAATACAATTAAGAGGGGAATTTAATTGTTTTAATATCAGGAACTGAGAACATCTCCAATACTAGTTCCAATAAAGACAAACTATTGAAGTCATGATGACAAATACCAACAGAGCTTGAACAAAACAAAACCAGTATTACCTCATATTACTACTACACCACTGACACACATAGGATACTATTAAAAATACATGTCACTACAAGATTCATATTGAGAAATTCTGTACATATAACTTGTAATTAAAATTGATTGTGATTCCTGGTTCCATTTGTATTTGAATCAGGACACATATTCATTCATGACAGCACTGAATACATATTGTTATTTGAAAAGTTATCAGTGTAGCGAAAGGTTTTCCTAGTATGATAGTAGTGGTAGAGCAGAAGTAGAATCTCTCTCCAGAAAGTATGAAGTTCCAGTGCCCGAGAAGTACACTGGTATCACAAGTGAGTTACAGCTGTGAATACTCTGAGCTGGACAATAGATTTAGGCTTCAGAAGTATAAGATGCTACTTCGCTATCGTAACCCTATGTGATATTATAATTAAATTAGAAAAAGTAACTCAAAATTTAACAGTTAAAAATTTAACAAGTCAAATGAGTACAATTATCCAATTTATTATGTACATCTATATATTCTTGTAATGATAAATGGGTGTTGGAAGATGGTAAAATGTATGATTATTTACAGTTACAAATTAAAATAACTAATAGAAAAAGTCTTGGATTTATCTTCCACTGAATTTATAAAACAAGTTTGTCACATTATCTCTTGCCATCTAGTTTTCATCATTAGAAAGTCGTTTTAGAACTGCTCACAGGA
The DNA here is from genome assembly GCA_024509875.1 of Oreohelix idahoensis. Lineage (NCBI taxonomy): Eukaryota > Metazoa > Mollusca > Gastropoda > Stylommatophora > Oreohelicidae > Oreohelix > Oreohelix idahoensis. Next base: position 119,715 of record JAMPIV010012035.1, read on the forward strand.
TTTGTTGGATGGAAATATATAAACTCAACTTTATCCACGTCTGCTCGAGGTTCCTCCGACACACTGGAGTACGGAAGACTTTCCTTCAGCCCGCCCTATAACTACGGGGGACTAAGGTGTTGAAGTTTGGTTGACCTCTAGGCTTCAGTGAGCTGGATCAACTTCTTCAAGTCTTTAGTTTCTCGATCAGGAATGATCATAAACATTGATCATAAAAACCTGGAACAAGAAGTAATAGGTGGCCATTGTTCTAACAATCTCACCACCCTCTGCTGTTCATGATGCGACCATGTCTTCAGTGTTTGTATGTAAATGAATGAATCATGGTAGTATATTACAGAGATAGCATGATAAGATAATGTATAAGGTGCAGAATTAACAATATACATGAATAAATCACATGTTATGATACATGGGTACGATATAACCTTTGCCTTCCACTTATGGATGTCAAGTCACTTATGTACTTGCTGGTATGTCGTAAGCTTCCAGGCAAGAATTAGCCATAATATATTTGGCTAACCAATTAATGGTTATGCTTCCTGACAATGCCGGTGAAGGTTATCTCTGGTTAGCGTCATTCCCTTTTTTATTATATCTGCTACAATCAATCAGAAATAAAATCTGAAATAAAATGATATTAGTAATACATATATTTTTAATAAACTTACATACCCTCTTAGGATTAATAAGCTCACGGTGAGACTGTATTGGCTTAACTTAATCTGCCCTGCATGCAGCGTGAAAATAGAACTTTTCTTGCAGAGGCTGTCCTCCAGTTTCTCACTCTGGCTTCTGGATTTGGTGTGTGATTTACAATGCGCCGCTCTGTCCTTATATTTCAGTCTCTCGCGCGTACGAGAAAGCAGCTCCCAAATTCCCCAAAAGATTTTAGTTTCATCTCCTGTTTTGAAGCTATTTGAAACAATCTGTGCTTTTCCTGTACTCGTTTTTCTCTTCTGTCACTCACACACTTATCTCCTTCCTTCCTTCCTATATATCATTTCCTTTTCCCCATATGGGGCTTTCATTACATATAAGTTTTATACAATTCCGTTGAGGCTTGTTAGTGTAATAAATTTTTAAAGATTATTAGCTAACTTTTAGCCGATGTGATGAAGGTGAAAAATATTAATTATCTTTAAAACTATTTATATTTGAATAATATCCTTTTGGATATAATTCCTAGCCTATCTCCTTTAAAAGTTTGCATTTATTTAATATTATTCCAACCATGCGTTCTCCTGTAGTGAATAATTTAATGTCCAGTAAATGCAAACTTTTAAAGTCGGCCATACATTCCTATATAGCTATTTCCTCATTCTTCAGTAATACTGTATGGCTTTTAACCGTAAGTCACATTTCCGCTGTCTACCAACTTCAAAGAAAGACCGCAGCGCTGACCTTGCGCTGGTGTGTGTGGGTGTCGCGTGGGCGTGTCGCGCTACAACCAAGCAAGTGTTTACCAAATCTCGCTACAGAGCCCTCTTCTTTAAAACAGTGCCTGCACGGTTAACTTTTTGGTAACACATGCTGCAGTTCCTCCTTAATTTTCTGTTTCTCTATATCTCCTTTGATAGGATGCCTACTTAAAAAATCGGGTCCAAGATTGTCCCGTCCTGGTATGTATCTCACATTGAACGAATATGGAGATAACAGTAAACTCCACCTTAAAAGTCGTGAATTTAATTTTTTAGACACTGCTAAAAACATCAAAGGCTGGTGATCACTTTCCACAATGAAGTGTTTCCCGTAAAGAAAAGGGGCGAATTTGTTGATCGACCAGACCAAAGCGAGGCATTCACGTTCAACGGTAGAATAATTTCTCTCAGCTGTATTTAACTTTCTACTGGCAAAAGCTACTGGTAATAGCATATGTGGCGGTGTGTCTGCCCGCTGTAGTAATGTTGCTCCGATGCCTACATTGCTAGCATCCGTTCTTAGTACGAATTCTTGTGTGAGATCGGGAAGGGCAAGGATAGGTTTATTTGTCAGCTTATTTTTCAACTCTGTATAAGCCTGTTCACACTCCACAGTCCATTGTATTTTATCCGGCTGACCTTTTTGGTTAAGTCGGTTAATGGCGCGCACAATGAGTTAAAATGGGGTATATATTTCTGATAAAACCCGCACAGTGACACAAAGGATCTTACATCCTTCTTAGTTTGTGGTCTTGGTGCTTTTCTCATTTTCTCTACATTCTTTGGGTCCGGAGACATTTGCCCTGTAGAGATAGTGTGACCTAAAAATTCCAATGTCTCACATCCAATATGACACTTAGTTGGGCGTGCTGTCAATCCCGTTTCTCTTAATCTACCTAACAACATGGAGAGTGCTACTACGTGTTCCTCGAATGTAGTGGTAGCAATCAGAATATCATCCATGAAGTTGGTGATATGAGGATTTTGTAATGGTTCCAACAATTTCCTCATCATTCTGGTGAAGATACTTGGAGCATTCTTTAAACCAAATGGGAGTACATTGAACTCGTAATGTCCATCCGGTGTACTAAAGGCTAACAGTTTCCTAACTTCTGGTTTCACTGGTATTTGGTAGTATCCCTTGCTTAGATCTACTTTTGAAAAATACCGAGCCTTACTCAATGTAGCAAACAACTGATTGGTGTCAGGTAATGGGTCTACCTGAGATTCAGTGATAGCATTTAGTTTCCTATAATCAATGCATAACCTGTGTTCACCACTAGGCTTCCTTAATAGCACCACACTTGAGCTGTAGGGAGATTCAGACTTTGAAATAATTTTCTCTTTTAAGAGATAATCAATCTCATCCTTGAGTGCCTGTCCTTTAGCATAAGGTATAGGGTATGTCCGCATACAAACTGGTGTAGGGTCAGTAATCGTCATGTCATACTCTAACAGATTAGTACACCCCGGCTTATCTGTGAGTACATCAGCATGGATTTCTAACACCTCCTGAACCTTTTTCCTCTGCTCAAGAGTTAAATGTTCACTCACATTAACCTGAGCATAGCTTTCCGTAGTTGATAGGGGGTATTCCATGGAGGAAATTGGTTCATCCTGCATTTCTGTTGCAATGGCCAGGGTCATGATATGGGCAACTTCTGATGCTTCCCTGTCATAATACTTTTTAAGAAGGTTGACATGATACACCTTCTCCTTTCCTTTCTTGTCAATCTTATAGTTGGTCCGGGAAAGTTTTTCCAATATGACGTAGGGTCCCTGCCATCCAATTTGCAATTTATTATTGCTGCTGGGCAACAGTAACAGAACCTTTTCTCCCACCTCAAGTTCCCTATCTTTTGCTGTTTTATTGTAGTAAGCAGCCTGCTTCCTCCTGGCCTGTCTCAAGTTATCATTTGCCAGTTTCCAACTTGTTTTCAATCGAGATGTCAACTCGTTGACGTATTGGTATGAAGAAGTCACGGTTTCTTCTGCTTTTTCATCAGTCCATGTCCGCAACAATGCTTCCAGTGGACCTTTGATTGGTCGTCCAAACAACAATGTAGCTGGAGCCAATCCTGTGGAGTTATGTGGGACTTCCCTATAGGCAAATAGTGCTGAGGGTAAGTATGTGTCCCAAGTTTCAGGTTTCTCACTAGCCAACTTTCTAAGGATTGAAATGAGCGTGCCATTGAACCGCTCTACTTGACCATTCCCTTGGGCGTGGTACGGGCTACAGTGATAATGTCTAGCTTGAAATAACCTGAATACTTCTTGTGTTAGCTTTCCCCTAAACTGAGAACCATTGTCAGTCAATATTTGATGTGGGAAACCTAATCGGGTGAATATTGTTAACAGTGCCTCTGCCACATGTTTCGAATCTATCGATGACATTGCTACTGCCTCTCCCCACATAGAGCAAGTATCGACCAAGGTTAAGATATATGCATTTCTCTTCTTGGTCCTACTGAGGGGTCCAACAATATCCACGGCAACACGTTCGAAGGGCGTTCCCATGATGGGCATTTCTCCCAGTGTTGCTGGTGCAGTCCTATGTTTAGGAGCTACTCTTTGGCATTCTGGACAGGATCTCACATACCTCTTTATGTCCTCTGTGATCCCTGGCCAAAAGTAGTGACAGCTATCGTTATCCAGTGGCCCCTATTCCCATATGTCCACTGAAGGGTATAGCATGTCCTAGCTTCATAACCTGCTCCCTGTATGATTTTGGCACTACAAGCTGTCCATGTCCTTTTGGTCCTGTTCCAGCTTTTCTATATAGTAGGCCTTTTTTCATATATAAGTCTCCTTTCTCTGGAGGGTTATGGCTTTTAGGTAATTTGCCAAAGCAAGGCTTCAATGTACTGTCAGCAGTTTGAGCCTTTCTCATCTCTTCTGGATGAGTATTGATGATAGTGTCCTCCTCTTTCTTAGAGCTTGCCCTGGTCTGGACTGTTGCCATCACTATGGGTCTTATAGGTTCTCCTAGAAAGACATATCTACATCCCAGTATTAATGGGTAGATAGGGTTGTCCATCACTGCTGCTTTGATCTCTCCTTCCACATAGCGAGATCTTATGTTGATTCGGGCTATGGGCAGTGTCATGGTTCCTGCTCCCTTGACTGGTCCTCTGATTTCCACTGTTTCTGTGGTTATCTGTTCCGGACTCACCAGAGAAGAGCACACTACTGAGTCAAAGTCCAAGCCTGTATCATATAAGCACAGTACTTGGGTGCCATTCAAGGTCACTTCCTCACAGACAGGGGGATGATGGAGGTCATTCTGACTATCTGCCAGGTCCTTCCTTCCCTTGTTCTCTGTTGTAAGGCATGCAGCGTGATGAGGAGGGTTTTTCCGTCTGCATTCCGCAGTATTGTGGTTACTCATTTGGCAAGATTTACACCACTTTCCTTCCTTTCTTGGAGGTTTCTTTTCTGATCCTAGAGGGTTTTTGTCTTTATAATCAGTTCTGTGTTTGTTCTTGTTGGAATTGTCCCTGTGTTCATAGTTGGTAAAGTTTTGTGAAGGTTTGAAGTTCTCACCCTGCTTCTTCTTATTTCCTGATACTTCTGACTGAGCTGCTTGATATCTTTCAGCCATGGTTAAAATATCTTCCAATCTCTCAGCTCCTTGTTCCATAAGAAATTTTCTCATTTCTTGAGGCATGGATTCTCTCAGTTGCTCCATCATGACCATTTCTTTTATATCTTGACACTTTCCTAAGCTAATCCATTTTGTCAGATAAGTTTCCAATCTGGCAGAAAACTGGTGATAGTTTTCTCCTGGAAGTAGCTTAGCAGTTCGGAATCTCTTTCTATAAGATTCAGAATTCTTTTCGTACCTGACCAGTAAAGCTTGTTTTAAGATTTCATAATCTTCCTGGTCTTCTTTTGAGAGTTTTAAATAAACATCGTATGAAAAACTCCTCTCAACCCCTGAGATAGCTTAAGGCTCCATTTTTCCTTTTCCAATCCATAGGTAGAGGCCAGTCTCTCATATCTATCCAGGTACGACTCAATGGCGTCCTCTTTTTCAATAAATGGATCCAGGTGGAAACTCATGGCTCCATTTGCCGCGCTATGGTTGGAGCTACTCTCAGAGTGAGGTGAGCTAGCACCATGATTGCTAGCTGCTCCCTGGAGTTCAAGTTCCTTTAAACTTAACTCATGCGCTCTTTGTAACCTTCTTTCTTCAGCTTCCAAAATTAGTCTCTTTTCTTCTCTTTCCAGTCTTTTGGCTTCTCTCTCTGCTTCTAATTTCTTAGCTTCAGTCTCAACTTCCATTCTTTTAGTCTCTCTTTCTGCCTCTAATTTCTTAGCTTCAGCCTCAACTTCCATTCTTTTGGTCTCTCTTTCTGCCTCTAATTTCTTAGCTTCAGCCTCAACTTCCATTCTTTTGGTCTCTCTATCTAAATATTTATCCACTTCAGTTGTGATATATCGAATTAGAGCATCTCCTGTCATACCCAAGTCTTTTCCTTCCTGCATAATCGCAGCTCTAAACTTCACCAATTCAGCCATGATGCTTACTTACCAGAGGGTATATAATTTTATCTTCACTAACAAACTAACTTAATTAAAATCAATTAATTACTTTGAACAAGACAAATCCTTAAAACCTTGTGAGCGTTTCCTATTTACTTCGTACTCAATGGTACTACTATTACAAACAAATTTCTAAGTTTTTAGAATTTTTTCCAAAAAAAAAAAAAATTTATTTTTACAAACTATTTGTGGCTCAAGATAGAAGAATACATAGATAGTGGCCCAGGATACAAAATAATATCCCGCGAAAGAGCCCCCAATGTAGCGAAAGGTTTTCCTAGTATGATAGTAGTGGTAGAGCAGAAGTAGAATCTCTCTCCAGAAAGTATGAAGTTCCAGTGCCCGAGAAGTACACTGGTATCACAAGTGAGTTACAGCTGTGAATACTCTGAGCTGGACAATAGATTTAGGCTTCAGAAGTATAAGATGCTACTTCGCTATCGTAACCCTATGTGATATTATAATTAAATTAGAAAAAGTAACTCAAAATTTAACAGTTAAAAATTTAACAAGTCAAATGAGTACAATTATCCAATTTATTATGTACATCTATATATTCTTGTAATGATAAATGGGTGTTGGAAGATGGTAAAATGTATGATTATTTACAGTTACAAATTAAAATAACTAATAGAAAAAGTCTTGGATTTATCTTCCACTGAATTTATAAAACAAGTTTGTCACATTATCTCTTGCCATCTAGTTTTCATCATTAGAAAGTCGTTTTAGAACTGCTCACAGGATTTGTTGGATGGAAATATATAAACTCAACTTTATCCACGTCTGCTCGAGGTTCCTCCGACACACTGGAGTACGGAAGACTTTCCTTCAGCCCGCCCTATAACTACGGGGGACTAAGGTGTTGAAGTTTGGTTGACCTCTAGGCTTCAGTGAGCTGGATCAACTTCTTCAAGTCTTTAGTTTCTCGATCAGGAATGATCATAAACATTGATCATAAAAACCTGGAACAAGAAGTAATAGGTGGCCATTGTTCTAACAATCTCACCACCCTCTGCTGTTCATGATGCGACCATGTCTTCAGTGTTTGTATGTAAATGAATGAATCATGGTAGTATATTACAGAGATAGCATGATAAGATAATGTATAAGGTGCAGAATTAACAATATACATGAATAAATCACATGTTATGATACATGGGTACGATATAACCTTTGCCTTCCACTTATGGATGTCAAGTCACTTATGTACTTGCTGGTATGTCGTAAGCTTCCAGGCAAGAATTAGCCATAATATATTTGGCTAACCAATTAATGGTTATGCTTCCTGACAATGCCGGTGAAGGTTATCTCTGGTTAGCGTCATTCCCTTTTTTATTATATCTGCTACAATCAATCAGAAATAAAATCTGAAATAAAATGATATTAGTAATACATATATTTTTAATAAACTTACATACCCTCTTAGGATTAATAAGCTCACGGTGAGACTGTATTGGCTTAACTTAATCTGCCCTGCATGCAGCGTGAAAATAGAACTTTTCTTGCAGAGGCTGTCCTCCAGTTTCTCACTCTGGCTTCTGGATTTGGTGTGTGATTTACAATGCGCCGCTCTGTCCTTATATTTCAGTCTCTCGCGCGTACGAGAAAGCAGCTCCCAAATTCCCCAAAAGATTTTAGTTTCATCTCCTGTTTTGAAGCTATTTGAAACAATCTGTGCTTTTCCTGTACTCGTTTTTCTCTTCTGTCACTCACACACTTATCTCCTTCCTTCCTTCCTATATATCATTTCCTTTTCCCCATATGGGGCTTTCATTACATATAAGTTTTATACAATTCCGTTGAGGCTTGTTAGTGTAATAAATTTTTAAAGATTATTAGCTAACTTTTAGCCGATGTGATGAAGGTGAAAAATATTAATTATCTTTAAAAACTATTTATATTTGAATAATATCCTTTTGGATATAATTCCTAGCCTATCTCCTTTGTTGAGTTATATTTATTTAATATTATTCCAACCATGCGTTCTCCTGTAGTGAATAATTTAATGTCCAGTAAATGCAAACTTTTAAAGTCGGCCATACATTCCTATATAGCTATTTCCTCATTCTTCAGTAATACTGTATGGCTTTTAACCGTAAGTCACATTTCCGCTGTCTACCAACTTCAAAGAAAGACCGCAGCGCTGACCTTGCGCTGGTGTGTGTGGGTGTCGCGTGGGCGTGTCGCGCTACAACCAAGCAAGTGTTTACCAAATCTCGGTGGAATTAAATAAGGTTGAGCTCACGGTGCCTGTGTTGTCCATTAGATATATATTTAGAGATTGAATTGTTGGTTAGACATTGTATAAACTTACCTGATAGACAATGGCGGACCTAGCCAAATTTCGATCTGCTGCTGTTCAGACTGCAAAAGAGTTAGGATTAGATGGGCAAGTTATGGTTGCCTATGTCACTACTGAATGTGACAAATTTATTGAACGCGAAGAAAGAAGGTTTGAAGCCGAAAGAAAGTTAGAGGCTGAAAGGGAAATTAAGAAGTTACAATTTGAGGCTGAGGCTGAGACTAAGAGGTTGCAGATTGGAAGCAGAAGAAAGAAGATTAGCTGCAGAAAGAGAAGAGAAGAAATTAGCTGCAGAAAGGGAAGCAGAAGAAAGAAGATTGACTGCAGAAAGGGAAGAGAAGAAATTAGCTGCAGAGAGGGAAGCAGAAAAGGAGGAGAAGAGATTACAAAGGGAACATGAGTTACGACTAAGGGAGTTTGAGTTTCAAGGCCATGCTCCTGAAAATGGTGCCAGTCCCTTTGCCTCTGATGCCACTGCTAGCCAGGAGCCTCAACCTCAGCTATGAATTTTCATTTAGATCATTTTGTTGAGAAAGACGATGATATAGAGAGCTATCTAAATAGGTATGAACTATTAGCTACCACATATGGGTTAGAGAGAGAAAGGTGGAGCTTAAAGTTATCTCAGGGACTTCGTGGGGCAGCTTATGAAGTTTTTGCAAAAATGAGCAGAGGTGATCAGGAAAATTATGACATGCTAAAGCAGGCTCTTTTGTTAAGATATGAAAAGAATGCAGAATTTTATAGGAAAAAATTTAGGAATGCTAAACTACTGTCAGGTGAAACCTATCACCAGTTCTCTGCACGAATAGAGACATACTTGGAGAAATGGACTTCTCTGGGGAAAACCCAAGATCTTAAGGAAATGGTCCTTATAGAGCAATTAAGAGAGTCCATGGCTCCAGACCTGAGAAAGTTTCTCATGGAACAAGGTGCAGAGAGGCTGGGTGAGTTGCTAAATGTTGCTGAAAGGTATCAAGCAGCTCAAGCAGAGGTAACAGGTAATAAAAAGAAACAAGTGGATAACTTTAGGGCACCACAGAACTTTAATAAATTTGATCCTAAGGATCAAAACAAAGGTAAGCACCAATTTGATAGGCCACGGTATGAAAATAAAAATAAATTCCCACAATTCGATGAAAGGAAATATGATGAAAGAAAATCTTTCAACCAAGGAAAAAGGTGGTGTAAGAATTGTCAGATGGACAATCATGACACTGACCGTTGCAGAAGGAAACCTGTGTATATGGCAACCCTTCAGGTCAGGTCGACCTCAAGACAGGAGGAGGATATTATGTTAGATACCACTCCAGAAGAGATGAGGAAGGCACAGGCTGGGGATAAAACACTCAAGCCTTGTTTCAGAAAATTGTCAACTTGTCATACAACTCCAGGCAAGGGAGATTTTTACATGAAAAACAAGTTGATGTATAGGAAGACTGGAGCTAGATCCAAAGGTCAGGGACAGCTGGTACTTCCTAAAAGATATAGGGCAGACTTAATAAGGAGCCTACATGTGAAACCAGATGGGGACCATGAGAAGATAGGTACCATCATTCAAAAGGTGGCTCACAATTATTATTGGCCTAAAGCAAGATGGGACATTGAGAATTTTGTAGAAAGGTGTAGCATAGCACATGAGGGAACACCCACAAGTGGGAACATGGATCAGGACCTGGACACGCCACGGGGCAAAATTAGGCCTGATAATAAAAAGAAAAATAGATTTGATAAAGTGGACCAAATGGAATGGGAAGCCCCTTTTCACGGACAAGCTTCACTTAACTGTTTTACAATGGCCACTATGCGGAGAGTGCAAAAAGATGTCTTACCCCAGGATAAGCCGAAAATCCCTCAATCGGACTTAAACAAACTGGAGGAAGAGGATGTAGAGAGGAAATCTCTCATCAAGAATTTTAAGTGGGGAGAAAGCCCCAGGAAAAGAATTGGTAGCGGTCGTTTTGTGCATGATAATTCTGGGAAGAAAAATCATCACTATAGAGCTTCGAGTGGAAGAGACCATACCGGTGCATGGACAAATAGGTCCACAAAATTAAAGGTCCATATGTAGCTTTGTTAAGAACGTGGACTGATGAAAAGGCAGAGGAAAACATTACATCTTCATACCAATATGTGAATGAGCTGACCACTCGTTTAAAAACTGGCTGGAAACTTGCCAATGAAAATTTGAAACAAGCCAGGAAGAAACATGCTGCCTATTATAACAGGAAGGCGAAAGACAGAAATTTGGCTGTGGGAGAGAAGTACTGCTTCTTTTGCCCGGGAGTCAGAATAAGTTACAAATTGGATGGCAGGGTCCATATACAGTTTTAGAGAAGGTGTCTAGAACAAATTATAAGATAGATAAGAAGGGGAAAGAAAAAATCTATCATGTGAATCTCCTGAAGAAATATTTGGAAAGAGAACATCAGGAAGAGACACACTTGTTGACCTTGTCCATCGCCATGGAGATGAAAAAGGAACCACTTTCATCATTTGAATATCCATTACACCCCTGTGAGACAGCAGCACAGGTGAAAATCAGTACACATTTAACGAAAACTCAGAAAGAGAGAGTGCAACAGGTTCTAAATAATCATGCAGAGGTGTTAACAGACCGACCAGGGCATACAAACCTATTGGAATATGATATGAAACTGATAGACCCCACACCTGTCTGTATGAAACCATATTCGATTCCGTTTGCTAAGGAGAAAGCTTTGAAGGAAGAGATAGACTATCTGTTGAAGGAAGGAATTATTTCGCACAGTGAATCTTCGTATAGTTCCGGTGTTGTACTCTTAAGGAAGCCCTCTGGAGAACATAGACTCTGTATAGATTACAGGAGACTGAATGCTATTACAGAAGGACAGGTGGATCCATTGCCGGATACAAATCAGCTGTTTGCCAGACTAAATAAAGCTAAATATTTCTCAAAAGTGGATCTGAGTAAAGGATACTATCAGATTCCAGTAAAGCCTGAGGTTAGACCATACCTAGCTTTTAGTACCTCAGAAGGACACTATGAGTTTAATAGATTGCCATTTGGATTGAAGAATGCGCCTAGTGTCTTCTCTAGAATGATGAGAAAATTGTTGGATGTAAACATTTCGGAGGAACGTAATGAATCCCTGAGTTGCCTCTTTGATTGAGGATATTCCGAATGTTTCATACAGGATAATAAGAAGATTATGGGATCCACTACGAAAACTCTGCTATCACCAGGTATATGTTATCTCCTCATAACGTACATTTTGAGGGAAATATAATGTTCTCTGGACATGTCATTGCGCAGACTCAGAGAAGAGAAATGGTGAATACGGGTTGCGAAGCAGCATTAAGACAAGCACTCACACTTGCGGCTGTTCAGTAACATAACCGAAATATATTATTGGTTGTAGAAGTCTGAGGCAGATTTCATGAGTAGTGCCTACTCTGAATGGACCCAACTACATAAAACCATGATAGCACCACAGCAGAGTAAAGTCAAGTTGACTTACATTTATCTATGTGTATATAGAATAAAGGACTGACATGGGATGTCTGTTTTAAGAGGGGAGGTGTCGTGAAATATTCTAATCCACATATATAAATTATCAGGTAAATATAAAGCCTAACAAATAAATTTAATAAAGAAAAGAAAAATGGTAAAAGAACAGTGCTGTCACAATGACTGTACTCGAAATCCCCTTTGTTTTATGCTTCGTCTGCAAATCGTAACGTTTCCACGTTAAATATAAGCCACTGCATAAATACAAGCGTTTCCACAACACATTAAAACGGGTATTGCATTTCTAAGAAAAACATTGAGAGGCACACTGCGTAATGACCTAAATTAATCCTAACATTAATTATACTACGTTACCAAAACGAACGAACAGATGGACTCAAATAGAAAGAGAGAGGGGCGAATGAAAGCAAGGACACATGCAACACTAAACTCGCGTCGCGCGATACACAATTACTACTATCACGCGTGTAAGGCCACATGCACTAACTTTTTTTTCAGACGGACAGTGATAAAAACACTAACCTTCCCAGAGTTAGGTTTTAAAAACCTGGAAAACGCTTATTAGAAAAGATGACATTAGATGGGTTTACGTTTGAAAACATTACAGTACCCAGACAGCACATCTTCGAAACAGGAGGTAGAAGAAATTGCATATTTTGAACGCAGCCACTTAGCTCTTTTAAATTTGTATATTTGGGTTCCTTAGGGCTTGCTGACAAAGAATATGTAAAACGTTACGCAAATAGTCTAGGAATTACCAAATTATAACCAAAATAAAATAGTGGGGGTGCCTGACAGCATGAAATCATTTCTGCTCATAAAATTTTTTTTTATAACGTGTTTGAAAAAAACCTTACGTTACGGAAATAGCCTACCATGTTAACTCCAAATTGATTGGAGCGCAACAAATATAAGACTAAACACGATTGGTCGGGCTATAAATACTATCTTGTGTTGTTATGGGAAACGAATAGAAGGGGTACTTTTTTGAAAAGATGTGTGGACGTGGTTTCATTGGGTAGAGCTGCGAATATACTTGATTCAGAGCGTCTGTTCATTGCCACATCTTGTAATAAACCTACTAAGAAGCAGTACGTTGAGCACCAGTGTATATTTGTTATAAAATAAAGCCTGGGACATCGGCAGATCGGAGTTGTGCTATATTCATTGCCAGTCAACGAAACTGTTTATTATTCTATGAATTGTGGTAAGCTTGAAATATTCAATATCTTTTAATGAAAATTGAATGTAAATTGTTAATTTATGCCTGTATATATGTGTAGTTCAGTAGCGAACATGATGTAAAGCCTATAATGCTCCAGCCTGAACAGAAGGTGTCGGAGGAAAGTAAAACTGCATGGAATGGCCAAACAGTACACTGACACCTAGATTATTGATTAGACAGAAATAATGCTGGAATTGCAGAGGCGTAGTAACCATTAGGGAGGGAAATACTGGTATAAAATATTTCAGATGAAGCTGACAGTTGGCCTAACGCTCTGAACTCAATGTTTGTGATGTATTGTGCTCAGTGTAGAAAGAGAGTATAAATTAGTTATGACGTAGAAGGTACATCCTTCTTGTTTTCAGGGACAGTGGTCTTAAAGTTATTGAGCAGCACCTGGTCAGAGCTTTGCTGAAGCCAGAGGTGGACAGCATACTCCTTGGTCCATATAGCAACCAGTGGGGTGGCTCCAGAACTCATCGAGCAGAGGAGCCTTTTTCTGCAGTCATCACGCAAGATAAGAGAGTGTGGCCATGGAGCTCAACATTATGTACCCCCATCTTAAAATGACAGTGTAAAATACAATTAAGAGGGGAATTTAATTGTTTTAATATCAGGAACTGAGAACATCTCCAATACTAGTTCCAATAAAGACAAACTATTGAAGTCATGATGACAAATACCAACAGAGCTTGAACAAAACAAAACCAGTATTACCTCATATTACTACTACACCACTGACACACATAGGATACTATTAAAAATACATGTCACTACAAGATTCATATTGAGAAATTCTGTACATATAACTTGTAATTAAAATTGATTGTGATTCCTGGTTCCATTTGTATTTGAATCAGGACACATATTCATTCATGACAGCACTGAATACATATTGTTATTTGAAAAGTTATCAGTGACTCCTTTAAGATATCCTCATAGAGTGTTTTATGTATGTGAGTGTCACAGTGTTGTCAAGTGTGGTGGAATAAATTAAATTGTTTATCTGTCTGTTGTTGTTATGACTTACACTTCATCATACACATACCCTAGACATATAACGTAGTCATCACACTATTCCAGAATAATTCTGACTGAGGTATACATATGTGGCAGCAAGTAAGGTTATATATAATACACTACTCTTATTAGATATATATACCTTCACAGCTGATCTCAGTCAGTACACTAAGTCCCCTATAAATATTTATAACATCCCACTTCACCACATATATTGGGGTCTCGCTCTTGGGATTTTGAATCTTTACCTATTAAAAATATTGGGGGTAATTCACTTCAGGGAATAATAAGAATTAAAAGGTATCCTTGGGTGGAATTAAATAAGGTTGAGCTCTCGGTGCCTGTGTTGTCCATTAGATATATATTTAGAGATTGAATTGTTAGTTAGACATTGTATAAACTTACCTGATAGACAATGGCGGACCTAGCCAAATTTCGATCTGCTGCTGTTCAGACTGCAAAAGAGTTAGGATTAGATGGGCAAGTTATGGTTGCCTATGTCACTACTGAATGTGACAAATTTATTGAACGCGAAGAAAGAAGGTTTGAAGCCGAAAGAAAGTTAGAGGCTGAAAGGGAAATTAAGAAGTTACAATTTGAGGCTGAGGCTGAGGCTAAGAGGTTGCAGATTGAGGCTGAGGCTAAAGAAAGAAGATTGAGCTGCAGAAAGATGAGAGAAGAAATTGGCTGCAGAAAGAAAGAAGAAATTAGCTGCTGAAAGGGAAGAGAAGAAATTAGCTGCAGAAAGGGAAGAGAAGAAATTAGCTGCAGAAAGGGAAGCAGAAAAGGAGGAGAAGAGATTACAAAGGGAACATGAGTTACGACTAAGGGAGTTTGAGTTTCAAGGCCATGCTCCTGAAAATGGTGCCAGTCCCTTTGCCTCTGATGCCACTGCTAGCCAAGGAGCCTCAACCTCAGCTATGAATTTTCATTTAGATCATTTTGTTGAGAAAGACGATGATATAGAGAGCTATCTAAATAGGTATGAACTATTAGCTACCACATATGGGTTAGAGAGAGAAAGGTGGAGCTTAAAGTTATCTCAGGGACTTCGTGGGGCAGCTTATGAAGTTTTTGCAAAAATGAGCAGAGGTGATCAGGAAAATTATGACATGCTAAAGCAGGCTCTTTTGTTAAGGTATGAAAAGAATGCAGAATTTTATAGGAAAAAATTTAGGAATGCTAAACTACTGTCAGGTGAAACCTATCACCAGTTCTCTGCACGAATAGAGACATACTTGGAGAAATGGACTTCTCTGGGGAAAACCCAAGATCTTAAGGAAATGGTCCTTATAGAGCAATTAAGAGAGTCCATGGCTCCAGACCTGAGAAAGTTTCTCATGGAACAAGGTGCAGAGAGGCTGGGTGAGTTGCTAAATGTTGCTGAAAGGTATCAAGCAGCTCAAGCAGAGGTAACAGGTAATAAAAAGAAACAAGTGGATAACTTTAGGGCACCACAGAACTTTAATAAATTTGATCCTAAGGATCAAAACAAAGGTAAGCACCAGTTTGATAGGCCACGGTATGAAAATAAAAATAAATTCCCACAATTCGATGAAAGGAAATATGATGAAAGAAAATCTTTCAACCAAGGAAAAAGGTGGTGTAAGAATTGTCAGATGGACAATCATGACACTGACCGTTGCAGAAGGAAACCTGTGTATATGGCAACCCTTCAGGTCAGGTCGACCTCAAGACAGGAGGAGGATATTATGTTAGATACCACTCCAGAAGAGATGAGGAAGGCACAGGCTGGGGATAAAACACTCAAGCCTTGTTTCAGAAAATTGTCAACTTGTCATACAACTCCAGGCAAGGGAGATTTTTACATGAAAAACAAGTTGATGTATAGGAAGACTGGAGCTAGATCCAAAGGTCAGGGACAGCTGGTACTTCCTAAAAGATATAGGGCAGACTTAATAAGGAGCCTACATGTGAAACCAGATGGGGACCATGAGAAGATAGGTACCATCATTCAAAAGGTGGCTCACAATTATTATTGGCCCAAAGCAAGATGGGACATTGAGAATTTTGTAGAAAGGTGTAGCATAGCACATGAGGGAACACCCACAAGTGGGAACATGGATCAGGACCTGGACACGCCACGGGGCAAAATTAGGCCTGATAATAAAAAGAAAAATAGATTTGATAAAGTGGACCAAATGGAATGGGAAGCCCCTTTTCACGGACAAGCTTCACTTAACTGTTTTACAATGGCCACTATGCGGAGAGTGCAAAAAGATGTCTTACCCCAGGATAAGCCGAAAATCCCTCAATCGGACTTAAACAAACTGGAGGAAGAGGATGTAGAGAGGAAATCTCTCATCAAGAATTTTAAGTGGGGAGAAAGCCCCAGGAAAAGAATTGGTAGCGGTCGTTTTGTGCATGATAATTCTGGGGAGAAAAATCATCACTATAGAGCTTCGAGTGGAAGAGACCATACCGGTGCATGGACAAATAGGTCCACAAAATTAAAGGTCCATATGTAGCTTTGTTAAGAACGTGGACTGATGAAAAGGCAGAGGAAAACATTACATCTTCATACCAATATGTGAATGAGCTGACCACTCGTTTAAAAACTGGCTGGAAACTTGCCAATGAAAATTTGAAACAAGCCAGGAAGAAACATGCTGCCTATTATAACAGGAAGGCGAAAGACAGAGATTTGGCTGTGGGAGAGAAGGTACTGCTTCTTCTGCCCGGGAGTCAGAATAAGTTACAAATTGGATGGCAGGGTCCATATACAGTTTTAGAGAAGGTGTCTAGAACAAATTATAAGATAGATAAGAAGGGGAAAGAAAAAATCTATCATGTGAATCTCCTGAAGAAATATTTGGAAAGAGAACATCAGGAAGAGACACACTTGTTGACCTTGTCCATCGCCATGGAGATGAAAAAGGAACCACTTTCATCATTTGAATATCCATTACACCCCTGTGAGACAGCAGCACAGGTGAAAATCAGTACACATTTAACGAAAACTCAGAAAGAGAGAGTGCAACAGGTTCTAAATAATCATGCAGAGGTGTTAACAGACCGACCAGGGCATACAAACCTATTGGAATATGATATGAAACTGATAGACCCCACACCTGTCTGTATGAAACCATATTCGATTCCGTTTGCTAAGGAGAAAGCTTTGAAGGAAGAGATAGACTATCTGTTGAAGGAAGGAATTATTTCGCACAGTGAATCTTCGTATAGTTCCGGTGTTGTACTCTTAAGGAAGCCCTCTGGAGAACATAGACTCTGTATAGATTACAGGAGACTGAATGCTATTACAGAAGGACAGGTGGATCCATTGCCGGATACAAATCAGCTGTTTGCCAGACTAAATAAAGCTAAATATTTCTCAAAAGTGGATCTGAGTAAAGGATACTATCAGATTCCAGTAAAGCCTGAGGTTAGACCATACCTAGCTTTTAGTACCTCAGAAGGACACTATGAGTTTAATAGATTGCCATTTGGATTGAAGAATGCGCCTAGTGTCTTCTCTAGAATGATGAGAAAATTGTTGGATGTAAACATTTCGGAGGAACGTAATGAATCCCTGAGTTGCCTCTTTGATTGAGGATATTCCGAATGTTTCATACAGGATAATAAGAAGATTATGGGATCCACTACGAAAACTCTGCTATCACCAGGTATATGTTATCTCCTCATAACGTACATTTTGAGGGAAATATAATGTTCTCTGGACATGTCATTGCGCAGACTCAGAGAAGAGAAATGGTGAATACGGGTTGCGAAGCAGCATTAAGA
>JAMPIV010012035.1:142500-305367 GCA_024509875.1 Oreohelix idahoensis
AGCAGCACTATATCCTGTAGATTGCAGTCAATTGTTCATGATCAAATCTACAGAGCAATGCAATGTTTTATGAATGACTAACTTTAGGACAGATTCATTATCTGCATCCAAACGTGAGTGACAGTTCACGAGTGAAGCCATCTTGGAACCAAAACATGTAGTGACTTTCAAGAAGAGAAAAGGGGATGCCCGTATTATCGCTTGTTTAGTCCAGAGATCACTGCTACACATGAGAACCCTTTATCAGCGGTTCAATATTATTATATGAAAAAATATGTGCTGAACATTAAGTTGGAGAATCGTCGCTAAACGAGATTAGGTTTAGAAGCCATCTGAAATGTTGTTTATAAGCTGACGTGCTCAGTCAGTGAAGTCAGATGATTTATATGTATGGGCGATGCTGAGGGCTTGGCTACTGACAGTCCATTATAATATTATTCTACATGAGTGCCCATGTAACATAACATTGCAAGACCAGTTATCCACTGTACTATGATGTATTATGCCAACCTGTGATTTGTCACTATCTGTGCTGTCGAGTGTGTACGTCCAATTAAACTTTAGAAAAAGGTACACAGTCGTTGGTGTCGATGACTTCCAGTCATACATGAGTGTGAGAAAAGAACATTTGTCAACAACACGAACCCTTATCATCATTCGCACATTGTACACTCAATCCATGTCTACACACCACTGCGTAGGTCAAGTTGACATTCCATACACTACAGTGGAGCAAACAACACCATAGAGATCTTATCAACTGATGATGATGATGATGTCTGCTTCCATCCACTTATATCTATCTTTTGGTGGATATCATTAACGGGAATAAAAATCCAACATTATCAATCTTATCAACTGGTGGACCAGCTTTCTGGGTTTGACCTCGCAGAAGTTCAGAAGTCAACAGATTACCGATACCAGACCGTTTCCTGTGGCTGATACGACACACTTGCAGTATTGGTTTGCTCTTTGTCAACACTTCGTCACATGACCTGTCAAGTGAATGCAGTATGTAGGCCAGCGTTGTTGACAGTTTTACATTAGACATTACAGAGTTTCACAGAACAGTTGGATCAATTCTTGTCAATGTTAACAGGAAGACAGTATTTGTGTACTAAGAAGTCCTATTTTCATCGATGGATCTTCTTGTTTTCCATATATGAACTTTAATATTTAAGGCCAGAATGTTTAATTGAATAAAGTGGCAGTTTGTTTATGTTCATAAAAATAACTTTGCCATTACTGTAAAACTGAGCCTATTTTGCAACACATACTATCATACACATAATTTATATATATTTATGTTTACATGTTATTTGTTTGTATAGTATGTTAGTTTCTATGTCAGCGGGTTGTGTTTAAGGTTGGGCGGCGTCCTCACAACAGAATATCCCACGTCATAGAGGGTCCGTTGTGGGCGTTTTCTATAGGTGCAATTTTCTTGATTGAAAATTTGCTGCGACAACTGTTGCTTTTGTGTTAGCTGTGAAGACTGTAATTATTGTTATTTTTGTAATATTTCTTTGTTCTTTAGTTTTGTTTTGAGTTGTTTGTAATTTGTTGGTCTACTCTTTTCTATCTTTCAGTTCTATTCACAATTTGTATTCATATATTGTGATGTCATTGGTGTTGTTATTCTTTGCAGATTCAGTGATTATTTTCATTGATTTCCCTATTTGATTTATTTTGATTTCTGCAAACGTTCTTGTATTTGTACTTTATGTATTCTGTTGGTTGACATATGTTTTATATAGGTATATTTCATAAGACACAATTGCCTGTGCACTGCACTTGGATTATGGTATAGACCAGTACCTGATTATTATTACTATTATACAAGACCTTATTAAAGGCTTGTGACCCACAGATATTGGGATAGTATACTGATTAATCAAGTCATTAAGAACTTGTGGTATTATTATTATTTCAGGTGATTAGTATTATTGTTAGACACCATGTCTACATTAGAATACTTCATTATACAAGGGAAAGCCCTTGATAAAACTGGTCAACAATTAGAACAATGGGCAGTTGCTCAATATGACAAAGCATTAGCTGCAGAAGAGAGAAGAGCTATGGCGGAAGAGAAAAGATTAGAAAGAGAAGCTGAGGCTGCTGCTGAACAAAAGAAATTACAGATGCAGGTGGAGGAAAGGAGATTTGAAGCTGAACAAAAAAAATTAGAAAGAGAAGCTGCTGCGGAACAAAAAAGATTAGACAGTGAAGCTGAACAAAAAAGATTAGGCAGGGAAGCTGAACAAAAAAGATTAGACAGTGAAGCTGAACAAAAAAGATTAGACAGGGAAGCTGAACAAAAAAGATTAGACAGGGAGGCTGAACAAAAAAGATTAGATGCTGAAGAGAAAAAAGCAATAAGAGAACATGAATTTGAGTTGGAGAAATTGAGATTGACAAGTATGAGTAATGTTAATCAGGCATCTAGTGGTAATGGTAAACCTTCTACTTACAAGGTTAAGGTTCCACCGTTCAATCAGTCCAGTGACGATATTACATTCTGGCTGGATAGATTTGAACGTTCTTGTCGTACACATAATGTGGATAAATCACAATACGCTAATCAATTATCAGAAAACTTGAAAGGTGAATCTTTGACTAGATTATGCCTTGTAGGAGAAGCAGATAAGGATAATTATGATGTCATTAGGGCGGCTTTGATAAAAAAATATCAGCTAAGTGAGGAAGGCTATCGCCTTTTATTTAAGACGATGGTACCTGAGACGGGTGTAGAATTCTCAGAATTCACTGCAAAGGCACGTCTCACAGTTGATCGTTGGATTGAGCTTTCCAAAACAGAAAAAAACGTATGAAGGACTTATGGATTTGTTGCTCAGAGATAAGATTATGTCATGTGTGAACAAACCTTTCCTTGAATTTATACATGAGCGTAAACCCAAATCTCTAAAAGAAATGGAAGAATATTGTTCCCAATATGTCACTGCACACCCCGACGTGACTTTTGGCAACACTAAGATTAAGGAGAGTATGCCAGTTGCTTCAGCAACACCATACAATCCCAATTATTCACACAGATTTCAGGGACCTCAAAACAGATTTGATAAAAAAGGTAACCATAATAGTTATCAAAACCAAGGTAACCAATCATTTCAGGGTTCTTCTTCAAAGAACTGGAGACGACCTGATAGCTCTCGACACAGGGGTGGTCATAATTATAGGAATTTCCGTAGAGGAAGTAATTATAGAAACTATCAGGGTTATCCGTCTTGGAGTCAACAAGATCATAATTACAGAGATACTCATTATAATGAATATGATAATGGTAACCAAGGGAACTATGACTCAAACCCAAATAGGGGTTACAATAGAGGTAACAATAACTACAGAGGTGATAATAACCGAGGTAGATCTCAATACAAAAGACATAAACCACATTTCAGGCAAACTCTGCACAACAAGAGTCCCATGAAGCCTATAAACAGAGTAAAGATAATAATGATGCTAGTAATATGGCATGTGCCGCTTTTGATTTTGGGAGAGCATCTCAGTGCCCCCAATGCAAAACGTTATTTGAGCCAACCACAGTGTCTACTTTAAGCTGTGGCCATCCTCTTCCTGCTCTTCCGGCATCAGTCGCGCATGATGGAAGAGGTTCTCTTGTCTTACATAAGGGTTTAGTGAATAACAATCCAGTCTCTGTGCTATTTGATTCTGGATGCACCACAATTGGTGTTAGGCAGTCACTCGTAGATCCTTCCCGTGCCACTGGACAAGTAGTCAAATGTGTAACATTTGGCGGCACATTAGAGAAATACTCTACTGCTATCATTAGGATTGCTACTCCTTTCTTTACGGGAGATGTACACGCATGTCTTCTTCCGAATCCGATCGCTGACCTCATCATCGGTCGCATTCATGGAGTCAAGGAATGCACTCCGCAACAAATTTCCACGTGGGAAAGGCAAAACATGCAGATTGCTAACGCTGTAGTCACTAGAGCTCAGGCTCTTAATGTGCCTCAAACTTCATCTATTGAAGATAATGAAGTGCATAACCAAGATAATCCCTTGGTAATTTCTCGTGACTCGTTTATAAAACAGCAAGAAGATGATCCCACTCTGAAGAAATTCTTCATTCTTGCAACTAAAGGTGATCCGAATAAGGACACAAGTCGTAAATCGTGGATTACAAAGAAGAATGGCGTACTTGTACGTATGGTTCAAGACTCCATTACGTCAAGTCATTCTCAAATCCTGGTTCCCAAGAATTTGAGAGTTAAAATTTTGCAGCACGCTCACGACTCTCAGTGTGCTGGACACATGGGTTTTTCCCGTACTAAGTCAAGAGTCCTTGCGGCTTTCTTTTGGCCATTGGTAAACAAGGACATACGTATTTATTGTCGATCTTGTAAAGTATGTCAGGAAGTTAAATCCAAAGGTCCACGGCATGCTGCACCCATTCAGGCGGCGGACATTCCTATTCGGCCGTTCCAAAAAATGGCTATAGACATTATTGGTCCATTTAAGATCAAGTCTGCCAGAGGACATCAGTTTATCTTGACGTGTGTTGATATGTGCACACGTTGGCCAGAGGCTATTCCTCTGAAGAGCATTACTACTGCTGATATTGCAGATGCTCTTTGGCTTATATTTTCTCGTCTGGGGTTCCCCGGAGAGATATTGTCAGACCATGGCACCCAACTAATATCAGATACCATGTCTCAAGTAATGTCTACCCTGCAGATAGATAGATCTTTAAGTAGTATCTACCATCCAATGTCTAATGGTATGGTCGAACGCCTTAATAGAACACTTAAAAACTTACTGGGGAAGATAACTGAGGATCATCCTCAAGACTGGGACAGAGTTTTACCTGCGGCCCTCTTCGCTTACAGAGAGGTACCCAATGAACATACGGGATTTTCTCCCTTTGAACTCGTCTTTGGCGCGCGTCCGCGTGGCCCTATGTCGTTGCTTCACGATCTCATAACATCTGACAATATTGACGATGACACAAAGTCATCCTACGAATATGTCATCGCGTTGAGACAAAAAATTATCGAAGCATGCAAATTAGCAACTTCTTCTGAATTTGCGAAACAGAAGGCAAGGCAATTTGCCAATAAGAAGAGATGCTTACGACAACTTTGTCCTGGTGACAAAGCATTTGTATTACTACCTTGTAGGGAAAACAGATTACTTATTTCTTGGAAAGGTCCGTACGATATAATATCGAAAATTTCCGATGTCGACTATATTGTCGATATTGATGGGAAGCATAAAACCTTCCACATCAATATGCTTACTGAATTCCATGAACGTCCGGATTATTTGCAACCCATTTTCCAAGCAACGGACAATTCTCCAGTACAACATGGTCATTACTCATCACTGTCCGTGATACAGGATGAGGAAACAAGTTTTTCAGATGTAAATCTTCCTCTTCCAATGATCCCACTTCATTCCAGTGAATCATGGAAGAACGTTACTGTCTCTCCTGATTTGTCTCTAGGAGAACAGCGACAAGTTTCAACTATGTTGCAAACATTTCAGGATGTACTCACTGACATCCCTGGACAAACGAATGTCATTCAACATGACATTGTTCTAACTGACCATACTCCTATTAGGATTAGACCTTATCCTATACCTATACATTTTCAAGCACAGGTCGAGAAAGAGTTGGATGAGATGATAGATTTGAAAATAATCGAACCATCCACCTCTGCATATTCTTCGCCGATGGTTATTGTGCGAAAAAAAGACAATAACATACGTCTTTGCGTTGACTATCGAAAATTGAATCAAGTAACGAAGTTCGATGCCGAACCTATGCCTTTACTGGAAGAGCTACTTACTCGACTCTCCAAATCTCATTTTTTCACTAAACTTGATTTGTCTAAAGGATATTGGCAAGTTCCTTTATCTGAACGCGCCAAACCTCTCACGGCTTTTTCAACACCTAGAGGTTTGTTCCAATGGAATTTTATGCCTTTCGGTCTTATGAACGCACCAGCTACGTTCGTACGCATGATGCGCCGAATCCTATCTTATCGGTCAGATGTCATTGCATATCTAGACGACATCTGTCTTTTCAGCGATACTTGGGAAGATCACTATTCAGGGTTAGATGAATTGCTGTCTACTTTGCGTGAGCACAACCTGACAGCGAAACCCTCTAAAGCCTATATTGGTTTTAGCGAAATTTCTTTCCTAGGCCACCGAGTTGGTCATGGTTTCCTAAAGACAGAGGACCATAATACTAGTAAGATACTTAACATCTCAATCCCTAAGACTAAAAAACAGGTGAGAAGTCTGTTAGGTCTTATTCAATTTTATGGCAGATTCATTCAGAATCTATCCTCTATCATGGCACCTCTCTCAACACTTCTAAAGAAAGGTTCGCCTAATGTGGTCCACTGGTCTCAGGAATGCCAATGCTCTCTGGATAAGATTAAAACATTGTTTTCAACACCACCTATTTTAGTGCTACCCACTAAAGATAAGACATTCGTTCTTCGTAGTGACGCTTCATCCACTGGGATTGGAGCGGCACTAATGCAAGAGTACTCTGGAACTCTGCATCCTGTAATGTATATTTCCAGAAAACTTAATGCGGCAGAAAGGAATTATTCGGTTTTAGACCGTGAGCTATTAGCTATGGTTTGGTCGATCCTCAAACTACAGAGATTCCTTCTAGGCGCACATTTCATAGTAGAAACCGACCAAAAAGCTCTTACTGCTATACAGAGTAAGAATTTGAAGAGCTCGAGGTCTACTCGATATGCAATTGCTCTTCAACCTTTTCATTTCTCTGTGCGAGCTATTCGTGGATCAGATAATGTTATGGCAGACATTCTGTCAAGATGCCCACATGATTCCACATAACTATTAGGGCTTAGACTTCTTGATATGTCTAGTTCTATAGTAGTTCCTTTTCTATATCATGATAGATACACATTTGTAATTTAATAATATAATGATTGTATCACTACATAGCGGTTCATGGATGTTTATTCACCGCTGTGCTTTGATGATTTTTTCTTCATAAATCATAAATTTAAGATATCTAATACGAAATGATGATATGAATTTTTTAGGCATTGTGTAATTGCCAGAATTGTATTATACTTTGATGACACCTTCCTGGAAAAATATACTTGTAGAGAAATAATTTCTCTCAGTTTATGAGACACATTCTCACCAGTCGCTCCATAAGTCGACTTAGCCTCATATTAGGCGTTATAGGTATTCCTGATATTTTCATCTGCGCATTATTCATGCGTTGTGAGCCTATTGTACGTTGCTCCTAGATGTATTTTCCCGGGAGGTGTGGTAAGACTGTTACGTGCAGTCTTTGATATCTTACAATATTATACATAGGTAATTTTTTTAGTGCTTAAGGGAAAGTCATTATTGAGTTACTTCCCTTGAAAGTTGTGCCATCTCTTCGATCAAACTCCGCGGATAAATCCATTTTACTGCGATTTATTCGTTGTTTGGGTAATAATAGATTGTTCTTGCTTCAGAATATCTATGGCCTGAATTTATGTGTATTGTTTGTCTGAGTAGGACGAGTCTGTCTTATATCTGTATATCTTTACATATCTAAGTCGAACTATATGTTCTGTTGTCTCTAGAGAGGTCAAAGGCTATTCGGCGGATGTGTCGCTAGAGTGTGGTGTGATTTGGCTTCGTCCTGATAGGGACTGTGTGTTTTCCTATGTCGGCCTGTCGCCGGGAAAAAGTGATCTCAGTATTTGTGGGGAAAGTGATAGTCGTCTAAACCTATCGTGTATGCTTTACCCCAGTGTTTATTCATATTGCCAAGGAATGGCAGTTTCATATTTCCTCTACCAAGGTAATCAAAGACACTCTTATGAACTCTCGATCGAAGCCACCATTTTCGATAAGAGAATATATTTGACTCGATGAAAACGACTTCGATTCCTAGCAGCACTATATCCTGTAGATTGCAGTCAATTGTTCATGATCAAATCTACAGAGCAATGCAATGTTTTATGAATGACTAACTTTAGGACAGATTCATTATCTGCATCCAAACGTGAGTGACAGTTCACGAGTGAAGCCATCTTGGAACCAAAACATGTAGTGACTTTCAAGAAGAGAAAAGGGGATGCCCGTATTATCGCTTGTTTAGTCCAAAGATCACTGCTACATATGAGAACCCTTTATCAGCGGTTCGATATTATTATATGAAAAAATATGTGCTGAACATTAAGTTGGAGAATCGTCGCTAAACGAGATTAGGTTTAGAAGCCATCTGAAATGTTGTTTATAAGCTGACGTGCTCAGTCAGTGAAGTCAGATGATTTATATGTATGGGCGATGCTGAGGGCTTGGCTACTGACAGTCCATTATAATATTATTCTACATGAGTGCCCATGTAACATAACATTGCAAGACCAGTTATCCACTGTACTATGATGTATTATGCCAACCTGTGATTTGTCACTATCTGTGCTGTCGAGTGTGTACGTCCAATTAAACTTTAGAAAAAGGTACACAGTCGTTGGTGTCGATGACTTCCAGTCATACATGAGTGTGAGAAAAGAACATTTGTCAACAACACGAACCCTTATCATCATTCGCACATTGTACACTCAATCCATGTCTACACACCACTGCGTAGGTCAAGTTGACATTCCATACACTACAGTGGAGCAAACAACACCATAGAGATCTTATCAACTGATGATGATGATGATGTCTGCTTCCATCCACTTATATCTATCTTTTGGTGGATATCATTAACGGGAATAAAAATCCAACATTATTATCAACCTTATCACACAGATAGTGAATGCAAACACGAGGGTCTGTTCGACTGTCTGTACGAACCTATACAGTATTTTGTCAATATCTCTACTATTAATTGGGCGATTTTGGAGAATAAAACATATTATTGCTCAGAAGATCATATTCTATCAAACTAACTAAGTTTTATGATCCTAATCCTAGTAATTATGAATTCCATATATTTTCCATATTATTTGGCAATTTCTACTTTTATATAAATCCACCATCTTTCCCCCTCCTTCGTTGTTCAAACCTAAAACAACAAGTTGGTTACGTCAGAAAATTATGCTACTTGGCAGACACAGCGATGTGTGTGTGGTTATATATGTCCAACAGCGTGACTATCAAACGAACAAATATTGGCTTTTCGTTGTATTTTTAAATCTGCCGCTAGCAATATCGCGCGTTCGCTGACAATTTTGTGGTTCCAACCAACACGTGCCAAAAGTATCATTTTTCCGTCTCTCTCTCTCTCTCTCTCTCTCTCTCTCTCTCTCTCTCTCTCTCTCTCTCTCTCTCTCGCATTCCTTCTGGACGAATAAACCTTTCGTCTCAAAATGTTATAAATAGTTTTCCAAGGCATTTGAAAACGATAGTACTATTTATTCTACCAGACGGCCTGCCAAAATCCGTACGATTGCTGGCGTGGGCGAAAACGAAACGTTACAACTTCACCATTATTATTCCTACATTACTTTGACTTATAAATACTACAAATTTTATAGGTGTTTCAATGTATATCATCACACCATGTCTCTTCTTGTTACTTCAACCACCTTCCTCAGATACCTCATTTCTGAGGTTTGGATCTGGCTTTTGTGGATTGCATCATTGCCCATGACTCGCATCCATACGTCAAGACTGGGACATAGGTACGATTTTCTATATGCATATATTACTGCACAGAGTATTACAATACAATTGAATACTTTTGGAATACAAGTTACGTTTTGGAGATAGCAACCAAGTCGCTGGAGCGTTTTTTTAATTATTTTTTTTATTTATGTTGTTGTTCATCAATGCTACTCACGTCAGTAGTGAATGAACACCAATAGATTATTACAAGCTAGGATCATGATCCTTTGTAGAATACATTTGCTTTCTACAAGTTCACCTACGGTATCTCACAAACAATCAGTACAACACAGCTAGCTCCCTACGCCCCACAAGTTCCTAAAAACAGTACTTTTCATTCTTACCTACACAAGCGTCCCGTGACAGTTCCTGTAATAGATTGTTACTCATGGTAACGGCACTAACCCCACAAACAACCCTTCGTAGATCCCTTTCACACAAAACTGATACGCCTCTGTGATCCTGGTATTTGTTACTAAATTGAGCTAACGAGTAAAATAAAGTTCGGGGCTAATGACAGCCCGAAAATACTTGAATTTTCACATTAACGCATGGAAAAGTCAACAACAGAATTGATGAACATTACTAGGGACAGAAAGTGGAGATAAACCCAACGCTGAGCGTCGTGGCACTTGCAGAAAATAAAGAATTTGAGCTGGCTGTGTAATCTCTAGGGTAACAAATGGCTATATATAAACATTCGCACGTCATTGGACGTTGATATATCTTACAGGAGCACTCCTTTATCTGAAAACATGCCGCTAATATAACACAGGCCATCAATTTAGGAAATCCCTATTCACATTGCTTCTTATAGGTATGCATTAAAGTCATTTATTATTTATTAAAGTCATTAACAAATCGTGAAAATAGCCGGCGACAAATTAATGTTTCCACAATCATTTGGAATTTTGCATCATAACTGTTCCTTTGTGTAGATCAGCTATGTGGGTACGAAAACGAAAAGCGCAAAGGGAATATTAGGAAACAAAATTTTAGGACAAATGGGTGTGGTACTTTGGGGCACAGATTATGATATATAAAACAAATATCAGAAGGAAAATGAGTCATATATCAGAGAAGCACACGTGATTTTACTGCCGAGATCGCACATAGGAGTGGAGCTAGATTGGCCTCTTTATCATCATCAACACCACAACCTTTCAGCTCTCGTGTTTCACATGTCATCAACAAAACCATACCTTCATGACCTGTGCCATCTGTTCTAAATTTTTCTATGTTTTATATATCTCTTTAATGTCTATTCCCATTCTTTTCTCCATGTGTGTGTGTTTGTGGTTTTTTTGTGTCTTCCTCAATTTCTGTTACATTGGGAATTTCAGAGCACGGACTGTTTTATAATGTTATAAACAGGTTTCTCTAATTCTTCTTCTTATGCTGCGTTCAGTTTGTAGTCATGCTAAATCTGCAGGCCTGTCGCCAGGACGAAGTTCACAGTCTTTTCCGGGTCAGCGCGGCAGCCCCATAGCTTCTATTTGAGCTCAGTACCCTCTGGCCAATTTCTTTAATAAATATTCTATCTAACGCCAGCGTCTTCTGCTCACCTCCTGTTCCATTAGTATTTGTCTGGTTTTTCCCTCAGTTACATTCTACCTGTATTAATGATATGGTCAATGGAAAGCATTGATGACTTTCTGAGTAATCCTTTCCCGTCAGACACGTATGCCCGTCTGGGGACATTGTTCACTACAACCGTGTTTACACACTTTGGCGGATAATACAAAAGGAAGTACGGGTGATATTTGCTTTCCGACCAGACATTGTCAGAGTAATTATTAAAGAGAAACCCGTCTGGGTAGACAAATTAGCGATGACACTATCTGCACGCGATTTGAAAATTTACTTAAGAGAACGAAAGAAGTCGGGCCATATATGGGAAATGAGGTCATGTGTTTAAATTTTTAAATGATATTTTAAAATACGCGGAGGAAATTGTTGGGATAAACCCCATCAAAACACGCATGAGTGAATACAATTGGCTGGGCAATTCTAGATGTTATAAACAACACTTATGATTGGAGCCTGGTCAGATTGTAACAACGCCGTGCGTAGGACGAAAGTTGCAATATAATCTGACACTTTCGCCGGATTAAAGCACTGTGGCATTCACCTCGTCAAGAAGACAACCAGTAGCCAGAGTAAGGAATAGGATCAGACTTCCATTTGTCGGACCGGACCTCCTTTGAGCATCTTGTGGACTTATGTCCCAGGAAAACTCTACCTATATTAACACGGAAAGCAGGAATCCTAGAAATCTGAAACACAAAGTCAGAGTGGGAGCCTAGTGTAAAGTTATACTCAAGACCGTGTATGTTCTGGCTGGTTAGAGATGAGAGCTCATTGGCCGCTTGGGTGTGTCCTCGGTTCTCTCCCTCTTGTATCGACCTGGGTTTCTGTGAAAGATCCCCAAGGAAGACATATTTCCTCCCTAAAATGAGAGGGTAGACTAAATCGTCTAAAACTGCGTCATTGATTTCCCCCCGCACAAATCAGGTTGAAACGTCAATTTTCGCCACCGGAAGAATCATAGGTTCTATACTCTTCCGGGGCCCCTGTATTTCTACAGTTTCACTAGTGTACCGGTGGGCCTTCACCAAAGAAGATGAAACTAGAGCTGAGTATTCTAAGCCTGAATCATATAAACAAAGTGCAGGTTGATTACCACCAGTTACTTTCTCACTAGTTGGGGGGGGGGGGGGGGGGGGGGGGGGGGGAGAATGACTAGGCTTTTGTTCCCATGTCTGAAGGTCATGTTTCCCTGTCGACCTAGTCAGCGGGCATACAATGATACACGGGCCTGTTTTCGTCCTCTTACAGTCCGATGTGAAATGTGAGTCATTTTTGCCTGATCTGTACCATCGTCTTCCAGTTCCCTTGGCTGAATTGCTCTGTTTCTGCCTATGGTGATCCTGTGGTTGTTGTTGAGCCATTTTGTGTGTTGTGTGGTTCGTACTCTTGGAGTCAGTATCAGGATGATCCTTTTGTTAGGGGGGTTATCGTGTTAGCGCTTTTTGGCCGAATTCACTTCTGCCTGGGCGTTCTGGTGCCTATCGGCAAACATCATCACCTGCTCAAGAGTTTCGGTCCCGTGCTCCGCCAGGAACCGTCTCAGATCAGGGGTGAGCGAGTCCTTCAACTGCTCCACGATTATCATCTCCTGCAGCACTTCATAAGATTTATCAAAGGTGCTGAGAGATCCCCACTTCTCCAAGTACGTTTCTAGTCGTGTAGCAAATTGCCTACACGACTCATCCTTCTGCCTCTTAGCCTCATGGAACTTGCTTCGAAAAGACTCTGCGTTTAGCTGAAAACGCTGAAGCAAAGCCTTCTTCAACATTTTGTAGTTGTTTTGCTCTTCATTGAACATCTTAAGAAATACAAGAAAAACCGATCCCCTCAGACTCTGTGATAGCCTCATGTTGTATTTCTCCCTCTCTAAGCCATAGGTAGGAGCTAAAGACTCAATACTAGAGAGATAAATGTCTATTTCTTCAGAAGCATCTGAGTAAACATCTAGTTGGAAAGAGGTCGCACTAGGCGAGGCTGCATGAGAGATGTTTCCCCAATCGCTGCATTGGAAACTACCCGACCCACTAGATTGGACTCTCCTTACTTTAATTTCTAGTTCCTTCAGTCTGATTGCGTAAGCTCTGTGCCTTAACCTCTCGACATAAAGTTTTGTTTCTTTCCAATTATTCAGTTATTCGCTGTAAAATTATTTTACTTTTATTTATGAATACACCGTATGCTCAATTTTATTTTTTAAAATACACTGTGACAGTATTCTTTCAGTAAATCTGAAATTTATGTCATTCAAGTTTCGGGGATTAACTAGACAGGTTCTATTAACGCGGACGGGACACCAATTGTCACGTCTGAATTCACTAATCCGAAGAAGAGACCACAATTGTCACGTGTTGCCTCCCCTTTGCTCTGCAGTGATGGTCCAACAATGGCCAAGACCTAGAGTATATAATTTGGGTCTTCAAATGTATCTACCTTCGCACAAGATTACTCTTGACAGAGATACAGATAGAAGGATGATGATACTTCTACGATGCTTCTACCTCGAGGGAGTCTTCAGAAGATATTTCAGAAGTCAAGAACATTGTTGAATGTGTCTTAGCGTAGTTAACTTATTATCTGCCCGACAACTGTTGTGAATAGGTATGTGGTATGATTTAGCTCGTTCAAGCCCCCAACTGATTTAATTCAGTGAAATCTTAATTTAGTGGCTCTGTTTTTTTTTTTGTTTTTTTTCTATAACCAGCGGCACTCGAGCTTTCTAGCCCTTTTGGCCCAATGACATGTCATTGCGAGGCTGGGGGTCAGTGGACTTTCCTTCCAACCCGGTCAGGAGCTTCGCTCCTTCCCATCCACACGGGATTTATGTGCAGGAGCCGTTCAGATTATTCAGTCAAATTTCCGGTCGTAAACATTTCTTCAAACGCCGACGCCCGGGTTTGAACCATGAACACCTGGTCGCCAGTACAACGTTGTAGCCATTACACCAGCGCGGCTCCCAGTGGCTCTGTTTTAAGTGTATTTAAGGCGACTGAGACCTATGGGTGCAGTACACTCAATAGGATTAAATCAACTATAAATGCGTATATATACAAATGACAAATTTAATAATCAATTATATTTAACAGTGTAAAATGAGTAATTCTCTTTGAAAAACATTTATTATCACAGGGTAATGTTATGGATATGGAGGGCATTTTCAGAAGTAAGTTTGTTGGTTTCTGCTCCAGCCGATGGTTCGTTCTTTGCAGGATAGGACTAGTGCACTCTCGTCACTGGTCAAGTCTTGAGGTTGTGATACGTTCCAAGAAATATCATTGAGTAATCATTAAGCTGGTCCAGCGTCTTTAAGACCCGTTTGATGGATGGTGTCTAGCGTTGACAGCACGCCACTTATACCACACATTTTGTTCCAGAGATTGTACCCTCAACTGGTATAATGAAATAAAAGAAACAAATAACTCCTGAGTACTGGGTTTCCTGACACCCAATCGTGTGCCTCTCCCCCCGCGCCGCGTGCCCCGCCCGCCCCCCGCCCCCCCCCCCCCCCCCCCCCACCCCACCCCCCACCCGCCTTTTTCCATTCCACCATCACTTCTATCTCAGAACTTTACCCTTTCTGAGAATTAATATTAATCCCAATGAGTGAAAAACATGTACACATTTATATTGAAAATCTTTCAATTTGCATTGGTTGACAAGGTGAATAATATAATAAGTATGTACATCAGTTCTATCATCATCCACTCCCTGAAACATGTGGATCTTGGGACTACCTCTGCTTTTGGTTCTCTATAAGAAACTCGCAACCAGCAGTCACCAGCCCTTGCAGTGGTGGTTCATGAAATCATCATTCTAAATGCTGAGGTTCCAGCCTCGTATGACATGGACATCCATTAGCAATTTTCACATATTAATATTCACATGTCAATATATACATATTATTTCTAGTGTTAATAATGCAAAATACAGAATTATAAATGTACAACTTATCCCAAAATCTCTTTTGGGAATACAGACTGGCTTCTGGCTCAGAGAAATAGTTAATGCAACTTGTTTAAGATGCCTCTTCCATGTGTTCTGGGGTGTTACTTTACAATAAGTTCCCACTGGAACCTCGTGTTCAGATTCCTAGGATTCCGGTTTTCCTTGTTAATAAAGGTAGATTTCTCCTGGGATATAAGTCCTCAAGATGCTCAAACAAGCTCCGGTCCGATAAATGTAATTCTGATCCTATTCTTTACTCTGGCTGTCTGGATAGTCCCTTGACGGGTTGAATTTCACAGTGCTTTAACCCAGCGAAAGTGTCAGGTTATATTACAACTTTCGTTTACTATCAGACCAAGCTCCATTCAGAAATGTTGTTATGTTTATATCTCGAATGCCGGCCAGTAGTTTCAGTCATGCGTGGTTTGATGGGGTATATTAAAAGAATTTCCTCACAGGAGAATTCTGCGTGTTATTTAAAAGGTCACTTTCCAAATATGGAATTGTTATATCCGTCGATTTCCGGTAATGATTGCAACTACAACTCCCTATATTATCACCAATAATGTCTTCGTAGCAATTCTGTCCGGAAGCTATTACAACATTCCGTCTTTCAGGTGCATGTTTGTAATATGTTCGCAGACGGATAATTTATCTCCGCGTACTTGTGCAAACACCGACCCTCGTTTGACCATTTGGGCTGTGACACTTCATGGTAGTAATTAGAAGGTCACGCTAGCCATTTCAGCGATAAGCGAGTCGCTTAGCCATTTCCGTGTAAATCCGGCGCCCAATGTCTGGTACACGAGAATTTTACCAACATGACTGTCGGTCAAGATTGCATCATCCGACTACTCTTTCAGCAGGGATGAACAGGTAAACAAGCTAGAAGAATTATTACAGGAAGACGTGCTAACAATGACTCGAAGTTACCAATTACCTGTTGGAAGGTAGAGGAAGAAAGGTGCCGACCATTGAACCGAGCACAAAATTCGCACGCCCGATAAAGGTTCTAGATACTGCCGGAGCGGACAAGAGATCCACCCAAATTATGTGACACTGGGACAGCATTGAAGTTTGTCGCATCCCGAAAGATATCGTCAACGGATAACTGGCAGATGGCAAAAGAACAGATGGGCGACAGCAGCTGAGATTCAAAGATGTGTACAAAGAGACATGAGGGCACTGGACATAAATCCAACAACCTGGGAGGATGAAGCTGCCGATCGCACCAAGTGGTGATACTATCTATGGCGCTTCCTCAGATTGCGCGAAAAGAAGCTCTCAACAGCAAGCAAAAGAGAAAATAACACGCCAAACGGAACACCAGGAATAAAAGCAGCTGTAGTTCTGAACCAATATCTAATGGCAATTAACGAGAGCCTACCTTGCCTAACTATATCGGAATGTGCAACAAATGTTTCGACCAATCGCTGCACGAGCTGAAAACCCGTAGCAGGAACCCTTAGGCCGCAGGAAAGCTAGATGGAATTCGTGCAAAAATGAAAGTGTATTTGTGACTTCAGGTCAAAGGATAGGGTATATCCCCCTAAACAGTGAGCACAGTAAGAGAATAGGAATCTTAAGCTTTCATTAGATACATGGATCTAAGTTGTAGAAGCAGTAACACAGGAGTTATGAGTGTTTACATGCAGTAATAACTCGGAGCTGAGGCAGTTTTCCCCGGTTTCGACTGCGATTGCAAACGCTACAAGGGAGGCCGAGAAAGGATATCTTGTTAAAACGGTAGCGCCCAATCGGCAGGTTTAAACAAGACCTGGATGAAAGGAATCGGTTGGAAAACAACGGAATAATAAATTATCGAAGTTTTGAAAGATTTACAGATCGGGCAGCAAGCCTCATCTTCGCAGAAATTTTAGTAAACAAAAGCTGACCCGACCAGCCAACTGAATCGCTTGTCTTCTAGTCGCCCGCTACCTGTAAATAAAAAGGGAAGCTAATCTGGAAAACTTACTATAGAAATCACAATATAGACTTAACAGGTGATACGGTTTTAAGTATAGATGCCCCAAGAGATGCCCAATCAATACTTAAAAGATATATACATAAAACAAAGGAAAACATATAAGATTAGCACTTCAGGAAAAACATCCAACTAAATAGAAATTAAGCAGCAAGAACTAACAAAGCATTAACAAAAACTAACTAATCATAGGACAAGGAAAGACAACGAGGTATTAAAAAAGGGCAACAACTCAAAAAGAACCAATACAAATTAAAACCAAGAGTAAAGGACAATAGTTGTCTATAAACACTACAGAAGAGAAAATAAAATGGACAAATACTAATATAAATAAAAATTAGCAACTGCAAAAGACAATAGCTATTTAAATTGAATACAACATTAGTAAATAAAATGACACTAAATATCCCACTTATAACCAACTTTCAGGTTGAACAGGGTAGACCAAGAAGGAACGAGAAGAGGTAATAATGGTCAGCTGGTAAGTGCCCGCTCTCCACCCATCAACTCATCAAAACAACAACCGAATATTTCTCTTGAGCCGCCGTAATCAAATCGTCAGAGAACAGATGTCAGATTCAGCCACAGAGCTCCTGTAACATTTGCAAGTGATGCCGACTGCATTGGTTTATTAAAACCCTGTTGAATCTGAGATTGTGGGTTAGAGAATTAAGTCATAATATAATAGTGGTTAATGGAAGTGATTTTGTGTGTGTAAAATCTCATTGTGTGATTCCTATAGCACGTTTCACTAGCTTTGCCCTCAAACAAATGTAATTATCTGATTAACCGTCGAACGTATTAATGCCATTTTTTGCATACGATATTATATTGGGTTAGACCCAACAAATATATACTTTATATCTGTGCATCTTGTCCAGTTCCCATAAACGGATGAAATCCTTTGATCTTTGTCGGCATACTAATTATTGTGTATCGAGAAAAGAAATTTTACCACTTCATGCACAGATTCTGTGAATTGATTAGGCATAGGCGTGTCTACTATTTCAATAATGTGGCCATCACGTTTGCATATGAATACCTGTTGAAGATGATTTCTTAAATGATCTGCATGCGAGATACTCGTGACATTGTTTGTCATTGACATTTAATGCGCTACCAAACTGGACCTTCCGTGATCTAATTATTTCAATGGGTATCACCTCTTTGCGGTTCATAAATATCATAATGGAACGTTGCTCATCTAATGTGCTTGTAAATAACGGTAAGGTCATCTTTAAAGAAATTAAACTTCATCCGAATCATAATCAGATGTCTCTGAGAAATTGATAATCAATCTCGGCTGAATGAAGGACAAACCATCATTCTTCCAATATTCATCTTCCTCTTGTAACACATGGTTCTCACTTTTCTTCCAATAATCCCTGGCTATATTGGAGATGGCGGCTTTTATAAGTACATGTATTTCAACATCTTTTAATTTGAACGTTCTATTTTCTGTTGCTACCTGTTCCTTAATTTTAGCCCATACTAATTCTATTGGATTTAAGTGAGAATGGTAAGGAGGCAATCTTAAACATCTGTGACCATGTTCATGGATTGCCTTGTCTATGTGAAATGTATTTGTATGCTGTGTCTTTTTTTTACAATTCCAAGTAATTCAGGCTTCAGGGACATTTCGTTGAATGGAATGTTGTTTATTGTCAGCCAAATCTTTATTACATCTTTAGTACTTGAAGAATTAGAAACTTTATCTTCTGGTGCCACAACGTTGTGATATGAAGCATTGTCCATTATCAAACACGACGGTCTATCCAAGGAAGGAAGTACATGATTCACAATCCAATCTTGAAATATCTTGCCATTCATCTCTGCATGGTAATCCCTATTATCTGTGGATTTTGAAACAAATATATATTTATTTAGAAGCCCATGATGGCTGCTTCCTGGATGTGCAATTATTAGGCGCTGTCCTTTGCTGCTTGGTACTAGTCTCTTAGTTGTCCCATCAGATGATTGCCATTCTCGTTCATTACTGTGGTGCGCATTGATCCAAGTTTCATCTAAATACACTAAATCATAACAATCTCTTCTCATTTCTCTGACCTCGCGTAAATATTTGCTTCTCATTGCAACTATATGAGGCTTCTCACAAACAAGGTTTCTACCACCAACATATTTTCTAAAAGTGAATCCCAAACTCATAATAGTCCTCCATAGCGTAGATTTGGAAATATCAATGTCATTATTCTTTCTTAACCAAATTTTCAATTTCCTTAAAGTCACTGCCTCATTATTGTGAAACATATTGCAAATTTCTCTCCGGATCAAATCTCTGTCAAAATATCCACCACTCTTGGCCTAATTTTCGTGTGTAAAACACTAGAATTAGAAATTTCAGATGTCGCTATCCAGCGGTGCAATGATCGTATGCTTATCCCCAAGGCATGAATAGTCCTCTTTTGTGGTTTTGAAATAGAATGATATAGTTTTCCACGAGTAGCTTCATTGCAGAAATACTTAAAAATCCTATTTGTGATTAGCTGTAATGTCATAAAATGTACTCGCAGACTCATTTTCCTACTTAACCACACAATACTTTTTGTAGACACGCCACTGATTGACAACGTGTGAGTAGCACCGGATATAAACTGTTTTGTGTTCAAGAAGTGCAATTTCACGCAATTTCACGCTAAAATCATGCCAATTGTTTGATAAACCAATTATGTGCAAATGATGTCGTATAATTTACTGTAGACACTTCAAAATGTGTGTGTGTGATGTGTGTTGGCAAGTAGAATTTTGATATTATATCGCAAAGAAACAAACATTGAAACCAATGGCTGCATTTTAATGAAAAATTAAATTCATAGGGTCTATACCATTTCAAATTCACACACAAAATTTCACTTATATGCGTTATATATTCGCTGAGATATAGCATTTTGACGTTGGGCAAAGCTAGTGAAACGTGCTATAGAAGGAAAGCAGCCTTGTGCTGTATAAATTATGTTCGAAATTAAAGCAAAGGCAGGAATGAATGAGAGCTGTTAGTTTTCAGAAGCTTTTAACGCCTTTTCTGATTGCTGGACTGAACAATACCATCTGGAATAAGTAAAAGATGAAAGAAATTAATTTAATGTATTGTTTGAGTATACACTCAACACTCACCATAAGGCCTATGCAGTTTTAGTGATGTCAATCATGGACATATTAGGAAAGTGGGTTTTTTTAATGTTGTGTTATTTTATTGCATAAACCTAATTGTCACTGACTGGGTCTACCTTTCCTAAAGTACCATCACTTATTCTGAACTGCCCCACTAATCTACGATCTGGGTAGGAGGATTTTAGAGCCAGATGCTATGTAGGACCTATTATATTTCAGGTCAGAGGTATCCTGTCACTCACCTTGTTAGCAGAGACGAATCTTGGTGTTGTACCTAGCGGTGTATGAATTGAACAAGCACCCAGCACTTACATCAGTTTGAAGAGTGGGGACCCTCAGTGTTGGGCTTCTTCTCCATCTTATATTCCTGCTTCAAGATAAAAGGCGGAAGCGAAGAAGTTAAGTCCCATTAGACAAGACTGACTCGCAGAGCATTGGCGTACCACACCCTTTTCAAATTTGTAGTAATGAGAACAGTGATGTTTACAATAGTCCGATAACAATATAGACTTTAGTCAAAGTGACAGTTTTCAAAAGCTACATACCATAGAAATACTTTGAAGATAAATTCAAGTGATCTCAATAACATTGAAGTCAGTATGACAGTTTTCAATATCTACCACCCAGATACTGAGGATAAATTCAAGTTACTATCATTAACACTGGTTCCAGAGGGATTAGTTGAACTAAGACTATTTTCATAACAAGGAAGCCTTAGCAACAAGGAAAAGACTTTATTTTTAGTAATTGTCTTTTATTTGGTGTACATACGTGCAACATCATCAGTGTGTTTTTTTTTCCATTTGTATTTTTGTGTTTACACAAACAAAACAAAACAGATTAATGTACATAAATAAAATTAAGACATTGTAGTGCCCTGTTTTGATTACTGTATTTCAGCTTTGAATTCATTTTACTTTGAATTTAATTAATTCCCCTAGATACCATAACAGCTCATAGGTAGGATTCCGAGAGAGGCACCATAGAATGCTGGTACTGAATATAACTATCTCGGCCAGTTATTCTTTACAGCCTGACTTTAAACCTATGAACTCTATACACCATTGCTCTTTTCTGCAAATGGAGTATTTCTTATAAGACCAGACTCTGCTCTGGCAACTATCCTAGTATCACCTGATACACCTTGTTGTCCATATTCTTCATAAATTACATAACCTCTCGCGACAGTAGTGTTGGCAAATCTCCCTCTCAATCTTATTCTTATCAGTCTGTTGTTGATGGGTTTCCATTCCAGTAATGTCCTTTCTATTCCTTTCTGTAGAATAATGGCTACACCTTCATTGTGCTGTCCATCCTCTCTTCCAGAGTAAAGTACTGTTTCTTCTGTTGCTGTTTTAACTTTTCCTGCCCCTGTCCATCGGCTCTCGCTTATCCCTAGAATGTGTAATCTATAGTTTCTCATTTCTGCTGTGACCTGTTTTAGTTTACCCGTCTCGTTTATTGTCCTGACATTCCAAAATCCTATTCTTGTTTCACGTTTTATGGTCAGGACGTCCGTTTTCGTGTCAGTGGCTTCCTTTCGACTTTTATCACTGACAGTCATACGAGCCTCAGACTCCGGATGTCCGTCCCGCAGCAAAGTTTGTTCATTTGTTGTCGTTTCCGTAACTTCATTTCTTTTTACATAGACAGGGGTGTCAGCCCTATGCTAAAACCCCCAACCTGGAGGACCAGGGTGTCTGCTTTAGTGTGACCCCTGCCCGCGCAAACCTGTCCAGCTTGGTAGAACCTTCCATGAGTAAAACTCCAGCTGACATAGCTCTGTGGGTAATCAGGGTACGCAAGCCGCCATACCTCGACAAGGTATTGACACCGGATATGCAGAGCTAAAATACTGTGCTCTGGTTCTGGGCTCTCCCAAGGAATCGTCACTGCACAAAGCCACTTCTCAGTTCCCCTTGCCTATCATGTGGTCTATAGTGAGATCCTCCTGCATGCAGGCAACCATGTAAAAGCCAGAGTTATGTCTGGGGCTCAAGTGACTTCTCCAAGCATAGTGTGCAATGCTGGGTTCTCAACATTTTTCACCCCAGGGGGAGTCTCTGGAACTGTGTGGATGACTTCAAGAATCAATTAGGGTGTAATCACATACAGAGGTTCACATGCAAATCTATATACTATAGCACTGTGCATAGCTGGTGGTCATACCTTGTATAAAGATGACTCCAGATATGCCTCTATGCATATATGACGTGTATATGACTTCAACCTGCAGGACAACCAGATCTATGGTCATCACTTTGCTAGGCTGTCCTTGTACGTGCCTAATGAAATAGTAGGGTGGTTTCACCTTACCTTCCTTCGTAATTGTTCATGATGTACTTCTCTACCTTATGATTCTTTTTAAAAAAAACAGTCTAACCTGCAAAGCACCAGAAGATTTGGAATCAGAATTTTCTCTTCTTGATTTTCCACCCAAGATTAACGAGTTTCATCCACCCAAAGCAGTCTCGATGTAGGGCGTTAGAGATTCCATCTCGTTCATTTTTTACCTAGTATAAACAAATCCGCTGCAAGATGCCCAGGAGCTGGACTTTTAGTTTTGTAGTCAGTCTTTCGCGCGCGCCTACGACAAAATAATCTAATCATTTTTTATACACAGACAGGGAGGCAGACAAGCAACAACCAAATTAAAGAATTTTTGTCCTTTTGTTGACTATTTACCATGTAATACATGATCAGTTGCGCATATTGTTATTAAAACCAAAGGGATAATTTATTTCTCTTCAAAGTTTATGACTTACCCAATTTTGAGCCGAAGCGACATAATAATTCAGAGCCTGTAGCGGCAGAAGATAAAACGACCTTGCCCTTGCATCATTTATGCAACCAGCGGCGAATCTATGATGATAGATCACATAGTTTCATTCTTTTTTTTTCTACATTCAATCAGTCATCAAGACAGAGCTTCATCGCTGGCTTTTTTTTCGAGATCTTATCACGGCGACGTTAATGAATGTTTCAAAGCTCTGTAAATTTCTTGGTATAGCTCGTTTCGTAACAGTTATACGTTTATAAAATATCCATTCTGTTATCAGTTGGCTATACATGAAACAGTTGCATAAACAAGGTGCAATAACTGCCATTTCACAAATAAGTCTGTTTAGTTTTGTTTCGAGAAACAAAATGAAACAAAAAAATTAAATCTAAAATGGCCAATATACTGACATTTACTGTACAATAATAATAGCCCCTTCAGTCATAACTGACGATGGGAATGCGCCCTTGAGGTTGTCACGGGATTTGCTTCCCCTTTTACTCTGCAGTAGTGGTCCACCAGTGGCCAAAATTCAAGAGTATCTAAAATGGGTCGTCAAAGGTGTCTACCTTCGCACAAGGTTACTCTTTGCAGAGTTGTAGATAGAAGGATAATGACGCTTCTATCTCAAGGTAGTTTCACTAAATAATTCAGAAGTCATGAACAATGCTGCATAGGGCAGAGCACTATTAACTTATATCTGATCTGGCACCTTTTGTGAATTTTTATGCAATAGTTTGGCTTGTTTGAGCCCCCAGCAGGCTTAATCCAGCGAAATTCCTTTCATAATTAGTTTTGGCTCTATGGATGTAAATATATGTATATATATTAAAGATTGTTGATCATACATTCATCATTCATAACCCTTCACTCCCAAAGGAGCATAGGCCTTCAACAAACACACGCCAAGTCCTCCTGTCACGTGCCATTATCTCAAGTACTTTCCACGTTCTCCTTATCATTTTCATCTCTGTTTCCAGCTCTCTTCTCCATGTGCTTCTTGGTCTACCTCTGCTTCTCTTGCCCTGAGGGCTCCAGAACAAGGACTGCTTTGTAATGCTATCAACAGGTTTCCTCAGTGTGTGTCCTATCCATCGCCATCGTCTTCTTCTCATCTCTTGTTCCACTGGCACTTGTCTAGTACTTGTCATCAGTTCCACGTTGGTAACCTTGTCATACCATTTTAGTCCCTCTATTCTACGCAAGCACCCATTTATGAAAGTCTGTAGCTTTTTGGTTGTTGTCTTTGTTGTTCTCCATGTCTCAGAGCCATACGATAGGACTGACTTCACATTTGAGTTGAAGATTCTTATTTTCGTGTTGGATCCGATTTCTCTTGATCTCCATATATTTCCTAATACTATGAAAGCTCCTCTTGCTTTTTGTATTCTTATTTTGATATCACTGTCTGTCCCTCCAACTTTGTCTATATTGCTGCCAAGATATGTGTACGATTCTACATCTTGTATTGGTGCTTCTTCAAGTTCAACCCTGTTTTCATTACCTGCATTTATTCTCATTATCTTGTCTTTTCCCTGTGTATTTTCAGACTCAACTGCTGCGACCTCTCATCGAGTGTTTTCAATTTGTCCTGCATCTGATTACGGTTATGGGACAGAAGAGCCAAGTCATCCGCAAAATCCAGATCATCCAACTGCTTAGTCAGAGTCCACTGAATTCCATTTCTCTTGTGTTCTCAAAACCCAGTCTATTGCTAATAAGAAATGAAATGGAAACAAGAGGCATCCCTTTCGCACTCCTGTTCTTATCCCAAATGGTTCTGTAAGCTGTCCTTCATGAAGAACTCTGCATGTCATGTCTTTATATGTTTTCTTTATTAAATTAATGATCTTCAGGGGAACTCCATAATGCCTCATCAATTTCCAAAGTGATTCTCTGTCTACACTGTCGAATGTCTTTTCGTAGTCCACTAATCCGATGTATAATGGTGAATTCCATTCCAGACTTTGTTCAACTATTATTCTCAAAGTGGCTATCTGGTCTGTACAGGATCTGTTTTGTCGAAAACCTGCTTGTTCATCTCTCAGTTTCTTGTCTATGGACTCTTTTAATCTCTCAAGGATAATCCTATTTAATACTTTTCCTGGCATTGATAGTAACATTATTCCTCTATAATTTGTGCACTCTTGTGAATTTTCTTTCTAAGGCAACTTAACCAAATATCTTTCCTTCCAATCTGCTGGTATCTCTTCCTTTTCCCAGACTTTACCAAGTAATTTATATAACATCTCATTTCTGTAGCCGTGTCGACATCTGCTTTGATGGCCTCTGCTGGAATGTAAAGGTATATAGAGGAGCAGATGTTGCATCAGATCACCACTTTCTGATAGCCAAAGTAAAAATGAAACTCAAGAGATTGATCATACATGCGCTCTCTTATCTATAAGAACTGAATCAACTATGAATTTGTACAATAACATATAACTAATTTAATAATCAATTAGTCTTTAACAAATTTAAATAAATATGGATGGAGATGATTTTAAGAGGT
The DNA here is from genome assembly GCA_024509875.1 of Oreohelix idahoensis. Classification (NCBI taxonomy): domain Eukaryota; kingdom Metazoa; phylum Mollusca; class Gastropoda; order Stylommatophora; family Oreohelicidae; genus Oreohelix; species Oreohelix idahoensis. The sequence continues at coordinate 168,090 of JAMPIV010012035.1, forward strand.
TTTAAAATATTGTCTTCACTGAGACTTAAGTGGGGACTGATGGTTATTAGTGTCCTTTGCGTACCTGTTACAAAATACTTAGCTTGCTGAGTACTGCACTGGGTCGTTGTCATGTTTGTTGTGATGAGGACTCTTCTCTAGAGGCCTCTAGACAAAATCACTCCTAATGTCAAGGTGGGTGTCTTCCCAACGTGTCCACTGTAGGTCGTTGGTGTCGAACACAGCTCTTGAATCACAAAGATAGTGGCGAAGGTTCTTACTTCAGACTGGTCTGGTATTAAGAACCGTCTCGTAGCTTCGAACCACGAACTTTAGGAAAAATAAAAGAGCAAATGCCTCTGCTAAGAACATTTATGAACTGTAAATTAACAGGCGCATTGTCTCGATGTCCACCCACCAATGTTAGCCTCTCTGAATAATTATTCTCCCTGAGTATAAACAGTATAACTCAGGGAATATGATTAGAAATCACCGTTATTCTTCTGGTTACTTTAATGGGGGAAATGTTTCTGGACAGCGCGAGGGCAATGGCTTGCCTGAATTTCAATTAACAAGGTACATATATCTCACAATATGATACTGCACACTTTAGACACATGTGCTATAATCATCACTTCTCAGTGCATCATTCGGAGTCTGGGGTCACCTCTGCTGTCGGTTTTCTGTACGACTAGCAAAAAAACAATCACTAGCGCTTGCTGTAGTGGTTTATGAATATAATATTTTCATATGTTGAGGTTGGCAGCCTCCTATGACTGGTATAACCACTTATCAAGTACAGACATGTCACAATTCACAATTTAAACTATATGTACACAACTTATCCCTATGAGATATACAATATCCTGGCACAGTAGAATGGACACAGCAACTTTGATTAGATGCTTCGAATACTTGGTCGGGGAAATTTTAGTATTCCTCTTATGACGGGAGCTCTGATTCCTTAAGTTTTCAGTCTTTGTATTTAAAATTGCGGGTTCTCTTTTAAGTTATAAAGACACCCAAATACTTTGATCTGTTACTATTAATTATGGAATACTTTGTCCGATCCTGCTCTCTGGCTACTGGGAGTTGCTAATTTGACGTTGCGATGCAGCCTGATTTATATCACCGATTTAACTAGATTATATTTCTATTTCTCAGTTCACGTTCCAGATTGTATTTTTAGACCAACTTGTCAATGAAAGCCAAAGTCTGTTCTGGCTCTCAAATTAAACCAATGGTAAGCTCTTTAGAGCTATGTGGGTCGGGTGTTAAATCATTGCTATCCCCCTCGCGTTTTTAATACTTACTTACTTAGTCGTTCCCCTTCTACCGTGAGGTGTAGAGGTTTGGAAAAGAGAGAGCGCCAGACTATTCTATCAGCTGTCTTCTTCCTGGCCTGGTTCCATTCTAGTCCTCGGTCCTTCAAAGATTGTCTAATGTTGTCCTCCCAGCGGACTCTGGGTCGTCCTGGAGGTCTGGATCCCTGGCTCTTTGTTTCCCATGCTTGTCGTCGTAGCCGATCTTCTCCCATTCTGCAGACATGGCCAAACCATCTTAGTTGGTACTGTTCTATTTGGGTCTGCAGCGGGGGGGGATTTTAGGCCTTGGCATATCGTCTGCGTTTTTAATATCAATTTTAAAATTTGCACTCGTAACCTCTTTCAAATATGGCAGTAATACTTCCGATTGTATTTGTACAAACTCACAAACACATCGGTGAACTTATTTCCCGGTTAATACCTTCCGCCCATATTGTCTCCTCCGACAGGTTTTCTGTAATTTTGATACGGAGATGGTCCAGCGGAAGCAATTTTATATATATATATATATATATATATATATATATATATATATATATATATATATATATATATATATATATATATATATATATATATATATATATATATATATATATATATATATATATATATATATATATATATATATATATATATATATATATATATATATATAATCCAGTGGATTCTGACTAAGTAGTTGGATGATCTGGATTTTGCTGATGACTTGGCTCTTCTGTCCCATAACCTTAATCAGATGCAGGACAAATTGAAAAAAAAATATATATATATATATATATATATATATATATATATATATATATATATATATATATATATATATATATATATATATATATATATATATATATATATATATATATATATAAATGGAATCCAGTGGACTCTGATTAAGTAGTTGGATGATCTGGATTTTGCTGATGACTTGGCTCTTCTGTCCCATAACCGTAATCAGATGCAGGACAAATTGAAAACACTCGATGAGAGATCAAAGCAATTGGATCTGAAAATACACAAGGAAAAGACAAAAATAATGAGAATAAATGCAATTAATGATAACAGGGTTGAACTTGAAGAAACACCAATACAAGATGTAGAATCGTACACATATCTTGGCAGCAATATAGACAAAGTTGGAGGGACAGACAGTGATATCAAAATAAGAATACAAAAAGCAAGAGGAGCTTTTATTGCATTGGGAAATATATTGAGATCACGAGAAATTGGATCCAACACGAAAATAAGAATCTTCAACTCAAATGTGAAGCCAGTCCTATTGTATGGCTCTGAGACATGGAAAACAACAAAGACAACAACCTAAAAGCTACAGACTTTCATAAATGGGTGCTTGCGTAAAATAGAGGGATTAAAATGGTATGGCAAGGTTACCAATGTGGAACTGAGGACAAGAACTAGACAAGTGCCAGTGGAACAAGAAATGAGAAGAAGACGATGGCGATGAATAGGACACACACTGAGGAAACCTGTTGATATCATTACAAAGCAGTCCTTGTTCTGGAACCCCCAGGGCAAGAGAAGCAGAGGTAGACCAAGAAGCATATGGAGAAGAGAGCTGGAAACAGGGGTGAAAATGATGAAGAATACGTGGAAAGAACTTATGATGGCACGTAACAGGAGGACTTGGCAGGTGTTTGTTGAAGGCCTATGCTCCTTTGGGAGTGGAGGGTTATGAATTAATGAATACTGTGATTCACCGGGCTAAACGTAAACAAGTCTAGGGAATGGTCAGAGCAAAAAAATGTAAGTGCATAAAATATGCCAAATAATAGGACGATCGGTGAGGAAAATGAAAAAAATTAATTGATACTGCCGGAGAGAACGAAAGTTATGAAATGTGCACAACTGATTTCCTCACAGAGGTAACTACCCTCAGCTGCTTACTTTCCTAGTGTTCCTTTCGACGACGTTCTCACCTCTCTTCTGCTTGGTGTGTGAGCTGTTTTTCGCTTAATCTGAGGTAGCGCCGTAGAAAGCATCGCCACTTGGCGCGAAAGGCAACTTCATCCTCCCAGGTTGCTGGATTTATGTCCAGTGCTTTATCTCTCTCTAGCACACATCCTTGAATCTCAGCCGCGGTCGCCCAACTGTTCTTTTGCCATCTGCCAGTTGTCCGTAGAAGATATTTTTCGGCATACGACCATCTTCCACGAGGCGGACATGGCCGAGCTAGCGTAGTCTGCTCTTTCTAAGCAGTGTATACATGCTTTGAAGGCGAGCCCGTGACAACACCTCGACATTTGTCACTTTATCTTTCCACGACAAATTGCTGCCCGCTACGAAATCGTGTGCTGAACAAACCAAATCTCTCACTGAGTTGTAATGGTAATGTGTGGTAGCTTTTTGTGTTATCAAATGACAGTTAATGATCTTTATGCTGCCGTTTGTTTCATTTAAATTATCTGGATAGGAGTGAAGAAAAACCTATTTAGAATTAAGAAGTGACTTTACAATCTCCTTGTAGATCTAACCCGCTTTGAACACATTCTTAACTCTTGTCGAGAATACAATGGCGAGATTGTAAATTAACACTCAGTCTAAAGTGTTTTATCTCGACGTAAAATTAAACGCTATCAATTTCCTGCGGTATTAAACAATTCACCAACACAAACAACGTTATTAACGTCATTTTAAAACAATTAGCCAATGACATGATTTATTTCTATGTAGTTAGCAATGACCCTATTTCGGAACGAACTGTGACGGTATTGCCTCCCCTGCTTTGCAGTAGTGGTCCAGCAGTGGCCAAAACTCAAGAGTATCTAATATGGGCTTCAAAGGTATCTACCTTCGCACAAGGTTACTCTTGGCAGAGATGTAGATAGAAGGGTGATGACACTTCTATTACAAGGGAGTCTTCACAAGATAATCAGAATAAGCGAGAACAATACTGCTTTGGCTGAGTATGTTAACTCTGTAATTCTGCCGACGCTTTTGTGAAGGATTTAAGCACTTAACGAGTGCAGCTCGTTTAAGCCCCCACCCCAGATTTACTCAGTGGAATTCTATTATTTTAGTATAGCTCTGTTTAGAGTGTGTGTAGTAATTTGACTGAGACAAACATGCAGTAACTTTAAAAGGATTAAATCGAAGTTAAATTTGTAACATTACAAATAACAAAATTTAATAATAACTTTAGGTTTTAACAGTTGGAAATAATGTGAATAGTAATGAATCAAGAAAAGTTATCCCCACAGTCTTTAGGGAATGTGAGATATTACAAGAAATTCAAGTGGCAGCATATAAGTGAACTTAGCTGCCAATGACGGTTCTGCTCCTTCTTATGGGTTGGTTCTTTTCACTCTGCTCGCGCTCGTCTCTGATCAGGGTTGTCGGAAGAGCTCGTTTCCCGGAAACGTCAAAGAGAGTTTACCACATGCGTTATTCGTCTTAAAGATTAGGCCACGGTTCCCTTCTTGTTCCAGAGATAGGACTTTCTGCTGGTACCACCAATAACTATGGTAAAGAATAGAACGAAACGCTCTTCTGAGTATGGCGTTTTCCATCCTATAATTATGGGTTCCTATCTTCCCATACCACCATCCCAATTACTCAGAATTTACCCTCGATGAGAATTACACTTAATCCCTCGGGATAAAACTTTCTTTACATTTAAATAGAATAGCTTTCATAGTTACTTTATATTTAAATGAAAAGGTTAATAATACAGATAGAGTCTGTTTATATATACATCTCCACTGATTGAAAAGTGTTCACAATATAAATTGAATATGTTTTCATTTATGTTTACACTATTTGAAAAATTTGAAACTTCCATTACTTTAAAATGAATATTTTCACATAGACATTTACACTGGTTTAAGCTTGAAAACTTACATTAATTTTAAAGTGACTATGTTTATAGGGACATTTACACTGCTTTGAAAATGTAAGTATTATTCTTAGAATGTACATCATTTCTTTCATCTTTCCCTCTCTGCTCCATAGGGAACCTGGAAATACTTTATGCTTTTAGTTCTCTTTACGAAACTATCAATAAAGCAATCACCAGCCCGTGCAGTGGTGGTTCATGAATCATCATTCTAGATACTGAGGTTGCCAGCCTCAAATGACTTGGGCGTCCTGTAGCAATTTTCACACATTAAAATTCACATGGTACTATTTATATATACGTTACTTCCCATGTTAGTAATGAAACATAGAATGGAAAATGCACTACTTACGCCAATCTTGGCTACAGACTGGTTGCTCAGATGAATAAAAGAGACGAGTCGGTCTCTTACACGCATCTGGGGTGTCTTTACTTTGACAATAGATTCCCTCTCTGACCTCGTGTGTTTCTTCAGTTTCATAGTCCCGGTGTCCCTTTTTAAAATGTAGAGATTTCCTGTGCTTTGTAAGTCTTATTTGGTTCTCCAATAAAAGGTCCGGTTAAAAAAAAGGAATTATGAATCTAGTCTTCACTCTGGCGAGGTCTGATGTTGTCTTGGCGAGCGTGAAATTCACAGTGAAATAAAACTGCGAAATGGTCAGACTATATTCCTATCTTCCCAAGCATTTTTGTAATGAATCTAATCAGAAAGATCCAATCATTTCAAATCATGCGGATAGGGTGTGATGATTTCAAAAATATTCCGACATCGGATAATTTTGAACGTAAGGCAGAGGTCAACTCTCCCATATATGGTAATATGATGTCCGATGCCCTTGCGTACAAACGTACAGACAGATCGGGGAACTCACATGACAACATGTGTAAGCTGTAATGCTTATTACTTTATTAGAAAGTAATGTTGTCATAACAAGTCGGCCTGGAAGCGATTATGTCACACTTATCTGCACACATGTGTCACACAGACAGTAATATCGTTATCTGTCGTACGAGTACGCAAAAACTCTGTGTCTGCCCATCTGGGTTACCAAACGAGTCGTCTTATCAGCGGTTCAATCTAAACGCGCCGGCGACTATCTTATCTCAGTTGCTCACCGCAAGGCAGGATGACCGGGTAACAACAGGTGACATCACAGAGAGGAGTGTCGAATGATTTGATAAAATCAAATATCTGCTACTTAGCAGAAAAATAACGAAGAAAGAAAGAAAGAAAAGTACGATACTTGAGAGCACATAATAAAAATCAGTACCACAAATGTACCGATACTGCCGGAGAAAAACAAAGATCGATAGGGGCCGCCCCGTTTTGTCACACGAACATTAACTGCTAGACGCGCTTTTTTGTATTAATTCTGGGTGAGACTTGTCGAATAAAACAAAAATTTAAATCGAAATTAATCTATATTCGTGTATTGGTTTGGTTTGGTTTGAAGGACTATCTTCATCGCACACGGACAGCTCCATCAGTGCGCCGATCTCCTCTATTAGATCACACAAGGTGGATCTCAGCACAGTGCACGAACTCCGTAGCACCGGCGAGAATCCCAATGTGTGTATATAGGAATCACACATTCTATAAATATACTTGGTGAGTAGGTTTCTAATTTTTAAAGTTTTCCAAAGCATCGGCTTTATGGCTTATTCTTTACGATTTCCAACTGCCGTGGGATTTTTAACGTCCGCAACTTGCACACGGGACCTCTTATTTTTTCACCCGTATCCGAGAAGGCTAGGCATCCGATCTCACTACCTATTAGACCAGAGGGGAGTATGGCATCACTAGGACCACTGGTTCTGAAAAAAATATTTTCTATAAATTATATTCCCTCTACTGGGAATCGAACCTGGTACTTGTATTGACAATGCCGTAGCCCCATATTATATGAATCTAGAAAATGTGGCTGTCACGGTATAATGACTAAATCTTCGTGATATTGTCCTCTTATTAGCTCGTATACAACTGCGAGAGGTCACCGACTTAAGACACGAAGGCGTGCTGACAATCCACCTTTTTAATAATCACGATACTACACATATAACCTCAATAACAGCAAAAACCACCTGACAGGCTCAACACAGCCCGCTACCATCAGATTATACAAACTATGCTGCCCAAAACCAAATAATCACGATACTACACATATAACCTCAATAACAGCAAAAACCACCTGACTGGCTCAACACAGCCCGCTACCATCAGATTATACAAACTATGCTGCCCAAAACCAAATAATCACGATACTACACATATAACCTCAATAACAGCAAAAACCATCTGACTGGCTCAACCCAGCCCGCTACCATCAGATTATACAAACTATGCTGCCCAAAACGAAATAATCCCAAAGCGAGCATAAGAAAATGAACTTCAGCTTCTATAGCCGGTTAACTGACATCTTTCTTCCAAGGCTTCCAGTTCAATCCGCTCACTGCACCCATTTGCACCGTTTCCTTTAAAGCCGATGTACGCAACATAAGATATTTTGATTCCTTCAAAGCCTAGGTGCGCAACATAAGATATTATGTGACCGTGCCTTAAAAAATCTTACTCTCTTAAAAAAATTGTTTTTTGCTTGTCACTTTCGTCGTCTGCATATTTAAACTTGATCTATCTATTATAAAAGCCCCGTGTTGTTCCTGTGGATCTCTGAAGAGATAAATAATGAATTTAGCTACTGAACCCTCAGGCATGTCGTACATGGCGACTAATATGAAGTTGTCCATGCGGTTGGCCACCTCAATATGTAAAATAAATTACCACTGAAACCACCACTGATGGATTATGGGAATGCTTGATGTAGGCTTCATGCAAGTGGATCAGCTCCATGCAGTGGCGTCACTAGGGTTGGTTTACCCAGTGCGGTAACTCATGGTGTCACCCCCATCGACCTCCTCCCGTACCAGACCTTAAAGAATCCTTAGTAATGTTTTTTGTACTAATGTTACTCGTAAATCGTAACTCCCGTATATCCACGTGATTCGAAGCGTCATTGTAATTGGGTAATAATGACAGCTCTGTCCGGAGCGCATGTGCATTAGAAGGTTCAAAAAGTAAATTAGAATATAGCTTTAGCCTTGTAGGTATATTGACACAGTACATGTAAGCTGGGCTTACAAAAAATGTTTTTGTGGTCATAACTAACTACAGGAATATTTTTATAAAATGTGATAAATTTCTGCTGAAACACTGCACAAAAATGTTATAGGACAGGCATTTTGGTGTCACCCCCTCTGATTGTGTCACCCGGTGCGGTCCGCACCCCCCTAGTGACGCCACTAGCTCCATGCTCAGTAAAGAACGCAAATAAAAATAAAAATTATGATTATATTGGTAGCAGTGATGGTGGTGGTGATAATGGTGGTGATGATGGTGGTGATGATGACCACAACGACGACTACGATGATGATGATCTGTTATTTTTATTTTGAAAAGTTATCATTGCATAAACAAATCGGTTATCTCGCGCGCTGCTAATTCTCTCGCTCGACCGTGTTATGTTTCCTCTTGTAATTTTCTGTATGCTAAATTCTAACCGGATTGATCCCAGAGCCCGTTAATGGGAGCTAAAAATAGGGTCCCTCCAATTTATCAAGCATGTCCTAAGAAGAGATAACAGAGGACAACGCATGAGGATAATAACCTTGTCGTTTATAATAAACTGCTGCGTAAGTTACTATATCAAGCGCAGTTGAAGTGCTTTCAGGCTGTTATGTTTTGCTGGTCGCACTAATAACCCCTGTCATCGAAGCATCATTTTTTGTGGTGCTCAGCTGGCAGGGAGGAAAGTGTGATTTGCTTCCATAGCTAGGCGGGGGTGTCGCACGGAAGGTCCTGGGTTCGATTTTCCGGTAAGCCTCTCACGTCTGTTGTTTTTCTACTTCTTTATTATTCACGAGGGCCTGAAAACATGTTTGTGTAATATTTATTTACTGCTTTCGGGCTTGTTTCATGGAGAGGAGTTTAGTGCGTAGGTTTTGTCGCACATTCTTATAACACACTTTTCGGTTGTATTATTTTCTAGATTTTTCATGCACCTAATATTTTAGCCTGAACAATTGTGAGCTTTCGTCTACCAAATTCACTGAAGCCAACAACTGCACGGGATGAACTATAAACAGAACTTTAAATTTGTTTGAACAAAAGGAGCACCGTGCCAAGCCATATTCATATGAAGTCATCGACACTTCTCTTTCTACTTTAGAAGAAATTTTATTTTTTCCACTGTACAGTGCATCGCCATTATTATCTCTGAAATAGTGAAATTATTAGATGAACATGACACATAAGACATTGAGCTACTTTGCATTATACCGTCATTTTCACAAGTTTTTAGTGCTAATCATACAGTATTTCTTAAACAGCTTTAAGAAACATGTCAAACAGTTTTTGCCCTTTTGGCATTATAAACAAATGTTTGGGATAAAAGCATTCAAAATTGTCATTTAAAACTGTCAATAAAATAAAGCTCTTAATACTAAACACATATGAGCTACATTAATGGGTTTTCTGAATTCTCATGGGTCCAGTAACATTGGCCTGAGGAATGCTAAACATCTACGCTCGTATATGACTTCTTTTTCAACTTTTCCTGAGCATTCAATGGCTCCAGTTTACCCAGCTGTAGATGGCGTTGCTCCGCAGTATTGGTCCAACAATGTCCAAACTTAGAGTATAATAATGAAGGTATGCAAAGGTATCAAACTTCGCTCAAGATGACTCTTGGCAGACAAATACATAGAAGATTGATGATTCTACTTTAGGGTGCATCACAGGAATATTAAGAAACCAAGCAAAATCTACTGAGATCATCTCAGATATCATGAACTTCTTGTTATCTTCCCGCCCCTTCTATGAGGACATTTGCTCGTATTGTCTGAGCCCCCAGTTAAAATGATTCAGTGACATCTTAATCTAATGGCTCTTTGTATTTAGGTTTTTAAAATGAGTCAAATGGGTGTAGATATACAATCTGGGAGTTGCAGAGGTAAGACTATTGGATACAGGCTACATAAAAAGAGACCAATACACGCATGTACACTCAGGAGGAGAAAAACATGAAAGAGGGGTAGGAATGTTGATAAAGAAGGAGTTAGAAAAATACGTATGTGGATACTGGACACACAACGACAGAATGATGTTACTAAAGATGAGAGCAAAGCCATTCGACATATCAATCTTACAAACTTATGCACCAACTAAAGATCACAGCGAGGAAGAAACAGAAGAATACTATGAAGAGCTACAACACACACTTAAACCAGTAAAATCTACAGATGTGATGATAGTAATGGGTGATATGAATGCAAAAGTAGGAAAAGGAAAATACAAGAAAATAGTAGGACAGTATGGATTAGGGACAAGAAATGATAGAGGAGACAGACTTATCCAGTTCTGTGAAGAAAACCAGCTGGTCATGTGTAACACCTTTTTTGAACACCACCCAAGGAAATTATACACATGGAAAAGCCCAGGAGATGTAACACGAAATCAAATCGACTATATCATGATAAAACATAGATTTAAGAACAGTGTCACAAGTGCAAAGACACATCCTGGCGCCGACATAAATTCAGATCACAATCCGGTCATCATCAAAGTAAATATAAAGCTGAAAAGAACAGGAAACAGAAGACAGGAGGAACCCCAGATAGAAATATCAGCACTGAAACAACCAGATATAAAACAAAAATATCTAATCGATCTCAAAAATACATATGAACAGTTACTGACAGAAAGCATGGAGCAGTATACAAGAGAAAACCCAGAAGAAAAAGTAACCACAAAATGGGAATGCTTAAAAACAAGCATACAATCAGCAAATGCAAATTTACCTAAAAAGGAGCCTAAGAAAAATCAAATTTGGATGACAGATGACATCTTGAGTAAAATGGCAGAAAGAAAGAAAGCAAAAAACACTCCAGAATATAAAACAATAGACAATGACATACGTACTATGTCTGGACAAGCAAAAAAACGGCGGATAGAAACAAAATGCACGGAAATAGAAGACTTGGAAGCAAAGCACATGACTAGAGATATGCATGAAGAAATAAAGAAATTATCAAATAGGTCGCGGTTTGCACAAGGAGGAAGCTGTATCAAGAACAAAAATGGTGTAATATTACTTGATGAGAAAGACATATCAAATAGATGGGCAGAATATGTAAAAGAACTATTCGAGGACAACAGAGGTAAAAAACCATCACCAGATTCTAATTAAGGCTAAGACATTCTCAGATCGGAAGTAGAGAATGCCAAACATATGATACAAAAAGGAAAATCAGCAGGCACGGATAACATAAAAATTGAAATGATAGAAGCCCTGGAGAGCTTTGGTATAGATACAATCACTGATCTATGCAACGATATACACAATACAGGATATATACGACACGACATGAAGACATCAGTTTTTATAACATTGCCCAAAAAACCTAATGCAACAGAATGTTCAGACTTCAGAACAATCAGCCTGATGAGTCATGCAATTAAGATACTGCTCAAAATCATTGTCGTAGATTTTTGATAGGGGAATTAAAACTTGGGTTGGTCCCTTCTGAATAGATTTGAATAAGTGATAGTCACAGAGATAAGTAGTAATAGCAATAGGTTTCCACGAGTGAGATGGTAGAATGTGATTAAGAGGCTGTCTCTGAGATCGATAAATCTTCTCTCTCTCTCACCTGTCTTCTACGACAGCTTTCGAGGAGTCAGACAGTCTAAACACATATATATAGAAACATATATATATCTAACCACTCACGTGCACGCACATATATGATGACAGTTGGACGTACAGACGTGGGAAAACTATAACAAATGATTATATAAATATTCTAGAACGAGCTGACCAACACATATAAATTACATCAAAGCATATACACATAGTCATAAAAAATCAAGGAATTGCTACAAGAAATGATAGACCCACCGTTAGATCTTATCCCTCGAGGTATGTGTGATGAATTTACCATGATACAACGTTAAAATATCTCCCAATATAAAGATAAAATGTAGGGATAAAAATAATGCGTAAGATACTAGGAGACATGCTCGCCCATGCCCGCATTTCCTACCGCCAGTCAAACTAACTTGTTAGACGTGCAGTCGAAACGGTTACCCTTTGTAGACGGGAGGGAAACGGAGATCACAAAAGGAAAAATATGACTGAACACGTGTTTGAATCTAGCAAGGCTAAAAGACGCAATTGGTAGTAAAAGAAAAAAAATTCACGTCACTAGTTGCCACAATGTAAGGAAATTGACAGAAAAGACCTTAGCTCTTATTCGCAACAGTCATTTCTTGGACGTTTTTCGATACTTGGTCCCTTTATTTGAATTCAGCGGCAAACGCCGTAGAGAAGGTTCTCGAACAAATTTCAAAAAACTAACTTGAGAAAAAAATATGTTTTTTCTTAATAATAGAGTTATGAATATAAAACCTAGCTAGTTTGATAGCCCATCTTGAGCAGAGAACTAATATACTTTAAATTATACAGACGGATAGATAACAAGGAAGATATTGACAAAAGACTGTATTGTTCATATCAGACTAGCGACTGTACTGTCTATACTGTCACTAAAGTTTCAAAATTTTGGCCTTGAGACACGCAAATGCAAAAATCAAGCTGTAATGTAAAAGAGGGGAAAGGTGGAGAATTGTGGCTAAAAATAACTTAGGAGGCAGATTTGTGTAGGATATTGCATGTAGAACCAAGTGTGTTTTTGTGAAAAACCAAGTAGAGACAGACGGACCAACAGACAATAATACATACTTGACTGAGATCTGACTGAATTTGACTTTTGGTTGTAGATTTGAAAAGTTAGGGGGGAAGTCGGTGATTGGGCAAATGTAATCATATTAGCGGGACAGAGATGCGCATTTTTGCCATTTGATACAATACTGTCCAGGGACACAGTCGGTTATTGCCTGTGGTGTTGTTCCTAGAAGATAGTACATACATTTAGAGGGACGCCATCATATAGCCAGCAGCTCAGCTGAGTTTTGCTAGCAATTAACTGTGTTCTCAATTCTGAATTCTGGTAAGAATGAAAGTATTTATTTTGTACATTTTAATATCTCGAGTGATTGATACTGCCATATCATATAAAATGATTACGACAAGTAAGTGTTCGCTCTAGGTCCCCAGCCCAAGTTCAGGGTCTAGAGATAAACAAAATATATGGACGCCTAACTAAGACTATGGAAGGCGGATCTATTGTTGAGATCAGTGGGAACATATCACCTATCTTATTGAATAAAAGGAAACTATTGAACATATCTCAGATGCAATGCAGTCTTGGGGAACTGATACTATATGAAAACAACTGGGTAGGATGTGTTGTGTGGTCAGAGAGATCTGACCCATTCTGTGTAGTGTTGATGTGTTGTGCTGTGTGTAAGAGTGGTGCAGTAAATAGATTACTGACACAGCACAAATTTTGTTTCAGAATTGTGAGTTTCTGTTGTGGCACTAGGGTAGTGCCACATAAGTAATCAAGATTGCACAAGCAGATGTGTGTGCAGCCAAACAGTGTGTCGGTGCAGTCTACCATTGTATTCTAGCTACCGAGAGGAGTGGGCCACCGGAATCCAGCATTAGATCTTCGCAGACAAGATGAGTGATTTAGTGGCCTGCTGAGGATTCACCATACTCCTAAAGAATTTATAAATATTTCCCCTCATAAATATATTGAATTTTGGGAAAGATACATTTATTAAAGTTTTATAAGACAATGGACAAAGCTTGTTCTAGTCACAGAGTGGGTGTGATGACACCACCCCAACAGCATATCCAGTAATAGTTTCCCAGAGACATTAGAAATATAATTAATATTAACCAGTCTGATAAAATACTTATGTATACACATTCCATTTTATTATGCCATATATTTATGCATTCCATTTATAACTCCATAACATTTCATATGTTCTGACCAAAATAAAACATTGGTTCAGAACAAATAAATTTAAAGAAAATTTTAATATTTAAACTAAAACAGCCTGAGTTAGTTCAGTGTGTTATAGAATTTTATTAATATTATTATTACACTTATTAATTATCTGTGTGTGTTTGTATATTTTACTACAACACATTACATTTCAGTACCCTAGACTTTTTAACGTAGCTACATTCATAATAGTAAAAAAGATATGTTTGAGGTCGTAAGTGGTAGTAAGAAGGGCCTTCTGTAATTCACATCTACATTTATCTCAGGAGCCTTCACAGCTGACCTCATACATTACACTAGGTAACACAACAACCATACAGTACCATCAAAAACCACTACAAATATTGGGGTCTTGTCCAGGGATAATAAGTTTATCATAAATATTAGAATCTCCTGGTGGGAGAATTAAACCAGTGGGGACAGATTGTAAAAATTTAAAAAGTGTCCCTAAAATAAAAAGGGGAAAATAAAAGTTGGTGAATCTTCACAGCCAGTGGTAATTAGTTAATTAATTAAATAATTAGAATTACCTTAGTCACCATTAATTAGAATTACCTGTCATTAGTTAGATTTATCTTGGTCATTGTTATCTTGTATGATGGCTGACCTAGCAAAATTTAGATCGGCTGCTGTGCTAACGGCGAAGGAAATGGGAATGGAGGGTCAGGTTTTAATTCAGTATGTAACTGCTGAATGTGACAAGTATATTGAAAGGGAAGATAGGAGGTTAGCTGAAGAGAAGAGGTTACAAATTGAGGCTGATAGAGAACTTAAGAGGCTGCAGATTGAGGCTGACAAAGAGGCAAAAGCATTGGAGGCAGAAGAAAAACGACAGCAAAGGGAGGCAGAAGATAAGAGAAGGGAGGCAGAAGATAAAAGATTGACTGCCGAAAGGGAGGCAGAAGATAAAAGATTGACTGCCGAAAGGGAAGCAGAAGATAGAAGGTTACAAAGGGAGCACGAATTACGACTAAGGGAGCTGGAATTACAAGGCCATGCTCCTGAAAATGGTGCCAGCCCTTTTGCCTCAGATGCTACGCCTAGTCAGGGAGCCTCAAACTCGGCTATGGGGTTTCATTTAGACCATTTTGTTGAGAAAGACGATGACATCGAGGGGTACCTCAGTAGATTTGAGTTATTAGCTACTACATATGGGTTAGAGAGAGAGAGAGGTGGAGTCTAAAGTTATCACAGGGACTGAGAGGTACTTCTTATGAAGTCTTCGCTAAAATGAATAGAGAAGACCAAGACAATTATGACATGCTAAAGCAGGCTTTGTTATTAAGATACGAAAAAAATGGTGAATTTTATCGTAAGAAATTTAGAAATGCCAAACTGTTGTCTGGGGAGACATACCACCAATTCTCTGCCAGACTGGAAACCTATTTGGAGAAATGGACTGCTCTGGGGAAGACCCAAGATCTGAAAGAGATGATCATGATAGAGCAATTAAGAGAGTCCATGGCTCCAGACTTGAGAAAATTTCTCATGGAACAAGGTGCAGAGAGGTTGGGAGAGGTTTTAAATGTCGCTGAGAGGTATCAGGCAGCCCAGGCAGAGGTAAGTGGCACTAAAAAGAAGCACATAGAAAATTTTAAAGCTCCACAGCAATTTAATAAATTTGATAACAGAGAACAGGGTAATAAAGGCAGGACAAACTTTGAACGGCCAAGAAATGACTATCGTGACAGAAACTCACAGTTCAATGACCAAAAATATAATGAAAGAAAACCGTTTAACCAAGGAAAAAGATGGTGCAAATGGTGTAAGAAAGACAACCATAACACCGAATTTTGTAGAAGGAAACCTTCAAACATTGCTGCAATGAAGTCGGGGACTCAAAGATTAAAGGTTAATCCTAATGGACAGCAGGAACCTTATCACCCCCCAGTTTGTGAGGATGTTATTTGTAATGGGGTCACCATAAGGTGCCTTTATGATACAGGTTTGGATTATGATTCAGTTGTGAAGTCTAGCCTAGTGGACCCAAGTCAGTATACCACAGAAACAGTGGAAATACAAGGGGCGACTAAGGACATACCACTCATGACACTTCCCATCGCAAGGATAACGGTGAAAACTCGCTATGTGGAAGGAGAAATCAGAGCAGCAGTGATAGATGAACCAATCTACCCTCTGATATTGGGGTGTAGGTACGTCTTCTTGGGGAATCCCGAGAGACCTGTGATCATGGCGACAGTGCAGACCAGGTCACAGAAAAAAAAGGAGGAAGAAGGTGAACCTATAAATGCTCATCCAGAGGAGATGAGGAAGGCGCAGGCTGAGGATAGGACACTCAAGCCATGTTTTAAAAAATTGCCCAAATGCCACACACCTCCAAGCAAGGGAGAGTACTTTATGAAGAACAAACTATTATACAGGAAGGCCGGAACTGGAACAAATGGTCACAACCAGCTGGTTCTTCCCACTTCATATAGGGATAAAGTGATGGAACTCGGGCATGCGATTCCCTTCAGTGGTCACATGGGGATCAGCGCCACAGGACAGCGTATAGCTTGTCATTACTTCTGGCCAGGGATAACGGAGGATATAAAAAGATATGTCAAATCCTGTCCAGAATGTCAAAGGGTAGCTCCAAAGCATTGGACTGCTCCTGCAACTCTAGGGGAAATGCCCATAGTGGGAACACCTTTTGAGAGGGTTGCAGTGGATATTGTGGGACCTCTCACTCGGACCAAGAGGAGGAACAGTTACATCCTTACTCTGGTGGACACTTGTTCTATGTGGGGAGAGGCGGTAGCCCTGCCATCAATTGATTCAAAACATGTAGCAGAGGCACTACTTACAATATTCACAAGATTAGGATTCCCGCATCAAATCTTGACTGATAATGGCTCACAGTTCAAGGGGAAACTAACGGAAGAAGTTTTTAAGCTATTTCAAGCCAGACACTTTCATTGTAGTCCGTACCATCCACAAGGGAACGGCCAGGTAGAGAGGTTCAATGGGACTCTCATTTCTATCCTGAGGAAGCTGGCACACGAAAAACCGGATCTGTGGGATCAATTCCTGCCCGCCGCGTTGTTTGCGTATCGGGAGGTACCACATAGTTCAACCGGGATGGCTCCCGCAACTCTGCTATTTGGGAGGCCAATAAAAGGTCCATTGGAAGCTTTATTAAGGACCTGGACAGATGAGAAGGCAGAAGAGACTGTTACCTCATCGTATCAATATGTGAACGAACTGACCACTCGTCTGAAAGCTGGATGGAAACTGGCAAATGATAATTTGAGACAAGCCAGGAAGAAACATGCAGCATATTTTAATAGGAAGGCAAAGGACAGAGAACTAGCTGTGGGAGAGAAGGTGCTTCTTCTACTACCCGGCAGCCAGAATAAATTACAAATTGGATGGCAAGGTCCATATACGGTTCTAGAGAAGGTGTCTAGAACAAACTATAAAATTGACAAAAAGGGGAAGGAGAAAGTTTATCATGTAAACCTTTTAAAGAAGTATCTGGACAGACCACTCCAGGAAAGCACCCCCTTACTGACCTTGGCTATCGCAACTCAAATGCAAAAGGAACCACTCACCTCACATGAATACCCATTACATCCTTGTGAAACAGCCGCACAGGTAAAAGTCAGTAAGCACCTGACTAAAAATCAGAGGGAGAGAGTTCAACAGGTTCTGGAGGAACATACAGATGTATTAACAGATAAACCAGGACATACAAATTTGCTACAGTATGACATGAAACTGGTAGACTCAAACCCAATCTGTATGAGAGCCTATTCTATTCCGTTCGCGAAGGAGAAGGCCTTAAAAAAAGAAATAGATTATTTGTTGAAGGAGGGGATTATTTCACACAGTGAATCATCTTTTAGCTCCAGTGTAGTTTTGTTGAGAAAACCGTCTGGGGAACACAGACTGTGCATAGATTACAGGAAACTGAATGCTGTCACAGAAGGACAAGTGGATCCATTACCAGACACAAAACAGTTATTTGCCAGATTAAACAAGGCAAAATACTTTTCAAAGGTGGATCTTAGTAAAGGCTATTACCAGATTCCAGTGAAGCCTGAAGTGAGACCTTATTTAGCTTTTAGCACCTCGGAAGGACATTATGAATTCAACATGCTACCATTCGGATTGAAAAATGCTCCGAGTGTATTTTCAAGGATGATGCGCAAATTGTTGGATCCCCTGAATAACCCATGTATCACGAATTTCATGGATGATATTCTCGTCGCCACAGAGACATTTGAAGAACACATTAACTCTCTAAAAATGTTATTTGATAGACTTAGGGAGGCGAATTTAACTGCTAGACCAACAAAATGTTGTATTGGATGCAAAGAGTTGGAATTCTTGGGACACACTGTATATCAGGGTAACATGACCCCTGACCCCAAGAACTTGGAAAAACTGCAGAGAGCACCTAGACCACAAACAAAAAAGGACGTGCGATCATTCGTGTCGTTATGCGGATTTTACCAAAAATATATCAAAAATTTTAACTCTATTTGTGCTCCTCTGACTGATCTGACTCGCAAGGGACATCCAGATAAAATAATTTGGACTGCGCAATGTGAATTGGCTTTTCAAGAGTTAAAGGAAAAAACTCCTTAGCAAGCCTATTCTCAAATTGCCTGATTTGACACAGGACTTCGTGGTGAGAACAGATGCAAGTAATGTAGGCCTCGGGGCGGCTCTGTTGCAAAGGTCATCTTCACCCGATGGGGAACTGAACCCAGTCGCTTATGCAAGCCGCAAATTGAATAAAGCGGAGCAAGGATATTCCACAAGCGAAAAAGAATGTTTAGCGTTAATCTGGGCAATAAAAAAGTTTCAAATCTATCTGTATGGTAGGACTTTTGTGGTCCAGACGGATCATCAGCCCCTGGTGTTCTTATCTCAGGCTAAGCATGAAAATGCTAGATTGTTGAGATGGTCTTTATTATTGCAACCTTATCAGTTTAGTATTGATTATATCCCAGGGTCATTGAATGTCGGTGCAGATTTCCTCAGTCGGCACCCCTGTGATCAAAATTAGAGTAGTGGTAGGCGTGAGGAGTAATTTTATCTATGTGTATCACTGGTTTTGGAACTTGCCGTAGTGCATGTTCTCAGGTGGGGAGATGTGTGATGAATTTACCGTGATACAACGTTAAAATATCTCCCAATATAAAGATAAAATGTAGGGATAAAAATAATGCGTAAGATACTAGGAGACATGCTCGCCCATGCCCGCATTTCCTACCGCCAGTCAAACTAACTTGTTAGACGTGCAGTCGAAACGGTTTACCCTTTGTAGACGGGAGGGAAACGGAGATCAAAAAAGGAAAAATATGACTGAACACGTGTTTGAATCTAGCAAGGCTAAAAGACGCAATTGGTAGTAAAAGAAAAAAAATTCACGTCACTAGTTGCCACAATGTAAGGAAATTGACAGAAAAGACCTTAGCTCTTATTCGCAACAGTCATTTCTTGGACGTTTTTCGATACTTGGTCCCTTTATTTGAATTCAGCGGCAAACGCCGTAGAGAAGGTTCTCGAACAAATTAAAAAAAAAAAAAAAACTTGAGAAAAAAAATATGTTTTTTCTTAATAATAGAGTTATGAATATAAAACCTAGCTAGTTTGATAGCCCATCTTGAGCAGAGAACTAATATACTTTAAATTATACAGACGGATAGATAACAAGGAAGATATTGACAAAAGACTGTATTGTTCATATCAGACTAGCGACTGTACTGTCCATACTGTCACTAAAGTTTCAAAATTTCGGCCTTGAGACATGCAAATGCAAAAATCAAGCTGTAATGTAAAAGAGGGGAAAGGTGGAGAATTGTGGCTAAAAATAACTTAGGAGGCAGATTTGTGTAGGATATTGCATGCAGAACCAAGTGTGTTTTTGTGAAAAACCAAGTAGAGACAGACGGACCAACAGACAATAATACATACTTGACTGAGATCTGACTGAATTTGACTTTTGGTTGTAGATTTGAAAAGTTAGGGGGGAAGTCGGTGATTGGGCAAATGTAATCATATTAGCGGGACAGAGATGCGCATTATTGCCATTTTATACAATACTGTCAAGGGACACAGTCGGTTATTGCCTGTGGTGTTGTTCCTAGAAGATAGTACATACATTTAGAGGGACGCCATCATATAGCCAGCAGCTCAGCTGAGTTTTGCTAGCAATTAACTGTGTTCTCAATTCTGAATTCTGGTAAGAATGAAAGTATTTATTTTGTACATTTTAATATCTCGAGTGATTGATACTGCCATATCATATAAAATGATTACGACAAGTAAGTGTTCGCTCTAGGTCCCCAGCCCAAGTTCAGGGTCTAGAGATAAACAAAATATATGGACGCCTAACTAAGACTATGGAAGGCGGATCTATTGTTGAGATCAGTGGGAACATATCACCTATCTTATTGAATAAAAGGAAACTATTGAACATATCTCAGATGCAATGCAGTCTTGGGGGAACTGATACTATATGAAAACAACTGGGTAGGATGTGTTGTGTGGTCAGAGAGATCTGACCCATTCTGTGTAGTGTTGATGTGTTGTGCTGTGTGTAAGAGTGGTGCAGTAAATAGAGTACTGACACAGCACAAATTTTGTTTCAGAATTGTGAGTTTCTGTTGTGGCACTAGGGTAGTGCCACATAAGTAATCAAGATTGCACAAGCAGATGTGTGTGCAGCCAAACAGTGTGTCGGTGCAGTCTACCATTGTATTCTAGCTACCGAGAGGAGTGGGCCACCGGAATCCAGCATTAGATCTTTGCAGACAAGATGAGTGATTTAGTGGCCTGCTGAGGATTCACCATACTCCTAAAGAATTTATAAATATTTCCCCTCATAAATATATTGAATTTTGGGAAAGATACATTTATTAAAGTTTTATAAGACAATGGACAAAGCTTGTTCTAGTCACAGAGTGGGTGTGATGACACCACCCCAACAGCATATCCAGTAATAGTTTCCCAGAGACATTAGAAATATAATTAATATTAACCAGTCTGATAAAATACTTATGTATACACATTCCATTTTATTATGCCATATATTTATGCATTCCATTTATAACTCCATAACATTTCATATGTTCTGACCAAAATAAAACATTGGTTCAGAACAAATAAATTTAAAGAAATTTTTAATATTTAAACTAAAACAGCCTGAGTTAGTTCAGTGTGTTATAGAATTTTATTAATATTATTACACTTATTAATTATCTGTGTGTGTTTGTATATTCTACTACAACACATTACTTTTCAGTACAGTAGACTTTTTAACGTAGCTACATTCATAATAGTAAAAAAGATATGTTTGAGGTCGTAAGTGGTAGTAAGAAGGGCCTTCTGTAATTCACATCTACATTTATCTCAGGAGCCTTCACAGCTGACCTCATACATTACACTAGGTAACATCACAACCTTACAATACCATCAAAAACCACTACAGTATGCCCACAGTCCTGTTGGAAGAAAGTGATAGCCCCAAGGGAACAAGGATACATAGGATTAGGCCTAATATTTCCCCTTCTTAAGGTATGGACAGACTTCATATCTCTCCCCAGTTCCAAAAAGACAGGATGAATTCTCTGCTTTCGGGAACGACTCCTTAGGTGTTCTTATTTTTCGGATGTCTGCTTAGGTCACATTAAAATTGTCCAGGCACGAAACATTAACAACGAGCACAGTGTCAGTAGCTTAGGTTTCTAGAATTGAGGAATGTCAGATCGGTTTCTACTTTCAGGAAAGGACTATGATCGGTCACCACACCACTAGTCGAAACTCCGTGGGAATGTTACTGACGTTAATATGTTACTTGCCACAACGGCTAAATTTGTACATAGAGTTTGTGCAGAAAATCTGATCTGGCTCAAAGGCCCAGTATAAAACATTTAGTCTTTAATAAAACCCGTTAGTGAGAGTTGTAATCTGTCTATTTATGAAGACACACGCACTGTCAGACAGGTGTTAACTTGTAAACCCACGTGGTTAAAAGATAAAAATGTTTAAGTTTCTCACAGGTATGTCTCTGTACTAAACGCCGGCAAAATTTGGGTTAACCCCAGTTTTCACTGCATAGGGAAGAAAAACCACAAATAAAATACTTATACATGCTACGTACTCGGATTATAACTTACATTTTAAAACTGCAAGCGTACCGCTTGATTTATCATTTAAACTTTCCTGTGAAATACGTTATATACATAAAATCAGTCATCGTGAGTTAGGAATACCTACGTGTTCCGTCACCACTCATGAAGCATCTAGCATTTATAAAGTTAGTTTAGAAAGTATATTCTCGTCTGATTATTTTAGCAGTAAAATTAAATTCCTTAATAGCCGACTGAGTTTAAGCTAGAAATATAATTTCTGTTTTCCACTGTAACTCGTCAGTATAAAATAATACAGACTATATAAATTAAACGCTCTGCACCAAATCTAACTAGTGAAATAAAATAAGCGATTTAACACTTTAAACACTTCACAAAATACTAGATAATATGTATAATATTTACCTCAACACAGAACTACTAAGAACTTAAACCACTTCGACCAAACTAAATGCCATCTCTATTAACAGAGATTCTTAGGAATCGAACGAAGGCTTGTTCTCGTCTTGACTGCGAAGTTACTGAGTGAATTAAGTCTCAAACTCTCGTTTAAGATATATGAAACACACACAAAGAATGTGCCCTATTTCCAAAACCACGCAATCTCTCGTCTTTCCTAACACTTACGTAACTTAGACGCATGCCGTAAGTGCCACTGGTGCGTCTTCACACCTACGTTAACAAACTGACCGAGAAGCGTGCGTGTCATGGAAAAATCCAGACTATATGTCCCATTCCCGAGCGCTGCGTGAGTGTCATATCACACTTCACTCTGAGAGAAACGTTAGTGTCAGGTGAAAATGCTACACGGTATGACACCTAGCCTGACGAAACGCCCGTGACATGAGAAAAGTACAGACGCCTGTCTGCTATCTCTGTCTGCCCAGACGAGTATTCACACGATCTATCGTCCACTGACATCTAATGCAATAGAACGCATTTAAACGCTCTCTCTCTCTCTGACACGTTATGTCATAAATGCGTTTACCAGTATAAGAAAAAAAATATTTTTCGCAAACGAATGGATGCGAAAAATACAGGAAAAAAGGTAAAGAGTGATAATAAAAAGAGAGGATACGAGTGAAAGAAAAAGAAGAGGATATAGGCAATTTAATGATCATAAAACCTCTGTGACAATCATATAGGAAAGAATTAAAAAGTAAGGTAGACAGCGAAATCCAAGAAGAACAGTTTGGTTTTAGACGGAACAGTGGAACAAGAGAGGCAATATTTTGCCTAAGAATATTAGCAGAAAAATATGCAGAGGTCCAAAATAGTATGTACATGTGCTTCATTGACTATAAGAAGGCTTTTGACAGAGTCCATCATGAGAAATTATTGAATGCCTCGAAGACATAGGTATTGATGGAAAAGATATAAGAATACTCAGTAACCTTTATTGGGAGCAAACTGCCACAGTAAGATCTGGAAGGAATTATTCACCATACATAGACATAAAAAGAGGTGTCAGACAAGGTTGTGTGCTGTCCCCCTGCCTATTTAATTTATACACCGAAAAAAATTTCAAACAGATACAGGAAATACCAGGACTAAACATCAGTGGAAGGTCAATAAACAACCTCAGATATGCAGATGATACCGTGTTGTTAGCTGAAAGCGAACAGGGGTTACAAGAACTAGTGAAGCAAGTGAACAGTTTAAGTCATGAATATGGATTGGACATTAATATTGATAAAACAAAAACTATGATAATTAACAAAACAGACGATAAACCCACATTAAAGATATGCGTAAATGGGAAAATCCTGGAACAAGTCAAGAGCTACGTATATCTTGGTCATATAATAACAGAAGATGGCAGATGTGAAACAGAAATCAAGAAGAGAATAGGAATGGCCAAGGCTACATTCAACAACATGAAACATATACTGACATCAAAACAGTTATCTCACAAATTAAAACTGAGAATCATAAAGTGTTATATATATTCTGCATTTCTGTATGGTGCAGAAACATGGACGATGTATAAGCATTTGGAAGAAAGAATTGAGGCTCTTGAAATGTGGATATATAGAAGATCGGGGCGTATCTCATGGAAAGAGATGAAAACAAATAAGGAGGTCCTAGAAAATCTAGGTATGAAAAGAGAACTAATGAGGGAGATCAAAGTTCGGCAGCTAAAATACTTTGGCTACATAAAAAGGCATAACGCCTTGCAGAAGACCATAATAGAAGGGAGAGGTGAAGGCAAACGTGCAAGGGGAAGACAGTGCTATAAGTGGAAAGATAACATCAAGAGATGGACAGGAAAGAATCTATGAGAGTGCACTACCAAGACAAGAGACAGAAGACGTTGGAGATCCATTACAGCCAACCTTCGTTGTGGAGATGGCAGCTGATGATGATACAATTCACAAAATAGTGATTATTCCAAACATAGCGTTAACGTTACATATAAACAGGTTTATTAATCACTTAGAGTTTAACAAGAATTAAAATAAGTAACGTAGTATAGAATAATGCAGCGATGATATTTATCATCATCGGGTGGTTTATATTGTGGTGAAAAACTTGTGAAATGTTCATTGAATTTGCTTGTTTGCTATCTAGCTTCCAGTGTGGAGTCGTTTGTGGCGTCTGCTTCAGCCGCTGTTGGTTCCCACCGTTGCTTTATACTGTACTTCTTGTCAATAGTCAAAAATTGTGGCAGCAGCACGTCTCTTGCACAAGGCCGAGGTAACTGCTTAGGTTGTCAAGTCGAGCATCTTCTAGACCCGTCTGATGAGGTCTAGCATTCGACTGCTGGCAACGTGTACCCCAAACTTGATGTTGGATTCCGTCACTGATCGTAACTTGAACCACGTACTGAAAGGAGACAAATGTCTCTGCTAATCATTGGGTCTTTTGATATGAGCATTAAGTGACTTCCTTTTCCATCCACCACTTCCATCTTCCTCAGAATATTTTACTCTCACTGAGTGTTAAGTAATAACCCCAGTGAGTCGGATGAAAGTGCTTTTGGATAGCGGAAGACAATAGCAGAATATATATATATATATATATATATATATATATATATATATATATATATATATATATATATATATATATATATATATATATATATATATATATATATATATATATATATATATATATATATATATATATATATCTATATATATATATATATATATATATATTTATTTATTTATTTATATATATATATATATATATATATATATATATATATATATATATATATATATATATATATATATATATATATATATATATATATATATATATATATATATATATATATATATATATATATATATATATATATATATATATATATATATATATATATATATATATACTGTTCAAAAAAAGAAACGCATAGCTACTGAAGGCACACACATAGCCATAATTTTGACATTCAATAACTTTTTTAATTTAATGAGTTAATTGTTCAAATTGCACACAAGAATACCTTAGGGTTCAACCAATCAATTGACAGTTGTTTTGCATCTGGGTCACGAGAGCTTTTTGGCGTACGGGCTTTCCCGTTAGTATGGTGTGTGGCCTCCTCTTGCATCGATCAGCGACTGGCATCTCCTGGGCATGGATGCGATCAGACGTCTGATGTGGGCCTGTGGGATGGCTGCCCACTCTTCCTGGAACAGATCACGACGATTGGCTGGAGCAAAGTCTCGGCGACAAACACGTCTATGCAGCTCATCCCACAGGTGCTCAATCGGACTCATGTCTGGAGACAGGGAAGGGTGAGAATGTTGTTGGCAGTCAGGAACTGCGTGGTCAACCGTGCACAATGGGGTCTGGCGTTGTCCTGTTGAAACACAGACCTTTGGGCAGCCAAAAGTGGAAGGACATGGGGTCGAAGAATTTCATTGACGTATCGTTGCGCATTCAAGCCTCCTTCAATGTGCACCAATTGACTCCTTCCGTTGTAACTGATCATTCCCCACACCATTGCACCTCCACCACCGTGCGGCGGAGCTTCATCAAAGCAATTTTGGGCAAAACGCTCATTTAGCCTACGGTAGACCCTACGCCGTCTATCATGACGCTGCAACAAAAAGAAAGATTCGTCACTAAACCAGACACGTCTCCATTGATTGTCAGCTGCCCAGGGACGATGCTGGTTGGCCCAAAGAAGTCGATTTTGGCGATGGCGGCGCGTAAGGACAGGTCCTCGTTGAGGTCGTTGTGCCCAAAGTCCAGCGTCATGCAGTCTATTCCGGACAGTTTGATCAGACACATGACGTCCTGCAGGCAATGACTGGGCAGTTGAGGAAGCTGTTGTAAACCTGTCTCTGAGGTGACGAAGCCGAATAAAGCGATCCTCCGCTGTTGTTGTCACTCTGGGTCGTCCACTGCGATGCAGGTCTTCAACTGAGCCAGTGGCTTGGAACCGGTGCCAAAGTCGACTGATGGTACTCTGATGCACGTTTAGATGCCTGGCAACCTGACTTTGACTTTCGCCTGCATGCAGTCGGCCAATAGCAATGTTCCTTAAATTTATCGATAGAGACGTCATAAATGTCTGCTTGAAAATGAACTGAATTTTTTGTGTGTAGCGTTATCCTTTTATAGGGTTTCAGTTGCGTAGTCAGTGAATAGTTTTCACCCCAAATTTTGTTGCTTTCACGTGCGCGCAACATGAGCTGTGGTCAAAAATTGCGTCATAAACACTATTGACCACTGCGTTGTAACGATTACAATAACGAACGCAATTCAGGTCAGCACGTGCATTTGACACTGTAAAGAACATTTGAGGCTGGTTTTTATATAACCTAGCACCGAATTTTACTTACAAACTCATAAAAACGCGCCCTCGGATAGCTATGCGTTTCTTTTTTTTGAACAGTATATATATACTAGCAATAACCCCTCAAACTTGACGGGTTTTTAATTATAGTGTGCTGTTTCCGTTCCCGGATGAGCAGTAGAAGTACATTCTTATAGTGTTTTTTGGTTTCTTTCCATTATACAGTGTAATCAAACTGTTCATGAACACCGTCATTTGAACGCTTTTCTTTGTTGATTATAACTAATTTCGGGAGAGTATATATAATGGAAACAATACACTTTTTCAACACGATTGCATTCCTCAGCTGTGATCAACGTACACACGGCGAGAATTATTTTAGATTCAATTTAAAAGTTCTTTGATGACAACATTTCGTGTGAAAGTGTGTGGATTGTTTTCAAAGAGTGTTCCCTGATAATAAGTGGTTTTAACAAAAACTTTCCAGTTTTCATGATTTGTACATCGGGTGAGGGCTCATGCACACCAATTTTTACGCACTTTTTCTTTGTTGAGCGCTACTAATTTTGTGAAAGACTTAATATAAAAAAAAAGTATTTGTTTTATATAACACCCACGCCGCACAAGTTGCACACCGTGCGTTGCGCACTTTTTTTTCTGGCGCGAGTTACTATTTTGAGTGTGTCCGACCGACGTAACATACATCGGTAATTATGTTAGTTGGGATATATATATATATATATATATATATATATATATATATATATATATATATATATATATATATATATATATATATATATATATATATATATATATATATATACACACACACATGCACGGGGAAGTCAAAAAATAACCTTAATATGGCAATAAAAAGTCAAAATCACGTAGTAGACGGTTGTATTACAGATATGTTATGCCCTCCCGCTTGAGGTACCAGTGCGCGCAGGCCCGTCGTCCTGATGGGAAGTAAGACGTCAGCAAACCATAGCCAAGATGGCCGCCCCATTGAAAGCATGCATGAGAGAAGAGCAGCGTGCAGTTATTCGTTTTTTTTTGGGGGGTAATGAGGGTGAGAAACCAGCAGACATTCATCGGAGGATGAAGAGGCAGTATGGGAATGCTTGTGTGTCGCTTCAGCAGGTTTATGAGTGGCACAGGAAGTTTAAAAGTGGGGTGTCAACTGTGACTGATGCAGCTCGCTCCGGCCGGGCTCACACTGCGACTACGCCTGACGCTATCGCTGCAGCGGAATGAGTGATACGGGAAAAACCGGCGCGTAACAATCGACGAGATGGCTGGAGAATTGAAGATCGGTCATGGCTCGGTGCACCACATCATTCACGACGTGCCGCAGTATCACAAAGTCTCCGCTAGGTGGGTACCAAAACAACTCACCCCCGAACTGAAAGAACGTCGTGTGGATGTTTGTGAAACACTGTTACGACGTTTTTAAGCTGAAGGAGATGGCTTTCTACACCGTATAGGCACTGGTGACGAATGCTGGGTCCACTACTTCCAGCCAGAGACTAAGCGAGCAAGCATGGAGTGGCGACATTCATCATCGCCGAAAGCAAAGAAGTTCAGTACAACACGGTCGGCTGGCAAATTGATACTCACGCTCTTCTGGGACTGTAAAGGCTCAATCCTGTAACATTACATACCCAGGGGACTCATTATATATATATATACAGTAGAACTCCATTTATCCGAACCCCAATTATCCGAACATCCAATTATCCGAACACTTTTTCCAGAAAAAAAAAAAATCAGGCGCCACCAGTCACGTTAGACTACAGTTCTGAATCTTTTGATGCGGCAAGCTTCAAATGTGTGCGAACAATTTGTAGACAATGACATGGGCTAATGGACGATCGCTTTCCAGTGTACGTGTGCGTTCTAGGCAGAACACTGGCTAAACAGACAGTTCAACTTAAAATAATTGTGTCTGCTACTACAGCAGAATACTTTTGGTGTACACGTATTTTTCTGTGCGATCTGGCATCTTCCAGTAGGCCTAAAGCATATAAAAGGAACCGCAATGTTTTGTCAATTGAAACGAAAACAGAAATTATCAAGAGACTAGGAAAAGGTGAAACTGTGTCTTCATTTGCGAGGATTTTCAATGTTGGGAAAGCTACCGTCTCTGACATCAAAAGTAACAAGGATAAAATTATGAGTTTTGCATCGAAATTGGATAGTGAAAATGGGTCGAAGAAACATAAAACCATGAGAAATGCGAATGATTTGAAATTGGAAGAAGCTTTGTATATATGGTTTGTGCAAAGAAGAAGCAAAGGGGAACCTATCTCTGGCTCTCTATTGTGTGAAAAGGCACTTCAGTTCAACAATCAATTTGACGGTCCTCCTGACTTTAAGGCTAGCCAGGGATGGTTAAGAAACTCTAAATCTCGTCATGGCATACGAGAATTGGAGATTCAAGGGGAATCTTTATCTACCGATGCAACTGCCGCTGAAAATTTTAAAGAAACATTCTTGGCTTTTTTGGAAGAAGAAGGTTATTTACTAGATGATGTGTATAATGCCGATGAGACTGGCTTATACTGGAAATCATTGCCTCGAAAATCACTTGCATCTCAGCGCGAAGCAGCTGCCCCTGGGTTTAAAAAGTGCAAAGAGAGAGTAACAATTTGTTATCTTACTGTCAGTGTCTTAATCTTTAACCACTAGCACACCAAAAAAACTCAGCGTTGTGGACATAGAAAAATTTTGGTGTTTTCTGTACCGCATCGTTTATTGTCACGATGTCCATCGCCCATTGCGGTTGTTCCACAGCCAGCCTGATGCCTTTTCGGCAGTTTCACTAAGCCTCTTCAGTGCCCTTGTTCAGCCCCAACAGTTTCAATAAATCATACACTGATGCAGCCACAAGCCCTCTTGCGCCCACTTCAACCGCCATGACCCTTGCACTGAATCCATCGTGTCTCAGATCCGCGGCCAGGTCGCTATACTTGGCCGCTTTGAATGAATGTTGCTCGTCTAATCTGGATTCGAATGGCACGGTCAGTTCAATCAGTATGACCTGAAGCGTTGCTGCAGAATGAAGCACTATATCCGGCCGTCTCCGCGATTCTCTGATACACTCTGGATATGCCCCCCCCCGTCCAGGTAGGTCTACCGCCATCTCCCAGTCGTTTGCACAGTCAAGAAGAGATGGTAAACTGCTACCAGGTTGTTGCTGCTAAAAACTTGTAGCAACTTATTCTGACCATGCATTCTGACTAGATCCATTTTTTAATGCATGGGAAGGAACTCATGAAATTGTAGTCACTTTTATTTCTACAGTCGTCTAATCTTGATAGCTATCGTTAAGAAGTTGTCTTATCTTGATAGCTAGGGTTGCCGATAGCTGTGTGAACGATTTTGAGTCACGACCATATATGGAGCGCTCAGATCGTCAGTTCTTTGAAAACAGTTGGCAATCGCAATGTTTCAAGATTCATTTCCTTTTAAGATAATAGGTCTTAAGTCGAACATTGTAGAACATTCTGCGTTTCGTAAATTGGCCTGAGTTGTATTCGATTCGCGTTTTCTGCGCATGTCCCTTTTTGTGGCGTTGGTAAAACGATTTCCGCCCAGGTCAGTCTGTGCTGAGAAGCTGTGAAGGCGAGACGTAGCTATGTGCTAGTCTTCGCTTAGTTTATTCAGGAAGGAGTCCTCATGATTGTTGTTCCTATCTTGAGATGATATATCTCTGTGTTATTCCTAATGCCTGGAGGCATATGTGATTATTCATTTAATTCCTTATGAACAGGTAATTAAATCCCTTTTTTTGGCTGAGTAACTTTATCGCCATCTTGTGATGTTGACTTTTGCTTAGCCTGCCTTATTCTAAAGTCTACGATATGACTAGTTTGCTCAGCTCACGATCCACTTAGATTGTCACGCATCGATTGATGCCTGTCCTACGGACTATTTGCTTCCTGAACTTTGTTGATGGATCTAGGTTTGATACCTTTGCTGTATAAGGAACATAGAGGACGATAATGTGGCGCTCAAAAGACATGCCTGTCTTGTTGAGGTCAAATCGAGGAGACCATCTTTAATCTCCTAGTTGATATCTTCTAGCTCTTATAGAAAGGGGGAAGTTTACTACCTGACTACATGTACAGCGGCTTTACGATATCCTAAAAGGCAGATGATGCACATTATTTTGATGCTGTCTGCTGTGCCAGTTGAATTGTCTACATATGTAATAATGACTGTTTGATCGTACCTATGATGTACCTGCTTGTTTATGTCTACACACTTCGTCATTGTGGCGTTTATAATAAATTATACAAAACCGTCACTAGCTGTTGCAAGCATCATTGACTTTTCACATCGTGAGTTAACGTGACGTCATTGTGTGGATTGACTTGTTCGTAATGCTCACTGTCTGAATACACATCTACATCCTACACACTTATACCAGACAAAAGACACCATGCTACTACGCCTCATCATCCCTGGTGTCTGAGGGTGGCACACTACTCCGCAAAGGCCAGGATTGTTATACCTTTAGAGAAGCAGATGAAGTACAACACCCTCAACGTTGTGTGGCAAATGTGACATCATTCACGGGACATTTATACAACAACACATATAATACTTACGCAACATTTGCTACGCTACACAGGTTTACTCGGTTTGGGGTGTGCTGACTTTCCTGCCCTCAGAAAGTATGTGTTTGCGGTGTCTGGCAGGACTTTGCTATTCGCTTTCATTCTTGCCTGATCTATTGTCGCAGCAAGCTCATTTAGCACTTTGTTATGGCGCCAAGCGTATCGCCCTTGCCCTAATGCCACCTTACACGCTGAGAGCACGTGTTCAAGTGTCTGCCTCCCCTGGCACAGGGGGCACTGCTCATCATCCGACTTTCCTCATTTCACAAGGTTGGTGGCCGACGGCAGCAGGTCATACATTGATCTAACCACGAAGCTGAGCCTAAGAGGTGCCATATGCCATATATCATTCCATGTCAAGGACCTCTGCAGGGCTCCTTCCCATGTGGTCCATTGGCCTTGTTGGACCTGCTGCACTGCTTTTTGCAACCTCTTATCATTCTCAGCTCCTCGTATCTCCTGAACTACCATGTCTCTGCGCTTCCTGCTTGATGCCTTGGACAGTGTAGACTCTTACTTCGTGCTGGCGATAAGCGAACAGGCAATGTAGCAAGTTCGCTCTGCGCATGCGGAAGTCAACGTTGTTTCAAAAATAGGTCAAGCGATCAGGTAAAATTAGGAAAGTGACAAATTGGAACAAAATGTGGTAAGAAAACAATGAACCATGAAAGCGAAAACAACGTCAAGGAACGGGTGAGACAAATGAAAAGGAAGGGCACAGAAAAAAGATAAAGGATGGCACAGGAAAATGTAACGATGAAAGATTGACTCGTCATAGATGACGAGTTCCTGAGTTATAGAAGGCAAAGGCAGCGAAGAAGGGAACTTGTGATCTCAATTCATAAAAACACTGGACCTAGGATAGGGATGTTTCTATCACTTCATTCCCCTACGGCAGTATTTGATATGGGACTACACTTATCTTTTTAATTCTGCATTTCCCAGTTCTGTCGTCGACATAAGGCAATTACTGCTATCCCCTGCGGATCTATTCCAGGTTAGCTTTTCTCGATGAGCCGGTTCCTTCGCGGCACGCCTGAGCGCTAATGGTTGAACAATGCGTGGGTATTATATTCTCTTATCGGTCGTATTCCATTACGATCAAACCAGGGTGATAATCGACAAAACAGGTATTTGGAATGGCCGTCATGCCCCATAGGCGCAATAAGTGAGATTTTTTTTTTAAAGTATCTACGACATGAAATTTAACATAGAATCGACATTATGTGAATAAAACGAAGGGTTAAACTGAAACTCCTTTACTGCTTTTTTCACACATAAACTAAACATTCTCATTCGTCATAGCAGATTAGCACTTTTTTTCAAGCCATATAAACATGCACATAATAACTGCTATTTGTGTGTGCGTTCATACATATATAACTCTTGGGATAACTTGCGGTGGTGGGCTCTCAATCCTGTCTGATTTTGTGCGATGTTTTAGCAGCATTTGACTACAATGTATTACCTAGAGACCTGTCAGGAGAAAACATTCATCTGTGTGACCTGTGGTCCCTTCGTTCAGGTCTGACTGTGTTTAGAGGGCAACAGAATAGAAATCTTGAAGTCAAAACCAAAGGGACTGGACACACACATACAAAAGACCGGAACTGAGGATACATTTATGTGACTATTCTGGACGGTAAGTATTTTTTTTTCTCTTTCATGAGATCCCTGGCATGACAATTACTGGTGATTGCCTATTACCTACGTTGCCAGAAGGGACAGGAAAAACCAAACAGACAAGATAAATATTGAGACTGTGTGAAGGCGGTGGTCAAGGACAGCATTCAAACTGAGGAATTGCCAATCTATGTGTCGAAATTAAACAAATGGACCGAGTGTAAATACAAGATACGGAAAGAACTTTGACATCAATAGAGGAAAGAACTGTTACATTGGGCATCAGACATTAACAGTAGATAATGCAGTCACTGCAACAACAAACAAACAAATAAACACATTTTTAAAATAAAAGTGTTAATACCCGTGAACGACAAAGACAGTTGTTGATTTATAATATTGTGTCAGTTGTTCCCTTTTTCCTCTTGGTATAAGCAGTAAATCATCGATTTCCCTGATCTCGATGTTTGGACTCTTAGAAAACATTTTGGTGCACGGCATAAGCATATTCCGTTATGAACATGCAGTTGTACAAAGTAATTCTTCGTATTCTTCATATAAGCACATCTATCTTTCTCACCAAGTTGGTGGTCTGCCTCAGGTTTCTAATACCACCGTACAGTTTTTCCGTCAGCGAGGTTGGTGAAGAATATGTTACTGATCTGTTCCTTTCGTATAGTTGACATTCTTGGAGGGCTTGATCTACCGTTTGCTAATCTTCCCCACAAAGACACCATGTCTGAGTGTTCGATTGTTAATCTGTTCTTCTTCTTAGATCCTTAGCCCCTGACTGACAAATCAGTCAGTGGCTATCACGCCAAGCGTCGTCTTGTAGGGCAGCAACAAACTGTCCTCATTTCGCTCGGTCGGTGGTCATCTTTCGTGCCTTGCCCCAACTCTGGTTCATGCTTTGCATCTCATCTTCCACTGTTCTCCACCAGGTCTGCCTCTCTTTTGCCGTCCTTCTGGGTGTCACGGGATTTACTCCCCTTGCTCTGTAGTGATGGTCCAATAATGGCCAAAAACTAGAATATCTAATGAGGGTCTTCAAAGGTATCGACCTTCGCTCAAGATTACTCCTGACAGAATTGTAGATAGAAGGATGGTGGTGCTTCTGTCTCGAGGGAGTATTCATAAGATAATTCGGAAATCAAGAACAATGCTAAATTGGACTGAGCAATTGTCAACTTTGTATCTGCCCGACACCTTTTATGAAGAATTATTATGTATTTTAGCCCGTCCAAGTGTAGCGAAATTTGGTTCCTCTTGCTTTGTTGTGGAAAAAAAAATGTGTAGCGCGACTCCCACACACACACACCAGCGCAAGGTCAGCGCGGCGGTCTTTCTTTGAAGTTTGTAGTAGACGGGAAATGTGAATTACGGTTAAAAGCCATACAGTATTACCGAAGAATGATGAAATAGCTAATAAGAATGAATGGCGGACTTTCAAAGTTTGCATTTACTGGACATTAAATTATTCACTACAGGAGAACGCCTGGTTGGAATAATATTAAATAAAAATAATTCAACAAAGGAGATAGACTAGGAATTATATCCAAAAGGATATTATTCAAATATAAATAGTTTTAAAGATAATTAATATTTTTCACCTTCATCACATCGGCTAAAAGTTAGCTAATAATCTTTAAAAATTTATTACACTAACAAGCCTCAACGGATTTGTATAAAACTTATATGTAAGGAAAGCCTCATATGGGGAAAAGGAAATGATACATAGAAAGGACGGAAGAATATAAGTGTGTAGTGAACAGAAGAACAAAACAAGTACAGGAAAAACACAGATTGCTTCAAATAGCCTCAAACCAGGAGATGAAACGAAAATCTTTTGGGACTTTTAGAGGTGCTTTCTCGTACGCGCGAGAGACTGAAATATAAGGACAGAGGGACGCGTTGAAAATCACACACACCAAATCCAGAAGCCAAAGTGAGAAACTGGAAGACAGTATCTGCAAGAAAAGTTATTTTTTCACGCTGCATGCAGGGCAGATTAACTTCAACCAAAATAATCTCACCGTGAGCTTATAGATCCTAAGAGGGTATGTAAGTTTATTAAAGATATATGTATGAATAATATCCTTTTATTTCAGATTTTGGTTCTTGTGTGATAATTCACCGGGAAATTATTTTTGTGGCAATTTATAACCCAAACCGATCACCGTACTATTTCTTACATTTTTTTTTTTTTACAATTTTTTTCTTTTTTTTTCCGCCTGCGGGGTTAGTCCATTTCGCAGGTAGGGGTTGCGGGTTAGGGTGGTAGCATGGGTCATTTTTTGAGCATGGCACATTGTTTATGTATTTATTTTTTTTATGTAAAATTTTTGCCTCGTCTTGGCGAGGCGCGTCCCGTTCAACCTAGTCGTGTATATTAGAGCGCATGTCCAAATATAAAAGACCCTTAAGTCTAGGGAATTGCTAGTTATCATCATCATCATCCTCATCATCATCAGCTTTCAAGTCCCTATCAGAGTCAGGTACCCTTTTACAGCTGGTTAGACTGATTTTCTCCAGTGCTGCCTTCAGTTCTTCCATCTTTATGTCATCTTCACCATCATTGATTTTCTTTTCTGTGCTAGTGGTTATCATTTCTGATGCTTCACCATGCTCACCATCCAGGAGTTCTGAAAAATATTCTTTCCATCTTTCCATTACTTCCTTCGGGGCAGTAAGCAATTTGCCTTGCTTGTCCTTTATAAATTTGAGAGGGCATTGTTTTTCCTTTCTCGTATTCTTTAGGGTCTTATAGAACAATTTCTGGTTTTCTTGTGCATCTTTTTCAAGCTATTCTCCAAATTCTTCCCAGGACTTCTGTTTTGCTGCTAGCACCTTGTTCTTTACTTCTGTTCTGAGTATCACATATTCTTTATATTTTCCATTTGTCCTGTTGTGTTTTTAGCTCCTAAGTATTGTTTCCATGCCATTTCTTCTATCTTATTTTCTCTTTGACTTCCTCTGTCCACCAAAGTGTCCTCTTTCTCTTGTTCCCAAGTCGGACTTCACCGCATGCTTCTGCAGAAGCGGTCTTTACGATATCCTTGAATTTAATCCAGAGGGTTTCCAAGTCATCAGATCGTTCTTCTGTGTTGCTCACCGCTGCAGCAATAAGCCCCTGATATCTGGTCTTAATTTCTGGCTCTCTCAGCTTGTAGGTCCTGATGCTGATTTCTCCCGTTCGTTCACTTGGTTTCTTGCGTGATGTTGGGCAGTTCCTAGGCTGAGCAACTCTTTCAGTTGTTCGTTTGATTGTTAGCAGGTAGTGATCACTTCCAATCTCTGGCCCCCTCCAGACTCTAGCATCCCGGACATATTTGAATGAGCTTCTCCTAACAATGGCATAGTCGATCACTGACTTCTCATTCTTGGTTGGTTCACATCTAGTGTATGCATGCATGCGATTATGGGGGAACTTTGTGTTTGTAATGATCAGATTCTGCTCACTGCAGAATCTAAGGAGTCGCTTTCCATTGTCATTGAGAGTATCTTCTCCATATCTTCCGATAACTCCACCCCATCTAGCATGGTCATTTCCAACTCTGGCATTAAAATCTCCGAGCATGATAATTTCATCTAGGCAGTCATCCACTGTCCTTTGAAGCAGCTCAAAGAATTCCTCCGTGACCTCTGCTCTCTCATCCTCATTTGGCCCATACACTATGATCAGGTTGACTATTGTTTCTCCTTCTTTTAGTTTTACAACCATAATGCGCTCCGAGACAAAGTTCCATCCCTTGATACTATCTTTTTGGTTTTTGGCCACAATGCAACCCACGCCCCCTTTAGCTCTTTCGGATGTGGGTACACCACTGTAGAGCAGCATGTTGCCATCGAGATCCATGACTCCTTGTCCTATTTTCTTTGTTTCCGTTATAGCCAGGATTTCTAGTTTTGCTTTCCTCATCTCTTCCACCAGCTCCTCTTCTTTCCCATTTATACTTCTTGTGTTCCAAGTTCCATAAGTCGTAGTTCGTAGTCCGTTCCAGTTCCTCGCCTTTAGAATCAGTCCGGTTTTCTCTCTTATATTACGCGTAATCTTAGTTTAAAGCAAACAGGTGATTGGCCTGCTGTGCCTTTGCATGGTGGAGGGGCTGCCTCCTTACGGCCTCCATGCAGGCCGCCTTTCTCCTTTTTCAGCCGGGCTTAGGACCGGCCTTGGCGGAGTTCGCATCAGTCTAACCAGCTGTAAAAGAGTACATGACTCTGATCTTCAGTTAGAGAAGGCAACGGCAGCGAGGAAGGGAACAGGCCACCCCACCTCATAAAGCTGGGACCCAGTACATCGAAGTCTATAACACTTCACTCCCCTACGGCAGAATATGCTACGTGACTACCCTTATTGTTAACCCTTAATTGAGTTAAATTAAATGTACCTGTTTGTAACTGTGGCTGGGGAGGGGGGAGGGCTGACGAAGGGTAAAACCCGTACGCACGGTTCGTGCCAATTAAGAATGAACGCACTTTTTGTTTTTAACTTGCCTCCCTTTTTCAGTCAAGAAAAAGTCAGTCAAGAAAGAGTACGGTGCTCGGTTTTGGTTATAAATTGCCACAAATATAAAATATCCCGGTGAATAATCACACAAGAACCCAGATTTTATTTCTGATTGATTGTATCAGATATAATAAAAAAAGAGAATGACGCTAACCAGAGATAACCTTCACCGGCATTGTCAGGAAGCATAACCATTAATTGGTTAGCCACATATATCATGGCTAGTTCTTGCCTGGAAGCTTACGACATACCAGCAAGTACATAAGTGACTTGACATCCATAAGTGGAAGGCAAAGGGTATATCGTACCCATGTATCATAACCTATGATTTATTCATGTAATTTGTTAATTCTGCACAGTATACATTATCTTATCATGCTATCTCTGTAACATACTACCATGATTCATTCATTTATATACAAATACTGAAGACATGGTCGCATCACGAACAGTAGTTGGTGGTGAGATTGTTGGAACAACATGGCCACCTATTACTTCTTGTTCCAGGTTTTTATGATCAATGTTTATGATCATTCCTGATCGAGAAACTAAAGACTTGAAGAAGTTGATCCAGCTCACTGAAGCCTAGAGGTCAACCAAACTTCAACACCTTAGTCCCCCGTAGTTATAGGGCGGGCTGAAGGAAAGTCTTCCGTACTCCAGTGTGTCGGAGGAACCTCGAGCAAACGTGGCTAAAGTTGAGTTTCTTTGTATCCATCCAACAAATCCTGTGAGCAGTTTCTAAAACGACTGTCTAATGATGACAACTAGATGGCAAGAGATAATGTGACAATCCTTTTGTTGTAAATTCAGTGGAAGATAAATCCAAGACTTTTTCTATTAGTTATTTTAATTTGTAACCGTAAATAATCATACATTTTACCATCTTCCAACACCCATTTATCATTACAAGAATATATAGATGTACATAATAAATTGGATAATTGTACTCATTTGACTTGTTAAATTTTTAACTGTTAAATTTTGAGTTACCTTTTCAAATTTAATTATATTATCACATAGGGTTACGATAGCGAAAGTAGCAACTTATACTTCTGAAGCCTAAATCTATTGTCCAGCTCAGAGTATTCACAGCTGTAACTCACTTGTGATACCAGTGTACTTCTCGGGCACTGGAACTTCATACTTTCTGGAGAGAGATTCTACTTCTGCTCTACCACTATTATCATAATAGGAAAACCTTTCGCTACACCAAGCCCCGCACAGATTTATTTCAGTGAAATATTAATTTAACAGCTCTGTTTGAGTGTTATTTAAAATGACTGAGACATACTGGTGCAGTACATTCAAAATGATTAAATCAGCTATAATTTTGTATATGTACAGATAACAAATTTAATAATCAATTATGTTTAACAGTGAAAAACAACGAATAGTTCCTTATAAAATCATCAAAGGGGATGTTATGGTTATTGAGGAAGTTTTAGGTCTTGGGAAAGTTCACTTAGTAGCTTCACAGTGTGTACTTAGCTGTCAGTAAGAGATCGGTTGGTTCTGCTCCAGGCGATGTTTGGTTCCTTGCAGGTTATGGACTGGATCACTCTTGTCACTGGTCAAGTCTAGTGGATGTGACTCGTTCCAAGTAGTATCAGTGAGTAATCGCGAAGCAGGTCCAGCGTCTTCAAGACCCGTCTGATGATGGTGTCTAGCGTTGACTGCAGGCCACTTATACTGCACACTTGTTCCACAGATAGCACCCTCAATTGGTACCACCGACTAGTATCATGAAATAAGAGAGAACAAATACCCTGAGTATTGGGTTTCCTGACACGAAATCATGTGTCCCCCGCCCCCCCCCCCCTTTTTTTTTTCATTCCACCATCCCATTTTCCTCAGAACTTTACCCTCTCTGAGCATTAATATTAATCCCAATGAGCGGAAAACATCCATTGCATTTATATTAAACATGTTTACATTTATATTTACACTGGTTGAAAAGGTTAATATAATAAGTATGTACATCATTTATGTCTCTATACACTCGCTGCTCCATATGGAACTTGGGGCTACCTCGGTTCTCTATGACCAACCCGCATAAAGCAGTCACCAGCTCTTGCAGTGGTGGTTCATGAAATCATCATTCTACATGCTGAGGTTGCCAGCCTCGTATGACTAGGACATCCATTAGCAATTTCCACATGTTAATAAATGCAAACTGCATAATTATAAAATGCACAACTTACACCAAATTTCTTTGGGAATGCAGACTGACTTCTGTCTCAGAGAAATAGTTAAGGCAACTTGTTTAAGATGACTCTTACACGTGGTCTAGGGTATTACTTTGCAAATAAAATCCCACTGTGACTTAGTGTTCAGGTTTCTAGGGTTATGGGCTTTCCGTATTAATTAAATTATAGTTTTCCTTGGATCTAAGTCCACAAGATGCTCAAACACGTTGCCCGGTCCTTTAATGTGAAATCCTGATCCCATTCCTTACTCTGGCTTGTCTGGCTTTCTTCTTGACGAGTTGAATTTCACAGTGCCCTAGACCGGCAAAGTGTAAGGTTATATTGTAACTTTCGGCCCGCTCCATTGTTGTTACTAATTGACAAGGCTCTAGTCAGAAAGGTTGTATATAACATCTACAATTGCCAAGCCAATAGTATTCAAATGCGTATTATGATGGGATTCTTCTCACCAATTTCCTCATAGGAAAATATTCTGCGTGAATTTTAAAAGTAACTTCCCAAAAAATGTAGTGTGATTTTCGTCTAGAAAAGATCATGTTTACAACTTTCGTAAATTTATTACTGATCCTATCTTCCCGGAAGCTATTACAACATTTCTCTTGTCTCAGGTGCGTGTCTGCAATATGTCACCACATGGATAATTTACCTCCCCGTACCTGTGCAAACATCGATCCTCGTGTGACCATCTGGGTTTTGTTCTCTTCAAGAAAGAAATTAGTATGCCACAATAGCCAAATCAATGATAAGCAAACTCGCTGGGCCATCTCCGTCTTGTTTACGGGGCGGCTCCATGTCTGGTGCGCGAGAATGTGACCAGTATAATTGGCGGCTAATATTGCCTAACGTGTGTCTAATATCTCAGCAGGGATGATCAGGTAAACAGACATGACGTGATTTATAGGAAGAAAGTGTAAACAATGACTAGAAAATACCAAATACGATCAGAGGTCGAGACAACCAAAGTGAAAGGGACAGAATAAATTACAGGATGGCACAGTCTGAGGTCATTCTGTGACACTGGGGTACTGTTGGGGTGTTCATTCTAATGGTAAAGAACTTCATTACGCGAATGGTTGCAAAGGAACAAAAATGTCAGAAAATGTTCTTCAAAACGAACTCCAACAAGTAGTGTTTAACTGGTCACTTACTGGCAGCACACAAGTCTGTGATGACTGTACATATATTTTATTTAACGTGACACATACGGAGTGGAACAAGACGATCATAGTTACAGGTGCAAAAGGGTCATACGTCAAAAATGTTGATAATTACTTTTCAAGTTCCTGAAGATTCTCTAACAATTAAGTCCTCTTATTCAAGTGACTAAGGGTCACTTCCTCTACCATATCATATGTATTGCAGTCAAGTCCGTTGACCTTCTTTCAAGGACGTATCTTATGGCCAACGGATTCATTCTCAAGGAGCAATACTTCTTATCATACTTGTAACAATTCCAGACTTTTTCCATACGATACTTAGGTAGCATATATATATAAAATCCAAACAAAGTCATCCACGACAATACGACCAGGTTAGAGTTCTGTGTTGACTAACCTCTCTATATCCATGCCACGACTTTGGCATTGACGAAAATACGGCATATAAAAACATGTGAAGCATACAAATCAATTAAATTCGTTTACTCGTAGGTATCCTCCCTCTACGGTAATTCAAAAGGGCTAACGACTCCGTCTGTCCATTCTAGGAATGACATACTACGATGAATTCCCGCTAGACCAAAACTAGGAGCGGCCTGATACTTTAATTTAACTCAATAAACATTCGATGTGACATGGGGCGACACTTACTTGATACTTCCACTATTGGCTTCATCATGAATACCAGTAGATATCATTACAAAATAATGGCTTCTTCAAACTTGCCAGAAAAATCCAAGAAATATATATCGGACATAAACATGGTCCGAACTGCCCCGTTCAAAACATGACGTCAGAATTCCCTAACTAGGTTACCCGTGCGTCCAAAGCAACTCACACTGCATTGTGCA
Source organism: Oreohelix idahoensis (assembly GCA_024509875.1). Lineage (NCBI taxonomy): Eukaryota > Metazoa > Mollusca > Gastropoda > Stylommatophora > Oreohelicidae > Oreohelix > Oreohelix idahoensis. Next base: position 210,057 of record JAMPIV010012035.1, read on the forward strand.
CGTCAGTGCGTGAATCATCGAACGCACAAATAATATAACTATTTTAAGACTGGTGCGTACATTTGGCAGGACCGAAGACTACCCCCTTTAGGTAATAAATGTACGTAACAGCTCCCTTATTACCTCCCCTTTAAAAAATTAATTCTATTAATTTTTTTGAACTTAGTACCCGAGAGAGGTGAGTCAAAACTACCACAAGATATATGAAATGCATAAAGTTATACCATATTAAGAAAAGAATATTAAACGAAATCAATATAACTAAATGATAGTATGCATTAAAGCACACATCCACTCTCGACCTACTTTGGAACGATGTGGTAATATTCGAAGTAAAAACAAGTTGAAAATGAAAAATGAAAAAACCATATAAAAAAGATGATAATAAAATTCAACTAAGTTTTCAAAAAAAAAAATTTGAAACATATGATTTTCAAAAATGAAAATGAACAGCAACACTGATGATGATCAATGACAAGAGAATCAATAAAACAGAAAAATTGAAAATACAATGTGCAAAAATGAAGCAATGCAAAATTAAACACTTTAAGAAACAACACCCTTAATGTTTTCTAACACTAGTACGGTTGACTAGTGATCTAACAGTGAGATATCATAACTAAGGCCCGTGAATGCAGGTATTACGTGACAACTAAGAAAGTTAGTATGTGTGTGATCCATAATCAATTAAATAGATTAAATTGAATTATTCTAATTTATATATTTCTTAATTACTAACAAATAACCAGTTACTAATATATTCTAAGTAATTCCAATATCACTATCAATATGTCAATGTTCAGTTACAATTAGTTAGTAATCGACGAGACGATGTTCTCAATGTTCCATACACGATAAAATATATTCTCGAACACGATATGTAGTGTAATATGTTCCATAGGAATAACAAATGTATATTTGTCGCTCTTAACAATGTTTCCATACTAATAAAAAGTTACTGTAGTACCAATGTTCCCGTACTAATAAAATGTTACTCTAATACCACTGTTCCCGTTCTAATAAAACGTTACTATAGTATCAATGTTCCCGTACTAATAAAATGTTACTACACAAGAAGTAATGTTATAATCTATAAGTAAGTATATCCTGAAAGTTATACTTATACGAATACTTCAGTTATATAAACAGTCTTTATAGATGTACAATCAATGATAATGTACAAAGTTATTCATGTTATCGGTGAGGATGTTTCAACATCTGGAAGTGGTTTAGTTTCGACAAGTTCGCTTGGGCATCTCGACAAACAGTCTGCGAACACATTCTTCACTCCAGGAATAGCTCGTATTTCAAAATTGAATGGTTGAAGCGCTATAGCGTAACGCGCTGACTTCGATGATTTAACGTTCTTCGTGTTCAGTGCGGTAAGAGCTTTTTGGTCAGATTCCACCACAAAGTGTGAGCCGAGGAGGTAACGTTCCAGTTTTGTGATTGCCCATACTAATGCGAGGAGCTCTTTATCCAGAACGGAGTATTTGAGTTCGCTCTCCGTAAGTTTTCTGGACACGTACATCACCGGAAATAAGGTGCCGTTATATTCCTGCATCAAAACTGCAGCAATAGCGTAAGAAGATGCATCACTGCGAAGAATGAAAGTGAGATTTTTGTTAGGCAACCTCAAAAAAGGTTCATTTGAAAAAAATCGTTTTATATAGTCTAACGCCGTTTGGTGATCCTGCGACCACTTTATTACATTAGATGTGCCTTTCTTCAGTAGAGACGAAAAAGGTGCAGTTATAGTACACAAATGAGGGATGAATTTTGAATAGAACTGTATTAGTCCTAAAAGAGATCTAACTTGTTTTTTGTCTTAGGTGCCGAGATGTTTAAAATTTTAGAGACGTTACTGTCTTCTGTATACATGAAACCATGACCTATGCGGTGACCCAGAAATGAGATGTCATGAAAACCGACAAAAGCCTTTGAAGGTTTCGCTGTTAAGTTATAATCCCGTAAGGTAGAAAGTAAAGCTTTTAATCCATGAATATGTTCATCCCAAGAGTCACTGAAAAGACAGATGTCATCTATATAAGTAATGACATCGGGACGATGAGACAATATGCGGCGCATCATGCGTACAAAGGTAGCTGGCGCATTCATTAATCCGAATGGCATAAAATTCCATTGAAAAAGACCACGTGGCGTCGAGAAAGCGGTGAATGGCTTTGCTTTAGGAGTGAGTGGCACTTGCCAATAGCCCGTTGAAAGGTCAAATTTCGAAAAGAATGTGGCATGAGATAATTTCTCCAATAAGTCGTCTAAAAGAGGTAACGGTTCCGCATCGAATTTTGTAACTTTGTTTAATTTCCTGTAATCTACGCAAAGACGTATATTGTTGTCCTTCTTCCTAATGATTACCATAGAAGAAGAATATGGTGATGAAGATGGTTCAATTATATTTAATTGAAGCATCTCATCCAATTCCTTATCAACCTTATCACGAAATTGTAAAGGGATAGGATATGGGCGAACTCGAATAGGCGTATCGTCAGTCAGAATAATGTCATGTTGGATGACTGACGTATGACCTGGGATGTCAGTGAGGACATCCTCATACGAGTGTAGAATATTAGAGACTTGCTGACGTTGATCAGCCGAAAGAGTAGATGAGATTGTAACATCATTCCATTTCTCAGTGGAATGGAGTGGTACAACTGGTATTGGTAGTTGTACATCATCGAAAGAAGATTCTTCTTCTTGGATGACTGACAAACTAGAATAGTGTTGAATAGGAGGTGTAGGATCGTCAGTTGCCTGGAACACTGACTGTAGATAATCAGGACGTGAGTAATACTCCTTCAACATGTTAATGTGGAAGGTTTTATGTTTACCATTAACATCAACGATGTAGTCGACATCGGATATTCTTGAGATGATCCTGAAAGGACCTTGTGGTGAAGTGGGATGTTATAAATATTTATAGGGGACTTAGTGTACTGACTGAGATCAGCTGTGAAGGTATATATATATCTAATAAGAGTAGTGTATTATATATAACCTTACTTGCTACCACATATCTATATATCTCAGTCAGAATTATTCTGGAATAGTGTGATGACTACGTTATGTGTCTAGGGTATGTGTATGATGAAGTGTAAGTCACAACAACAGACAGATAAACAATTTAATTTAATCCACTACTCTTAACAACACTGTGACACTCACATACATATAACACTCTATGAGAATATCTTAAAGAAGTCACTCGTAACTTTTCAAATAACAATATGTATTCATTACTGGCATGAATGAATATGTGTCCTGATTCAACTACAAGGGAACCAGGAATCACAATCAATTTAAATTACAAGTTATGTACAGAATGTATTTAATATGAATATTGTAGTGACATATATTATTACAAATATTCTATGTGTGTCAGTTGTGAAGTAGTAAAATGAGGTAATACTGGTTTTGTTTTGTTCAAGCTCTGTTGGTATTTGTCATCATGACTTCAATAGTTTGTCTTTTGGGACTAGTATTGGAGATGTTCTCAGTTCCTGATATTACGACAATTAAATTCCCCTCTAAATGTTATTTTTATAAAGTCATTTCAAGATGAGGGGACATAATGCTGAGCTCAGCTGGCCAAGTTAGCTTATCTGGCGTGATGGCGGCAGGAAAGGACTCCTCTGCTCGAATTCTCCTCTGGGCTCTGGAGACACCTCACTGATAGCTAAAAGGACCAAGGAGTATGCTGTCCGACACTGGATTCAGCAAAGCTCTGACCAGGTGCTGCTCAGTACCATCAAGACCACTGTCCCACAATTTCATGGAAATAAACACAGATACGTTGATTAGCAATGAATTCTGGCACAATTACTGGCACAAATTTCCATCTGCTTATGTTCCAGGCTTTTATTTTAGCAAAATTGTGAGCTGGCTTCAACGCACTGATGCTTTATCAAGCTTATTTAAACAAGTGGTTTCGAACTAACGCTCCCAAGTGTGTATATCAGTGAGACTGGCCAATGAGCCACGTTTCGACAAGTGTTTGAAAAAATGTTACCTTTCCCCGTTTCCCCAACAACGAAAGATAGTATTTATAGTCCGACCAATCGTGGTTAGGCTTTCATTTGTTGCGCTCCAATCAATTGGGAGTTTACATGGTAGGCTATTTATGTAACGTAAGTTTTTTTCAAACACGTTATAAAAAAAATTTTATGAGCAGAAATGATTCCATGCTGTCAGGCATCCTCACTATTTTATTTTGGGTATAATTTATTAATTCCTGGACTATTTGCGTAACGTTTTACATATTATTTGTCAGCAAGCCCTAAGGAACCCAAATATACCAATTTGAAAGAGCTACGTGGCTGCGTTCAAAATATGTATTTTCTACCTCCTGTTTCGAAGATGTGATGTCTGGGTACTGTTATGTTTTCAACCGTAAACCCATCTATTGTTATCTTTCCTAATAAGCGTTTTTTATGATTTATAAACCTAACTCTGGGAAAGGGTAGTGTATTTTATCACTGTCCGTCTGAAAAAAAAATTAGTGCATGTAGACTTACACGCGTGATGGCAGCATTTGTGTATCGCGCGACGCGTGTTGCATGCGTTCCTGATTTTCAGCCCTCCCCTCTCTCTTTATCCTTTTGTCCATCTGTTCGTTCGTTTTGGTAACGCAGTGTAGAAAAAGACATGAATGGAATTTAAAATTTAGGTCAACTTGCATATTTCAAGGTTTTTCTTAGAAATGCAGCACACGTTTCATTGAAGAAAGCGGGTAATAATACAGTAAGCTTTTACTATCAACGTGAAAGCGTTACAATTTGCAGACGAAGCATAAAACAAGGGGGATTTCGAGTACAGTCATTGTGACAGCACTGTTCTTTACCATTCTTCTTCCTTTATTTATTATATGTATTTATTAGGCTTTATATTTACTTGATAATTTATATATGTGGATTAGAATATTCCACGACACCTCCCCTCTTAAAACAGACATTATATGTCAGTCCTTTATTCTATATTCACATAGAGAAATTCATTATTATTTCTGGTGTTTACGGTGATTCTCATCACACGGATGGCGGCTTAAAAAATCCGCTCCCAAATTGGTTTTTCCAGATATATACTCAATGCTAAAATTATATGGAGCCAAAAGTAAAGACCATCGGAGTAACCTGGAGTTCTCATGCTTAGCCTGTGCTAGAAACGATAAAGGTTTGTGATCTGTTTGCAACTTAAATGCCTTCCCATATAGATAAATATTGAATTTCTTTATCGCCCATATTACTGCAAGACATTCTTTTTCGCTAGTTGAGTAGTTGATTTCAGCTTTATTCAACTTTCTGCTAGCATATGCCACTGGGCTTAATTCCCCATCCAATGCATCTGATTTCTGTAGTAGAGTTGCACCCAGTCCAATATTACTTGCATCCGTCCTTACTATGAATTCTTGACTTAAGTCAGGTAATTTCAAAATGGGTTTACTTGTGAGCTTTTCCTTCAATTCTTGGTAAGTCATTTCACATTGTGGTGTCCATGTAATGCGATCTGGATGTCCTTTACGTGTCAATTCCGTTAAAGGTGCACATATGGAATTAAAGTTTTTGATATACTTCTGGTAGAAACCACATAATGAGACAAAGGATCTCACGTCCTTCTTGGTTTGTGGTCTCGGGGCTTTCTGTAGTTTCTCTAAATTCTTTGGGTCAGGGGTCATGTTTCCCTGATAAACTGTGTGTCCCAAAAACTCCAATTCTTTACATCCAACGCAACATTTGGTTGGTCGGGCTGTTAAATTTGCCTCCCTAAGTCGATTAAACAGCATGTTCAGAGAGTCAATGTGTTCCTCAAATGTTTCTGTTGCTATAAGGATATCATCCATAAAATTTGTTATACAGGGATTATTCAGAGGATCCAATAATTTTCTCATCATTCTAGAGAAGACACTAGGCGCATTCTTCAATCCAAATGGCAATCTATTAAACTCATAGTGTCCTTCTGAGGTACTAAAAGCTAGGTATGGTCTAACCTCAGGCTTTACTGGAATCTGATAGTATCCTTTACTCAGATCCACTTTTGAGAAATATTTAGCTTTATTTAGTCTGGCAAACAGCTGATTTGTATCCGGCAATGGATCCACCTGTCCTTCTGTAATAGCATTCAGTCTCCTGTAATCTATACAGAGTCTATGTTCTCCAGAGGGCTTCCTTAAAAGTACAACACCGGAACTATACGAAGACTCACTGTGCGAAATAATTCCTTCCTTCAACAGATAGTCTATCTCTTCCTTCAAAGCTTTCTCCTTAGCAAACGGAATCGAATATGGTTTCATACAGACAGGTGTGGGGTCTATCAGTTTCATATCATATTCCAATAGGTTTGTATGCCCTGGTCGGTCTGTTAACACCTCTGCATGATTATTTAGAACCTGTTGCACTCTCTCTTTCTGAGTTTTCGTTAAATGTGTACTGATTTTCACCTGTGCTGCTGTCTCACAGGGGTGTAATGGATATTCAAATGATGAAAGTGGTTCCTTTTTCATCTCCATGGCGATGGACAAGGTCAACAAGTGTGTCTCTTCCTGATGTTCTCTTTCCAAATATTTCTTCAGGAGATTCACATGATAGATTTTTTTCTTTCCCCTTCTTATCTATCTTATAATTTGTTCTAGACACCTTCTCTAAAACTGTATATGGACCCTGCCATCCAATTTGTAACTTATTCTGACTCCCAGGCAAAAGAAGCAGTACTTTCTCTCCCACAGCCAAATTTCTGTCTTTCGCCTTCCTGTTATAATAGGCAGCATGTTTCTTCCTGGCTTGTTTCAAATTTTCATTGGCAAGTTTCCAGCCAGTTTTCAACCGAGTGGTCAGCTCATTCACATATTGGTATGAAGATGTAATGTTTTCCTCTGCCTTTTCATCAGTCCACGTTCTTAACAAAGCTTCAAGTGGACCTTTTATTGGCCTTCCAAACAATAATGTTGCCGGGGCCATACCGGTTGAACTATGGGGTACCTCCCGATAAGCAAAGAGGGCGGCGTGCAGGTACTGGTCCCATGTATCTGGTTTTTCGTGTGCCAACTTTCTCAGGATCGACATCAATGTGCCGTTAAATCTTTCCACTTGGCCGTTCCCTTGGGGATGATACACACTACAATGGAAGTGTTTGGCCTGAAAGATCCTGAAAACTTCTTCAGTTAGTTTCCCCTTGAACTGAGAGCCATTATCAGTCAAGATTTGATTGGGAAAGCCTAACCTTGTGAAAATTGTGAGCAATGCCTCTGCCACATGTTTAGAATCAATCGATGACAGGGCTACTGCCTCTCCCCACATAGAACAAGTGTCCACCAGAGTCAGAATGTAGCTGTTCCTTCTCTTGGTTCGGGTGAGAGGTCCCACAAGATCCACGGCAACTCTCTCAAAGGGTGTTCCCACTATGGGCATTTCCCCCAGAGTTGCTGGTGCAGTCCAATGTTTAGGTGCTACTCGTTGGCACTCTGGACAGGATTTTACATATCGTTTGATATCTTCAGTTATTCCTGGCCAGAAATAGTGACAAGCTATTCGCTGTCCTGTTGCGCTGATTCCCATATGACCACTGAAGGGAATCGCATGCCCTAGTTCCAACACTTTAGTCCTATATGAAGTGGGAAGGACCAGCTGTCCGTGACCATTGGATTCAGATCCAGCCTTCCTATATATCAGTTTGTTCTTCATATAAAACTCTCCCTTGCCTGGAGGTGTATGAGATTTGGGCAACTTCTTGAAACATGGCTTGAGTGTTTTGTCCTCAGCCTGTGCCTTCCTCATCTCATCTGGGTGAGTATTTATGGGATTATCCTCCTCCTTCTTTGACTGTGATCTGGTCTGCACTGTTGCCAATATCACAGGTCTCTTGGGATTCCCCAAGAAGACATATCTACACCCCAATATTAGAGGGTAGATTGGCTCATTTATCACTGCTGCTTTTATGATTCCTTCCACATATCGCGTTTTCACTTTTATTCGGGCGACGGGAAGTGTCATGGTAGCTACATCCTTGGTTGCAGTTTGAATCTCCACTGTTTCTGTGGTGTATTGATCGGCCTGCACCAGGTGAGAACTCACAACGGAATCGTAATCTAAACCGGTATCATATAAACATCTTATAGTGACACCATTACAGATGACATCTTCACACACTGGGGGGTGGTATGGTTCCTGTAATTCTTCAGGTTTGCCCTTCTTTTCCTTTTTCCCCGATGTCATAGCAGCAAAATGAGGAGGTTTCCTTCTACAATGGTCAGTGTCATGATTGTTCATCTTACAATTTTTACACCACCTTTTTCCTTGGTTGAAAGATTTTCTTTCATCATATTTCCTTTCATCGAATTGTGGGAATTTATTTTTATTTTCATACCGTGGCCTATCAAATTGGTGCTTACCTTTATTTTGATCCTTAGGATCAAATTTATTAAAGTTCTGTGGTGCCCTAAAGTTGTCCACCTGTTTCTTTTTTATTACCTGTTACCTCTGCTTGAGCTGCTTGATACCTTTCAGCAACATTTAGCAACTCATCCAGCCTCTCTGCACCTTGTTCCATGAGAAACTTTCTCAGGTCTGGAGCCATGGACTCTCTTAATTGCTCTATAAGGACCATTTCCTTAAGATCTTGGGTTTTCCCCAGAGAAGTCCATTTCTCCAAGTATGTCTCTATTCGTGCAGAGAACTGGTGATAGGTTTCACCTGACAGTAGTTTAGCATTCCTAAATTTTTTTCTATAGAATTCTGCATTCTTTTCATACCTTAACAAAAGAGCCTGCTTTAGCATGTCATAATTTTCCTGATCACCTCTGCTCATTTTTGCAAAAACTTCATAAGCTGCCCCACGAAGTCCCTGAGATAACTTTAAGCTCCACCTTTCTCTCTCTAACCCATACGTGGTAGCTAATAGTTCATACCTATTTAGGTAGCTCTCAATATCATCGTCTTTCTCAACAAAATGATCTAAATGAAAATTCATAGCTGAGGTTGAGGCTCCTTGAGTAACCGTAGCATCAGAGGCAAAGGGACTGGCACCATTTTCAGGAGCATGGCCTTGAAACTCAAACTCCCTTAGTCGTAATTCATGTTCCCTTTGTAATCTTTTCTCCTCCTTTTCTGCTTCCCTCTCTGCAGCTAATCTCCTCTCTTCCCTTTCTGCAGCTAATTTCTTCTCTTCCCTTTCTGCAGCTAATCGTTTGTCTTCTCTTTCTGCCTCCAATTTCTTAGCCTCAGCCTCAATCTGCAACCTCTTAGTCTCAGCCTCAGCTTCAAACTGTAACTTCTTAGTCTCAGCCTCAGCTTCAAACTGTAACTTCTTAATTTCCTTGTCAGCCTCTAACTTTCTTTCGGCTTCAAACCTTCTTTCTTCACGTTCAATAAATTTGTCACATTCCGTCGTGACATAGGCAACCATAACTTGCCCATCTAATCCTAACTCTTTTGCAGTCTGAACCGCAGCAGATCGAAATTTGGCCAGGTCCGCCATTGTCTATTATGTAAATTTATACAATGTCTAACCAACAATTCAATCTCTAATGGACAACACAGGCACCGTGAGCTCAACCTTATTTAATTCCACCCAAGGATACCTTTTAATTCTTATATTCCCTGAAGTGAATTACCCCCAATATTTTTAATAGGAAAGATTCAAAATCCCGGACGAGCCCCCAATATATGTGGTGAAGTGGGATGTTATAAATATTTATAGGGGACTTAGTGTACTGACTGAGATCAGCTGTGAAGGTATATATATCTAATAAGAGTAGTGTATTATATATAACCTTACTTGCTACCACATATCTATATATCTCAGTCAGAATTATTCTGGAATAGTGTGATGACTACGTTATGTGTCTAGGGTATGTGTATGATGAAGTGTAAGTCACAACAACAGACAGATAAACAATTTAATTTAATCCACTACTCTTAACAACACTGTGACACTCACATACATATAACACTCTATGAGAATATCTTAAAGAAGTCACTCGTAACTTTTCAAATAACAATATGTATTCATTACTGGCATGAATGAATATGTGTCCTGATTCAACTACAAGGGAACCAGGAATCACAATCAATTTAAATTACAAGTTATGTACAGAATGTATTTAATATGAATATTGTAGTGACATATATTATTACAAATATTCTATGTGTGTCAGTTGTGAAGTAGTAAAATGAGGTAATACTGGTTTTGTTTTGTTCAAGCTCTGTTGGTATTTGTCATCATGACTTCAATAGTTTGTCTTTTGGGACTAGTATTGGAGATGTTCTCAGTTCCTGATATTACGACAATTAAATTCCCCTCTAAATGTTATTTTTATAAAGTCATTTCAAGATGAGGGGACATAATGTTGAGCTCAGCTGGCCAAGTTAGCTTATCTGGCGTGATGGCGGCAGGAAAGGACTCCTCTGCTCGAATTCTCCTCTGGGCTCTGGAGACACCTCACTGATAGCTAAAAGGACCAAGGAGTATGCTGTCCGACACTGGATTCAGCAAAGCTCTGACCAGGTGCTGCTCAGTACCATCAAGACCACTGTCCCACAATTTCATGGAAATAAACACAGATACGTTGATTAGCAATGAATTCTGGCACAATTACTGGCACAAATTTCCATCTGCTTATGTTCCAGGCTTTTATTTTAGCAAAATTGTGAGCTGGCTTCAACGCACTGATGCTTTATCAAGCTTATTTAAACAAGTGGTTTCGAACTAACGCTCCCAAGTGTGTATATCAGTGAGACTGGCCAATGAGCCACGTTTCGACAAGTGTTTGAAAAAATGTTACCTTTCCCCGTTTCCCCAACAACGAAAGATAGTATTTATAGTCCGACCAATCGTGGTTAGGCTTTCATTTGTTGCGCTCCAATCAATTGGGAGTTTACATGGTAGGCTATTTATGTAACGTAAGTTTTTTTTCAAACACGTTATAAAAAAAATTTTATGAGCAGAAATGATTCCATGCTGTCAGGCATCCTCACTATTTTATTTTGGGTATAATTTATTAATTCCTGGACTATTTGCGTAACGTTTTACATATTATTTGTCAGCAAGCCCTAAGGAACCCAAATATACCAATTTGAAAGAGCTACGTGGCTGCGTTCAAAATATGTATTTTCTACCTCCTGTTTCGAAGATGTGATGTCTGGGTACTGTTATGTTTTCAACCGTAAACCCATCTATTGTTATCTTTCCTAATAAGCGTTTTTTTATGATTTATAAACCTAACTCTGGGAAAGGGTAGTGTATTTTATCACTGTCCGTCTGAAAAAAAAATTAGTGCATGTAGACTTACACGCGTGATGGCAGCATTTGTGTATCGCGCGACGCGTGTTGCATGCGTTCCTGATTTTCAGCCCTCCCCTCTCTCTTTATCCTTTTGTCCATCTGTTCGTTCGTTTTGGTAACGCAGTGTAGAAAAAGACATGAATGGAATTTAAAATTTAGGTCAACTTGCATATTTCAAGGTTTTTCTTAGAAATGCAGCACACGTTTCATTGAAGAAAGCGGGTAATAATACAGTAAGCTTTTACTATCAACGTGAAAGCGTTACAATTTGCAGACGAAGCATAAAACAAGGGGGATTTCGAGTACAGTCATTGTGACAGCACTGTTCTTTACCATTCTTCTTCCTTTATTTATTATATGTATTTATTAGGCTTTATATTTACACCACCTTTTTCCTTGGTTGAAAGATTTTCTTTCATCATATTTCCTTTCATCGAATTGTGGGAATTTATTTTTATTTTCATACCGTGGCCTATCAAATTGGTGCTTACCTTTATTTTGATCCTTAGGATCAAATTTATTAAAGTTCTGTGGTGCCCTAAAGTTGTCCACCTGTTTCTTTTTATTACCTGTTACCTCTGCTTGAGCTGCTTGTGAATTACTGCTTTAGCATATCATAATTTTCCTGATAACCTCTGCTCATTTTTGCAAAAAAGAGTTATCTACCCTTCCAAGATGGAGGTGAAATTCGTTTCTCACCTTAGACGCCGAAAGAAAAACATCAGGAATGTGTATATTTCGATGGATATCACCATGTTATGTTAAATTATAGAATAAGAGATACACCAGAGTATCTAGTGGTGTAGATATTTTCCTATAACTGACCTCGAAACCCTTGAATCGGTCGGTTGGATCGGAGGGTTGATCAGTGAGTTAACAATTCACTATCGTAAAACAAGCTATTGTTACCGAAACAGAACCAGGCTCGACAGTAAACATGACTCACTCTAATATCTTGGGGGCTAAGGAGATTTCTAAAATTGGATACTGGAATGTAAGAACTATGTATCAAGACGGAAAATTGGAAGAAGTAATTAAAGAAATGGATAATTATAAGTTGGACTTATTGGGTGTCAGCGAGTGTAGATGGACGGGGAAGGGCATAAAATATATTTCAGAAGAAAAAAAGCAAATTATATACTCTGGTAGTAATGATAATCGTCACACAGAGGGAGTAGCCATCCTAATGACACAGAAAGCAGCAGCATCGCTTATCAGCTGGGTACCTATCAATGAGAGGCTAATATTAGCTAGATTTCAGACACGATTTTTCAAGCTCTCAATTGTACAATGTTATGCACCAACTAACGACGCTCTTGATACCACAAAAGATGACTTCTATGAAGCACTTCTAAGTACCATCAACACAATACCCAAGCATGACATAATAGCAGTCATGGGTGATTTTAACGCCAAAGTAGGTGACAACAACGATGGAGTACAAAGATATCTCGGTACTCATGGCATAGGCTGTATGAATCAAAATGGCGAAAGACTTCTAGAACTTTGTGAAATATCAAACCTCGTTGTGGCAGACACCATCTTTCCACATAAGAATATCCACAAGATAACATGGAATTCACCTGATGGCAGAACTAAGAACCAGATAGATCACTTCTGCATAAGCGCTAAATTTCGCTCATCAGTTCAAGACGTCAGAGCATACAGAGGTGCAGAGATCGGAAGCGATCATAACCTCTGCATAGCTAAAATGAGAATTAAACTGAAGAAGTTATACCAACCGAATAAAAATAGAAGAATAGATGTACACAGACTGCAATCAAATGATATAAAGAAGGAATATAATGTCAAAATGAACAACTATTTCGATGCTTTAGGCAAAATTGACAACGATATCACCACCAAGACAATCGATACTAAATGGGAACAACTGAGAACAGCAATGACAGAAGCAGCTGTAGCGACCACCGGATACCTAGTACATAAAAAGAAAAAATGGATGAGAGAAGATACTTGGGATAAAATACAAGAAAGGAAAACAGCAAAACTTAAACTACTAGCGGCAAGTACACATAATGCAGTTGAATCTTGCAAACTAACTTATAACTTGTTAAATAAAGAAGTGAAGACAAAAACTCGAAGAGATAAAAGACATTTCATCAATGAACTGGCCGTAGAAGCTGAAAATGCTGCAAGAACTGGTAATAGTAGGTGCCTTTATCAAATTACAAAACAACTATGTCACCAGCCTACTGCTATGGAAACACCTGTTAAAGGTAAATTAGGGAATTCAATACCAACAGAAAAAGAACAAATGAAGAGATGGGCTGAGCACTTCATGGAGGTGCTAAACAGACCACCACCAACAGTAACACCTGATTTTAATAATGAAACATCCACAACCACTTTGCCAATAACTTGCGATGAATTCACGCTGGACGAGATCAAACAAGCCGTTAAAAGATTAAAAAAATTTTAAAGCTGCTGGAGTTGACGAAATTTCAGGGGAAATGATTAAAGCAGTTAATGACAACAACCTCTTGAGAATTTTAGATATTATAAATGAAGTATGGAGAGAAGAACAACCACCACAACAATGGAAAGACAGTATTATTGTAAAGTTACCGAAGAAAGGTGATCTATCAGACTGTAATAACTGGCGTGGTATATCTCTATTATCAGTACCTGGAAAATTATTATGTTGCATGATGTTAGAAAGACTTAAATTGCATGCTGACGAAAAGATCAGAGAAGAACAAGCGGGTTTCAGGCCGAAACGATCATGTATTGATCAAATATTCACACTAAGAACAATTATAGAAGAATCAGTGGAAAGGCAATCGCCACTTATTATCACCTTCGTCGATTTTCAAAAAGCCTTTGATAGTCTACACCGCCCATCATTGTGGAAGATACTTACAATCTATGGTTTTCCAACAAAATATGTGAATATAATCAAAGCGCTATATGACAATGCAAGATGTTGTGTTAGAACAAATAAAGGGAATACAGAATGGTTTACAGAAGAAACAGGGGTGAAACAAGGCTGTATTATGTCACCACTACTTTTTGGAATAGCTATTGATTGGGTTATGAGAAACTATACCCACAATGAACAATTGGGTATAAAATGGACAAATGGAAAATTCCTGGGGGACCTGGATTTCGCAGATGATGTAGCATTCTTAAGTTCAACACCAAGACAATCCCAAGAAGCAATAAATAATTTGTGTCATCTCTCGGTTAAAATTGGTCTCCAAATAAATGCCTCTAAAACTAAAGCTATGAACTTTTCTAACGAGACCTTTGATATCATCTTGAACGGGGAAAAACTACAGAAAGTTGAAAGTTTCAATTATTTAGGCAGTAAAATGACTCAGGATGGTGACACAACAAGAGAAATCCATACTAGAATTGCTTTGGCAGCTAGCGCCTTCAATAGATTATCTAACATTTGGAAATTACGATCATTGAATATACATACCAAGCTTCGTCTGTTTAATTCAAATGTTATCTCAGTGTTAACATACGGCTGTGAGAGTTGGAAAATAACAAAATCATTGGAGAACAAGCTGAATACATTCGAGAACAAATGTCTTAGAAAACTCATGAACATCAGTTGGAAAGAATTCAAGACTAATCGACAAATAAGAGAAGACTCTAGGCAGAAATATGTCTCCGACTATATAAGGAAAAGACGATGGTCATATATCGGTCATGTCCTACGAATGCAAAACAACAGAATACCACTACAGGCGCTCACTTGGGTTCCTGAGGGTAAGCGGAAAAAAAAAGGAAGACCAAAAGAAACATCAGAAGAACAATAAACTTGATAATTTATATATGTGGATTAGAATATTCCACGACAGACCTCTCCATGTAATTAAAAGACAATTGTTATGCGCAGGGAGTAATACAAAAGCTTCGTCACCAGGAATAAGTTGGCGAAGACGTCTATACTTGTTTGCAAATAGACGAGCTTTTTCTTTGGCTTGTTCGGATGATGCAGTAGCTAGTCTACAAGCATCTATGATTCTCTTTCTCAGAGAGATCACATACTCATAAGAGGATTGAGTTTCCTCTTCAATATTCTCGTCAACCAATAAGTCGTGGATTAACGACATCGGACCGCGTGGTTGCATGCCAAAAACTAGCTGGAATGGAGAAAACCCCGTGGCTTGATTTTGTACTTCGCGATACGCGAACAGAGCAGCGGGTATGACCCGATCCCAGTCTTGGGGATGGTCTTGGGTCATCTTACCCAACAACTGCTTGAGTGTCCTATTGAGACGCTCAATTAACCCATTTGACATCGGATGATAAATAGAACTAAGAGATCTGTCTATACCTAATGTCTTCATAACTTGAGACATGGATTCAGAAATGAACTGAACCCCATGATCCGACAAGATTTTCCGTGGAAAAACCAATGCGTGAGAAGATTAACATCAATGCCTCTGCTACACTGGCAGATGAAGTGTTCTTGAGAGGGATGGCCTCAGGCCAACGAGTGCACATATCAATGCACGTAAGAATATGCGTATGCCCTCTAGCAGATGGAAGCATCGGACCAATAATGTCTATAGCCATTTTATCAAATGGTCTAATCGGGATGTCCGCAGCTTGAATAGGAGCCGCATGAAATGGACCCCGTACCTTAACTTCCTGACATATCAAACAGGACCGACAATAGAGAGTGATGTCCCTATGGACGCCTGGCCAGTAGAATGCCGAAAGCACTCTGGATTTGGTACGCGAAAAACCCATATGGCCCGCACATTGCGAGTCATGCGCATGTCGTAATATACGAGATCTCATAGAGGATGGGACTAAGATCTGATAACATAAGGATGAATCCTTTTCCCGTATTACTCTAACCAAAATCCCATTTTTAAGTATAAAGTCATGTCTAGATTTTGCAAGTTTGTTGCTGGTATTCTTTTTGTTCACATACTGAAAAAATTTTTTTTAATGAATCATCATTCTTTTGCAATGTTGCAAACAACTCCCGTGAAATAGGAGCATCATCATCACAAGTGGTATGAACTGTAGGTTCAATAGGTGTATCATGCGACATATTAGTAGCTTGCGCTCTAGTCACTACTGCATTTGCAGTTTGAATATGTCGCTCTTCCCATTCAGCTATTTGCTGTGGTGTACACTCTTTAATACCATGTATGCGACCAAGTATTACATCACAAATTGGATTCGGAAGGAGACATGCCTGGATCTTTCCTGAAAAAAATGGTGTATTAAGGTCAATAATAGCAGTGGGAAATGTTTCAACGGTGCCACCAAAAGTCACACACTTGACAACCCTGCCCGTGGCACAACTTGGGTTGATCAGCGAAGTCCGGACGCCCACAGTACTACAACCTGAGTCAAATAGGAGAGAGCATGAAATGTTGTTGACAAATCCCTTGTTAAACTTAAGAGAGCCCTGTCCCTGGTGTACTGACGCAGCAGTGGCCGTACAGACTACAGGTAGACTAGGCAAGGTATGTCCGCAACGCAGCGTCGTGATCGCCTTAGGCTGGAAAAGAGTCGAGCATTCTGGACAGTCTTTCACCTGGGTACAATCAAGAGAACAAGACATAGCATTGTGAGTTTCAGCTACTTTACCCTGTTCAATGTTAGCCTGTGTATCACTTAAAGCGACATTAGAATGTCTACCCGTATTACTCGACGATCTATCTCTACGACGCGATCGATTTTGATTATTTGCATTAAAATTGCCATAATTGTCGTTTCTGCTTGAGTTAAAATTTGGATGAGTCCGATAATTTGTATAATTAAAGTTATGATGTTCTTTAAAATTTTTATTCCAAGAACCTTGTCTGTTTTGCGGACCCTGAGATCTTGATCTCCAGTTTTGTTTATTATAATGTCCTTGATTATTTTTAAAATTAT
Organism: Oreohelix idahoensis; assembly: GCA_024509875.1. Lineage (NCBI taxonomy): Eukaryota > Metazoa > Mollusca > Gastropoda > Stylommatophora > Oreohelicidae > Oreohelix > Oreohelix idahoensis. Next base: position 227,217 of record JAMPIV010012035.1, read on the forward strand.
TGTTACCAAAATCTCGCGATCTGTGAGCTTGGTTCCAAGAAACATTAAATGGAGCAGATTGTTGAAATTGCTTCCCTTTGTAAAAGTTATCATTGTTAAAATTGTAATTATTTCCCTTATTGACATACCTGTCAGCACTAAAGGAACGATTTCGTGAAAAAATTGTTTTGTTGTGCTGCAAAAGCAACAGGCAATTCATTCTTAATCTGTGCATTACTTAGATCCATGGTTGGGTGAGCAGTGCAGAAATTTTTTGCATGTTCTTCTAAGTCTTTCATAGATAAAGGTTTCCGTTCGTGTAAAAATGCGAGAAATGTAGGATTTACAGACGATAGTACCTTATCGCGCATCAGTAAATCGAAGAGACCTTCATACGACTTTTCAATTTTGGATAATTCGATCCATCTTTCTAGGGTTAGTCGTATTTGTGACAGAAAATCACTGAAATTTCTGCTTGATTGCGGTAGCAATGTACGAAATCTTAATCGGTATTCATCTTCTGTCATTTGAAATTTCTTCAGAAGTGCGGCTCTAAGAGCATTATAATCATTCTTCTCATTAATACTGGTAGTATGATAAACTGCTAAAGCATCCCCAGTAAGTAACCTGGATAAATATGTGCAATACAGTGTTTTATCCACGTTATAAGACCTACAAGTGGCCTCAAATCTATCTAGGAAAAATATTACGTCATCCGACGGGGGATTAAATTTAGGTAATTTAAGGTGAATTTCCTTAAAATGATCATGTCTGGATGAAGTTTGGCTTTCAAAAGTTCTCTGAGAATTAGCTTCCTGAGTTAACCTAAGTCTCTCATATTCTGACTCTGCTAATTTTAGTTCATGCTGTCGTTTTTTTTTATCATTCTCTTCCATCTCAAGCTGAAGTCGTTTTGTATTTTGTTCAGCTATTAATCTTCTTTCTATCATTTCCTTTTGGTTATTTTCCATTTCAATTTTAAGTCTTTCTTCAGCCTCCCTTTGCTTCTGTTCTGCCTCTCGCTGAAATCGTTTCTCTTCTAATTCAGCGGCTTGTTCAGCTATTAATCTTCTTTCTTCCATTTCCTTTTGTTTCTGTTCTGCCTCTCGCTGAAATCGTTTCTCATTCTCCTCCGCCTCAAATTTCAAATTTTGTAATCTTAAAGTTTCTAGCTTTCTCTGTTCGGCTTCTATTTCTTGAGCTTTCTTATATTCTGCAAGTGCAAATGCTTTTGCTTCATCAGGAGCCATCTGAAGAGCTTTTGCTTGCTTAATGAAATAATCTAGTGAATACATTATGCTTTATAAGTAGTCACAATACTCTTGATTTATAAAATGATAATTAATCAATGTAAATTAATTAACCTTGTTACTTTGCCAAGTGTACGTCGTTCCTGTCCTAGAACGGTATCTTTTGTTATCATATAGTTATGAAATATATCAATAATCAATATAGTAATTTATGTAATGAAATGTCATGAAAGCAACAACGTGAAAGACAATAGAAACATTACCGACAAGACACGATAATCAAAGACGAGTGAACACAATCGTAGAAATCAACAAAAATAGAAATGTGTAACTAAAATAGAATATCGTAAAAAATTTACGATGACAACTACGATCAGATACTCAACAGGACAATTGACAACACAGTGTAAAAACATAGGTTTTGTAAAAAACTGAACGACAGGAAAGGTGAGACGGACGCATAATACAAACAAAATTCATCATAAAACTAAATACGAGTAAAAATAACTACCAAAAACAACAAGTAAACGTGACGAAACAGCTAAACAGATACTATCATAAGGAACAATTAGCGATCGGAACTTCGGCAAGGTTTCTAGCCTTGGACCGGAATTATCGCTCAATTGAAACTTACAAGTTGAGCCCTACAGAACGTCTGACGAAGAGCCCGAATTGGCTTCGAGATGGATCTCGTTCGTCAGATCAACCTCCCTACCTCCCACGACGAATGTACAACATATAACATATAACATGGAAAATGTAAAGATGGACATAACTATAGAAGGCACAGCTAAAAGTAATAAAATGTACAACGAAAGCACGTTATACTCATCTCGCGTGTGCCGGGAAAAAACAATGTGCCTCGTCTCCGTGGATGTACGTCTGAGGATAAAATACTTCGCTCTGCGTATATAACAACAGCTCGCACGTAATAATGACGAATAGGTGATCCCAAGGCAGTCAGTCACTGTAAAACTTGACGTGGAGGTTGATTGATGACCTTGAGCATTTGGTAACCGTAAGTTGATTCTGATTCATCATCACACTAGGTTCCAAGTTTGAGATGTTGTCGCCTTGAAAGTTCAAATCTTCTTTTCAACCGATACTTGGATTGAGTACGTTCCTGTGAAATTATTTATTTCCAGACCACACTGGCATACCATTTACTGTTGGGGTGTTCATTCTAATGGTAAAGAACTTCATTACGCGAATGGTTGCAAAGGAACAAAAATGTCAGAAAATGTTCTTCAAAACGAACTCCAACAAGTAGTGTTTAACTGGTCACTTACTGGCAGCACACAAGTCTGTGATGACTGTACATATATTTTATTTAACGTGACACATACGGAGTGGAACAAGACGATCATAGTTACAGGTGCAAAAGGGTCATACGTCAAAAATGTTGATAATTACTTTTCAAGTTCCTGAAGATTCTCTAACAATTAAGTCCTCTTATTCAAGTGACTAAGGGTCACTTCCTCTACCATATCATATGTATTGCAGTCAAGTCCGTTGACCTTCTTTCAAGGACGTATCTTATGGCCAACGGATTCATTCTCAAGGAGCAATACTTCTTATCATACTTGTAACAATTCCAGACTTTTTCCATACGATACTTAGGTAGCATATATATATATATAATCCAAACAAAGTCATCCACGACAATACGACCAGGTTAGAGTTCTGTGTTGACTAACCTCTCTATATCCATGCCACGACTTTGGCATTGACGAAAATACGGCATATAAAAACATGTGAAGCATACAAATCAATTAACTTCGTTTACTCGTAGGTATCCTCCCTCTACGGTAATTCAAAAGGGCTAACGACTCCGTCTGTCCATTCTAGGAATGACATACTACGATGAATTCCCGCTAGACCAAAACTAGGAGCAACCTGATACTTTAATTTAACTCAATAAACATTCGATGTGACATGGGGCGACACTTACTTGATACTTCCACTATTGGCTTCATCATGAATACCAGTAGATATCATTACAAAATAATGGCTTCTTTAAACTTGCCAGAAAAATCTTTAAGACTGGTGCGTACATTTGGCAGGACCGAAGACTACCCCCTTTAGGTAATAAATGTACGTAACAGCTCCATATCATAGCAGTTCTGGTGATGGTGTCCGGGTCCGTTCTGAGGACATGGTCAACCCACTTCCAGCGTCTGCCTTCAATAATGGTGTGCATGCATTTTTGACTGTAAGCAGTTCCTAGGTGGAGATGTTTGATTAAATTCTCCACACCTAAAGGTCTTTTATATTTCATGCGCCCTAATATAACCGACTAGGTTGAACGGGGCGCGCCTCGCCAAAACGAGGCAAAATTTTATTTAAAAAAATAAAGTTGGAGATGATATTCGGCCAAAACATTTGAAGAATTTTCCTTAGGCAGGTTGTGTGGAAAGAGGATAATTTGGACATTTACTTTTCTGCTACTCTCCAGCACTCCGCGCTATACAAAAGTACAGAAAGTACGCAACGCTCGTATTATCTTAATTTGGTGTTTGTGCTGTACTGAGAAGATTTCCAAATGTTGTTTAGATTTACAAAGGCTGCTCTGACATTGTTCATTCTGTTACTGATGTATTTGCTTGTTCCACCGTCTGGTGTTACTATGCTTCCTAGGTATGTAAATGTATCTGTTTGTTCCAGCTTTTGGTTCCTTATTTGTATGGGCTCAGGACGTATTGCATTGGGTGTCATGACCTCTGTCTTCTTCGGGTTGATGTTCAGTCCCACATGTTGGCTATATTTATTCAGTCTTTCTGTTTTTTCTTGGATGTGCTGATGTGAATGTGAGAGTAGTGTATTATAGTATGCGGATTCTAGACCTTCCAGTGTGGTGAACGTTGTCCATCTTATTCATCTAAGGGTGGTATCTTTTGTTGTCTGGCGTATCACCCAGTCTATGACAGTTAAAAATAGAATGGTTAGCAAGGGACAAATTGTCATACACATGTTTTCACTTCGAAAGTAAGGTTGCTCATCCAAACACTACACGTAAAGTTAAAATAGAGACATGTTAATCTGTTGATGACATGTTATTTGTAACTGCAGTGGCCAGTTCTCAGCTAAACGTTTTTAGACTGTAGTGGCCAGTTCTCAGCCTAAAATGATCACCTGATCTCTCCTTCACCTGTAGTAGAATGCTTGTTATATCTGACTCTAGGCGTTCTATATGCCAGTTTTCTTTTGAGTAATTGTTATTGCATTTATCTCTTCATATGATGTCGTATTCTCAGTTTGAATTTTACTTCTTCCTTCTTTCGCAAGTATATCAGCATTTTGGTGTCCATGTCTTTCAAGAGGCAGGATCCACTGTACTTTCACCGTGTTCAGTTTATACCTGGTTTCCATTACATCTTCTGACATGGTAAATCATTCGTTTTAAGGTTCACCTGTGCAGTTCTGACTGACAGGGGATCAAGAGCAACAGTATCCTGAGTTTAGCATTTATCTTGTGTTCTAAAATGGTTATCACAGATGCTTTAATTTTTCTCATGATCATCAGATGCCATCACCACAACGAAGGTTGGCAACAATGGATCTCCAACGTCTTCTGTCTCTTGTCTTGAAAGTGCACTTGATGTTATCTTCCCACTAAAGCGCTGTCTTTCCATTGCACGTTCGCCTTCAACTCTTCCTTCTATTATGGTCCTCTGCAAGGTGTTATGCCTTTTTATGTGGCCAATATATTCTAGCTGCCAAATTTTTATCTCCTTCATTTATTTTTTTTTTTCATACCAAGGTTTTCTATGACCTCTTTATTTGTTGTCTTCTATTTCCATGAGATGCACCCCATAATGCTTCTACCTCAGCTTAAAAGTTGCTTGAAAATTTTACAATGTCCACTGAGATAAGGATTTCCCGTGTATACTTTAGTTCCGTAGTCATTGAAAATGTATTATCAGCAGTCTGTGTGTGCGCGCGCTCACAAACTCATCGGTGTATGTCTTATTATAAGAACGACATACAGTAGAAAGATTTTGCTTAGCAGGTCATAATAATAGTGGAGATATATTGGTAGAATTGGAAAGTCAAAACTCAATAATTGGAAGAACGTGGTTTCAGCAACATTCAAGACGTCTATGGACAGGGATAAGCCCCGGTAACAAGACGAGAAATCAAATTGATTATATTTATAGAACATACCAGATTGCCCTAACTTTATGAGCTGAGTGACGCGCCGCGGTATAGTACACTTTTTTCCCAAGGGACGCTTGCTACGCCCGTGTGGTCTAGTCAGATTAGCTTCTGTCTGCCATGTACACGATAAGAAAAAAAAAAACAAATTTATTTATTGCTTATAACACTCATATATATATATATATATATATATATATATATATATATATATATAACATCATCATTTTCTTTTTCGCTCCTGATGGATGCCACCACCGTAGCTGGTATCCTGGCAGGAAACCTGCAACACGCATTCATGTCCTCTTGCAGTGATAGTTTCATCAGAGGCCCATGGGAACTACACGATATGTATACAGATATCCTCAGCTTTTCGAAAGTTCGCTTTACGCCACTTCGCTTTTACGAAAGACCTACATTAGTACCTGTTTTCGCTAACCAAAGAAATCCGAAGAGGATTTTCGCTTTTACGAAAAAAGGCGAAAAGCGGAAATAGCGTTCAGCGTTTGTTTTGCAGCGAGCGGGAACTACACTCAGCATCAAGCCGCCATAGCTTTGAACTGTGTCTGTGAGCATCTGTGCTTTATCTCGATTTATTTTGTGCATCCGCTAGCAAGATGTGTCCTAAGGTATCAGAAAAGCCTAAGAGAGCTCGTAAGGGTGTTACGCTTAGCGTAAAACTGGACATAATTAAGCGTTTCGATCGTGGTGAACGAAATAAAGACATTGTGCGGACGTTGAACTTGCCTGCGTCCACCATTCGTACTATTTACACGCAGAGAGAAAGAATCTTGAAAGCTGCCGAAGTTACTATTGGTTCTGCTAGTAGCAAAGTGGTCTCGTTTAGTCGGCATCCAGTAAAGTCTATTGCTGGAGTAGATTGATGGGTGTACAAAGCGAGGTGTTCCGTTAAGTTATCTTATACTTAAGGAGAAATCAGTCGGTCTTTTTAATAAGCTGAAACAGAAAGCACGGGACTATGGTGATGAGTGTTACGAAAGTGTAATTTAAAGGTACTCATGGTTTGTTTTATCGGTTTTTGAGGCGAGGAATGATTTGCTAGGTTATTTTTTGGGTCTGGGAGCGCTCAAAAAATTGTCCATTATAAATTAATGGTAATTGCTTCTTCACTTTAAGCCATTTCGGCTTACAAAAGGTTTCATAGGAACGCTCTACTTTCGGATAGCGGGGGAAACCTGTATGTGTATGAGAAGGGCCAGCTACAATGGTTGCTCCATGCTCCGTAAAGACCGAACAAAATAATAAAAATTGATGACGATGTTGATGATGATGACGATGTTGATGATGATGTTGATGGTATTGATAGTGATGATGATGATGTTGATGATGATGTTAATAGAGTTAATGGTGCTGATGATGGTGTTGATGATGATGATGTTGATTATGTTGATTATGTTGATGATGATGATGATGCTAATGATGTTGATGATTGTCGTGAGAAATTTTAATCCACATATCTAAATTAGAAAGTAAATGTAAAGCCTCAAAAATTAATTCAATAAAAGGAAAGAAGAATGGTAAAAGAACAGTGCGGTCACAATAGCGTACGCCTGTGTTATAGAACGTCATACTAGTTAAACAAGAAAATCCCCTTTTTCTACTTCGTCTGCATAATTGTAACGCTTTCACGTTTGCTTGTAAAGCCTACTGCATAAAATACACGCGTTTCTAAAAATAAAACTGGTACTGTGTTTCTTAGAAAACCTTGTGATAGACACACTGCGTAATGACCTAGATTAATATTACATTAATGTCATTTTATGCACTACGTAAACTAAAAGACAGACGGGCTTAGAAGAGAGAGAGAGAGAGAGAGAGAGATGTACGGAGGAACGCATGCAATACTACCACGTCGTCTCGCGATTGAAAATTAATGCCACCACACGCGAAAGGCATGCAGGCTTGATTTTTTTTTCAAATAAACAGTGACAAAAAACACTACCAATACGAGGTAAGGTTTTAAAAAAACATGGTTAATGCTTATTAGGAAACATGACCCAATACTGTTTTACGTCTGAAATCCTGACATTAGCCTGACAGTACAGAAGACACCCCATCGTATAGAAGTGAACGGGTGGTAGAAGAAAATACATATTTTGAACGAAGCCACTTGGCTCCATTAAACTTATATATTTGGGTGCCTTAGGACTTGCTGACAAAGAATATGTTAGGTGTTAAGCAAATAGTCTAATAATTAACAAATTATAGCCAAAATACTATAGTGGTGTTGTCTGACAACACAGGATCATATTTGCTCATAATGGCGTGTTTGGACACTGCTTTAGGGGAAATGAGGCTACCACGTTAAATCCGATTTGATTGGCTAGAATAATATGTAAGGCGAAACATGATTAGTCGACTGGAAATACTATTTTTGGTTGTTAATGGAAACGATAGGAAGGGTACATTTTTTCAAATGCTTTTGTAAACATGGTCTCATTGACTAGACCATTTAATATAGTCAATTAGGAGCGTCTGTTCAGTGCCACTTTTTGAAAATAAACTTTGTAGAAGCAAGTGCTTTGAGAACCAGCTCATATTTTTCTAATAAAAGCCTGGGACAGAGGCAGATCGGAATTGTGCCATAACTCATCGCCAGTCAACGTACTTGTTTAATATTTCCTTGAATTGTGGTAAGCTAGACATATTTGATATCTTTTTGATGAAAATTGAATGTGAATTGATACATTTATGTCTGTATGTGTGTGGTTCAGTAACAAACATGAGGCAAAGCCTAGATATTGCTCCACCATGAACAAAACTTGTCGGAGAGGAGTATAACTGCATGGGATTGCCAAATAGTACTATGACACCTATCTTATTGAATAGAAGGAAATAATGCTGGAATTGCAGAAGCGTTGTAACCATTAGGGAGAGGAATACTGGTGTATATTGTTACATGAGAAGCTAGCAGTTGGCCTACCGCGCTGAACTCTGTGTTTGTTATGTATTGTGCTTCAGTGTGGAAATAGATTATAAATTAGTTCTGAAGTAGAAGGTACAACCTTCTTGTTTCAGGGACCGTGGTACTGAAGTATTAAAGCAGCACTTGGTCTGAGTTTTGCTGAATCCAGAGGCTTGTAGCATACTCCTTGGTCAAGATATCGACCAGTGTTGTTTCTCAAGAAAACTGTGAAGCAAGCGAGCAGAGGAGTCAGTTTGCCTGCCGCCCACACAGAAGTTAAGATTTCGCTGGCCAGAGCAGCTCAATCTTGTGTATACCCCCCTCTAAAATTGACTGTACATTAAATCAAGAGGGACAGTTATTTGTTTCAAATAAAATAAACTGTGAACCTTTCCAATATTATTTCCACCAGAAACAAACACTTGAAGTCATGATGACAAACAACAACCTAGCTTGAAAAGCCAGTATTACCTCATAGTACTACATCACTACTTACACACATATTGTAATAATAATATATGTCAATACAAAGATCCTATCTATAAATTGTGTACATACAACTTGTGATTACATTTGATTGTGATTCCTGGTTCACTTTGTAGTTGAATCAGGATATCTATTATTGAAAGGAATTAATACATATTTTAAAAGTTACCACTTGACTTATTTAGATAGTCTTATAGAGTGTTCTACGTATGTGAGTGTCACAGTGTTGTAAAGTATTGTGGATTAAATTAAATTGTTTATCTGTCTGTTGGTTGTTGTAAACATACACTTCATCACTATCATAACCCTAGACATTCAACGTAGTCATCACAATATTCCAGAATAAGTCTGACTGAGGTCTAAATGTGGTAGCAAAGTAAGGTCATCTGTAACACACCACACTTATTAGATACAGATACCTTCACAGCTGATCTCAGTCAGTACATTAAGTCCCCTATAAATATTTATATCATCCCACTTTACCACATATAATGATGATCTTCTTCTTCTCGTTCGCTGTTGTTTAGTAATGTCTACACAAGAAGTCCGGTTCTCTGGATGTATGTTGCTGTGGTTGAAAGTTCGTCTAGACTCCCAAACAGCTTTTTGTGGATGTGCGTCTTTGTGGGCCAATATTCAGTCCGCAATTGACTAAGCATGTGGCAGTCTTGCAGAATATGTTCGGCTGTCTGTGCTGCCTGTCCACACGTACATGGGGTGATGGGACCAATCTCAGTCTGTATAAGTGACTGTTCAGTCTGTTATGTCCTGTTCTAATACAGAACAGGATTACCTGTTTTGCTCGATCAAGATAGTGATAGTTGTCTCTTTGTTGGTCAATTTTCCTGATGGCCTATATAAGGGTCTTTTTTTCCTGGAAGGTGATTGTTTGTTCTTGTTGTTCCCGTGTTGCTCCCTCTTTTGCTAACGTATCTGCTCTCTCATTTCCTGGTATGCCACAGTGTGATGGTATCCAATGTAGCACTACCCTTCTTTTGATATTTTCTCCACATAGGGCTTTATTTAACTCTGGCAGTTTATCACTGTTGAGGGCTTGCAGAACTGACATTGCATCGGTAAGGAATACAACCTGCTGACATTGGCTTATTGTGTTATTTATTATTCCTGCAGCAATGTTTCAGGCCTGTACTTCAGCAAAGTAGTTTGAACAGAATATTCCAGTAGGTGAACAGGTGGATTCGTTTTCTTTGTCTGGATAGACCACATAAACTCATGCGCCTCCGTTCTTCACTGCTCTGGTTGCAGATCCATCAGTATATACTTGGATCCATGCTTCTCTGGGTAGTTCTTCAATCATGTCACATGCTGCTGTTTTCCTTTGGAGAGTATTCAGCTCTCCCATGGGGCAGGTGGTAGTTATGGAAGTCATAATGCTGAAATTTTGATGTTGTTCCCATTTGGTTGGGAGGAGTGTGGGAATTATTTCCTTAGTGATATCTGGTAGTTCATCCTTGTATGTTCTAATTAGTTTTTTGGACCGATGCACAAAACTGCTTCTTTTCAACCTCCCACTGGCTAAATTTCTAAATCTAGTTTTCATTGGATGTGCTGGCATGTTCTTGTACTTTTCTGCTTAGATCAGGGTCTGTAGAATAAAGGTGGAATGCCTGTGGTTTTTTCCATTTTGTTTATTGGTGTGGTCTTCATGGCACACGTGATAAACCGAAGCGCTTGATTTTGTACCTTATTCAAGGCTTGTAGGTGTGATTTGGCTGCTGTAGACCATGCAGCTGATCCGTACTCTAATATTGGTCTTATTATGATGATGATGATGATGTTAATTATGTTGATGATGTTGATGACGATGATGTTGATTATGTTCATGATGACGATGTTAATTGTGTTGGTGATGTTGATGATGTTGATGGTGTTGATGATTTTGATGATAATGTTGAGGATGTTGAAGCTGATGATGTTGATGATGGTGATGAATGATGATGTTGATGAGTTTCATGATGCTGATGGTGATGCTGATGGTGATGTTGATGATTGTCACGAGAGGGTAGATGTTATTTAAATTATAAGATATCCTGGACACAAAGTTGTATCAGGTGATACCAGGATAGTGCCAGATAAGAGTCTGGTCTTATAAGTAATACCCCCTTCTCTGAAAAGAGTAAGGGTGTATAGATATCAAAGGTAGGATCAAGCTGTATAAGTTCCTAGAGAAGATGGTAATATATTACTCTAAGTTCCTACTTGCCCCTCCCCAGATCCTCCTCTGTTAATATTATTATTATTATTATTATTAACTTTGCTAGGGGTATTAACTAAATCTATCTACCAACAAGAACTGTAACTTAACTTAAAGAATTTTAAGTACAGGTAGACGCACAGGTCATATCAAGACAGCATTAACATACTTCAGTTCACTGTGACCATATCTTTCTCCAATTCCTTGGATATAGCTAACTGTCCATGATTCGCCTCCATACATTTGTTAGGTCTTGTGTAAAATACTAAGTGATATCTTAATCAACACAGTAAAACAATTCCTTTCATCCTTCCTTATGTTCCTGGTGTGTGTTCCATTCCATCAAGAAATAATTCTTTAAAAGCATTTTTAAAACTATGAACTCACTCTTGCTTCCATTCGCCATTTATTTAAATATACACAGGCTTGTAAGTCCACCAGAAACACACCGTAGTTTTCTAACACATGTTACACACTTCCTAACGCACAATTTGATCAATTATTTAAACAGAAAGAATATATATATATATATATATATATATATATATATATATATATATATATATATATATATATATATATATATATATATATATATATATATATATATATATATACATTCTTTCTTACCCTCAGGCACATACAGTCGAGCTATTAAAGGTTAGAATGATCTGCTCTCATGTACAAAAGGCAAAGGCACCCTTCATTAACACTTTTATTCATTTTCCGCTCGCTGTGATTTTCAAATATCTGAATGGCCTCGATTAGCAGAGGGCAAGGTCTATTTATACGTCACATCCGGCGACCGTGTCAGCAGAGGCTAAAGGGATGTTTGCATATCTCAAAATGTAGGCCCAATTTGTCCTGATTTACAAATATTGAAAACTACGATTTTAATTATCTTCTTTATTTCTGGAGCGATTTTATTCATCTAAGGCTTAAAATATGCCCTGAATTAATCTTCATCTGTCTAGCTAATTAACTTTATATTACTTGCTCTAATTTTATTCTATGCGTAGCCTAAACAGCCAAATTATGGACCAACCTGATGTCTCGATGCCTTTCACTAGAGATTTCTCCATTACTATATCACCTCCCGTAGAAATCTTAGTACTAACGGGTAGAGCATCATTCCTATTATTGTATTAGTGACCTCTTCCAGGTGGCACTTCTCTCATAAAGCTGTAGTTAAATTCCAATCTCAACTGGTTTGCACAATATTGGAGATTGCCATTGTAGGCTAGTTCGTTATTTGTAAACACTGCATAAAGGTGCGTTTTCATTGGTTCTCTCTGCATTCTTCTATTTCTAACGTATGGTGTTTTGTTTGGGTAATGAATTACGTGTTGTGACTCCGACTTCACGACAATGATGTTGATGGTGATGCTGATGGTGATGCTTATGGTGTTGATGATGTTGATGGTAATGCTGATGATATTGATGACGTTGATGATGTTGATGGTAATGCTGATGATATTGATGACGTTGATGATGTTGAAGATGATGTTGATGTTGATGATGGTGTATATGATGATGATGATGTTGATGATGTTGATGATGGTGTGATGATGGTGTTAATGATGATGATACTGATGATACTGACGTCATTTTTCAAGTCCTTAAAACGTATTTACCTAATCAAGCTTTTCACTTTATCTTATACTACCACATGATGTACAAACAATTAAAAATGTAAAAAACAACACCGAATAATTGAATAACTCAATTTATTACAGACGCCCAGGCCCTCCGAGAGCTCAGTTGAGGCCTGATACCATTTTACAATGAGAGGACCCTCATTGTTTGTTAAAAGGGTTAAAAAGTGCACTTTTGGTAATAATTGGCTAAAGTGGGGCACACCTCTGAAATGAGTCCCCTTGTCAAACGGCTTGCCTGCCAACCCTACCCCCCCCCCCCCCGGCCTGCAAACGTATAAATATTTATTGTCATAGTGTTCCTTTATATAAAGCATAGAACCACCACTGCAGCTAGTCCCCTTGCAGGAAGTCTGCTACAAAGACATTATGTGCTCTTGTAGCGGCGTCTTCCATAGCGACAGACATTATGTGCTCTTGTAGCGGCGTCTTCCATAGCGACAGACATTATGTGCTCTTGTAGCGGCGTCTTCCATAGCGACAGACATTATGTGCTCTTGTAGCGGCGTCTTCCATAGCGACAGACATTATGTGCTCTTGTAGCGGCGTCTTCCATAGCGACAGACATTATGTGCTCTTTTAGCGGCGTCTTCCATAGTGACAGACATTATGTGCTCTTTTAGCGGCGTCTTCCATAGTGACAGACATTATGTTCTCTTGTAGCGGCGTCTTCCATAGCGACAGACATTATGTGCTCTTGTAGCGGCGTCTTCCATAGCGATTTATATTATACGATGAGGTTGTCAACCCCATGAACAACCTCAGTTTATTGCATATAGCACTCAGACTCTGCAGATTATTCTCATGTCAGTTTATAAAGATTATATGTGTGTATGTAGATACTTGTGTGCGTGTGTGTGTGTGTGTGTGTGTGTGTGTGTGTGTGTGTGTGTGTGTGTGTGTGTGGGTGGGTAGGTAGGTAGGTAGACAGACAGACAGATGGATAGATGGATGGACTGGATGGATGGATGGATGGGTGGATGGGTGGGTGAATGGATGGGTGGATGGGTGGGCGGATTGATGGTCTTGGTGGGTGGGTGTACAGATAATCACTGGAAATTTATGAGGCAGTATGGAGTCCCCCTGAAGATCATTGACCTAATTAATAAAATTTATGAAGACATGACCTGCAGAGTTCGTCAAGAACGACCACTTACGTAAGCATTCGGGATAAGAACTGGATTGTAACAGAGATGCTTCTTTTCTCGATTTCTTTCTTACCAGCAATAACATGCTTGAGAGAGCAGAAACCTTATTATTTCTTTGTATCCTCGAAGACCCCCGGGAATTAGATGGCGCGTGTATCCTTATAACACATGAAATAATTGTGATCGAGTGTTCAGAAGGTTTCTACTTCCGCTATTCACTTGGAATTCCATGCCTCGTCTCACATGAATCACGGCTAACGCTGTATAGATTTATAGACCACTAACTCGAGTTGCTTTCCTATTCACAAAAATAAATGGATCGCAACAGAGCGCTTCTATTTGATTACTGCATCTCCACTCGTTACAGTACCATGTCGAATCTACTGAAATCGTTTTCTTTATAATGTCACTAAATCTCGTTGATTCTTGAAGCAAAATTTATAATCATGTCAATAAAACGATAAATCAGCCATGTTTTCCTGTAAACATTCATGAATTCCAGACAATGAGAATAACTGTCAGGAACCGTGGTTGTAAATCAGAGAGTAAATGACCGAAAAACATTTGCTTATTCAAGTAGATAACTAGTGTTCTGAAAACATACTTCACAATTAAACAATAAGACAAGCAATATAGCAGTTTTGCTGGTTTTGGTGAGGCGCGCTCTGTTCAACCTAGACATAAGTCAGTCGGTTATGTTAGGGCATATGTCCAAATAGAAAATACCTTGTGGTCTTCGACAATAGTTAGACACGAGACACCGTCTACCACTTAGCCACGATTCTGTCTGCCGTAAACTGGCATTTATTCATTGATTAGCTGTAAGTACCCGGCGTTGCCCGGATTTATAGTAACGGTTTATGAAATTTACATACGTATGTTACACACATGGAAGTTACAATTAATATATTTGACTACATCGTGTCATAATTACGTGTAATTATTGTTATTTTCTACATTTATTATTGCAACATTATTCCAGTGCTTTTTGATAAACAGTATTTTTGATGTTGCCGCCTGGGGCAAAAATTAATAAATTTCATGGTGTTCCCACCCTGGAGCAAGCAACATATAACTGTCCGTGTGAAAAGCACGGATTTTCTAAGTTTATGCCTGCTACCTTAAGTGACTGCCCATGGGCCTTGTTTATTGTCATTGCAAATACAAGACACACAGGATATAGCAGTCGCTTGAAATCAAAAGGCATGTCAGTTGGGATCAGAGGAATGCGAGAAATGAATACTTCAGTTTTAAATTTCATTGCTCCGCAGTGATTACATATTGTATCTATTTTTCCTGTCAAAACCTTTGGGTGAAACTGGCAATCGAAATTTGGATTATAGCCAAATGCTGCTAATTTCAGATCAGAGTGTTTAAAAGCTTCCCTTAATTTGGTACATCTTATTCTAATATGTTCAAGTCGCGCTTCTTGCCGTTGAGGGGTTTCCTTAGTTTTGGATTTGGCAGCTTGAATTAGTTGTTTGGTAAGTCGCGCTTCATGCTGTTGAGGGCTTTCCTTAGCCCTGGATTCGGCCTGTCTAATTCATTGTTTAGTATGTCGCTCTTCACGCTGTAGAGAGCTTTCTATAGCCCTGTTTGCGGCTTCTCTAATTCGGTTTGTACTAAGCCGAGACGGGAGCAGCGCTGGTGTAATGGTTACTGCACTGCGCTGGCCATTGGGTGATCCAAGCCCGGGCGAGATCATTTGAAGAAGTGTCGTCGACCGGGACTTGGACTGGATTAATTCGAGCCCTGGGCAAAAACATTTGAAGGAGTGTCGTCGACCAGGGACTGGCGGCTCCTGAGCCGACCCATCTCTTATGCTTACCCTCCGAAGACGGCGAGTATCTGCCTGAATGGCGAGTGGACACCTGTCATTGTACAGGAAAAAAAGGATACTCACGTAAAAATCAGTCTCAGGTTAGATATACTAACCGGAGATTCTCGCCTCCAGTAACAGGGGGCGTACGTTAAAAAAAAAATTAAGCCGAGTTTTATGCTCTTGAAGAGTCTCAGTTTCTCTTACTAATTTAACTTTCTTAGACTTAGGATTGATTTTTCCAATAGATTTTCTTTTCTTCGGTGGCATGTTAGTACAAACATACATTCAGATGGTTACTCACGTTTAACAATGGAAATAGAAAATGTTAAATAAATCAACATGAATGCAATTTGACCCAGCTGCAACATCATGCCGTGGATAGCCGAAGTTATTTAAACAACCACACTAAAGCCAGACATTTTCTAAATTTTAGTACTCAGCTGGGATATAGATTTATTTTAAAAAGTTCTGAAGTACCGACATACCATAAGTGAAAGCGAATGAATGCTTAAATCTGCTTTTTCATTCAAAATAAACATACATTTTACATGAATTGAATACACATTTGACAATAGCCAGCAGCTTATTTTTATTTATTTGTTTTACCTAAAGCGGTAGAAACCAAATTAGGTTACCTGGAAACATGCGACAAAATTACTTCCATTTAAACGGTCCTTCAACGATTATAACTATTTAATCAGTCTGTTATTCAAACATCGAGACACCGATTAAAAATGAATTTTTATATTGAATTTTGCATGATAGTGAATATTTTTTTTCAGTTTACTATTTGTAACAGAATTTTATTGTAATGATAACACTGCATTTGTATATTTTATCTTTAAGGAGTGAATCAAGGTCCGCCGCGGCGGAAATTTAAAAAAATATTAAAGGCCCGCCATAGCAAATAATTAAAATAATATAAAATGTTTAATATGTATGAACACGGTGGGCTTTTAATATTTTTAAAGTATCCGACGCGGTGGACTTTAAGCCACTTCCTTTCATTTATCAAAAATCAGTGTTACAACCACAAGTAGAATATTGCAGTGTAGCCATATTGAAATAAATAAGTGTTGAAAACCTTCGTGGTGAAATTTCCTATACAAATAAATGCAACTAACAATAACCGCGTCGACCCCCCAGAAAACACTTTACGACCCCCTTGGGGGTCGCGACCCACAGGTCGGGAACCCGGGCACTAGATGCTGGCATACACTTAACAGATGAGTAAAGAACAACTACTGAAAATGTTTGACATCAGGCTGTGGTTACCGGGTTCACACTGAGGAGAATGATATTCAAGGGATTGATGCCCGTTTAGTGGGCTTTTGCGAAGTGGGTTATTAATCGACAGGTAATGACACACGTATGGCATTCTGCTTCCTTAAAGGGATAAGGAGAGAGAATATTACGTTCTTTCCGTTGTTTGCTTGCTTCCAGTCGTCTGGCAGTAGCTCTGGAACCCGAGACACAAAGAAATAAACTAGAGTCCTATCGCGCTGTGGTACGGGGTCGTTTTTTTTTCAGTACTTAGAAAAGAATTCTCTGATTATCTCCGGTCCTCGGGTTCCAACGTGGTGAGCCTAATGCTTAAAACTTACAGTATTTATAGCCAAATTCAGTACTTGACCCTAACACCTAGGCACGCTTCGTTTTGCACGTGCAGACTAGCGGATCCTCAAAGAAGTCACGTTTCCTTGATTTAAGCAAACAATTTATTTTGAACGAGGTTCAGAGACATTAAGTTCCCCCTGGACGTACAGAGTGCCGCAGTCCAGGAAGGGTTGTTAGGGAATGTTATTATAACAAGACGGTGGCCGGCCAGAAGATGGAGTACGACTTGAAACAGTGGGGTACCCGGAGAGATTTCATGGAGATTTACTAATGAGTATTAGACGCAAATCAAAGAAGACAGCCGCCAGTTGGCGGTCTGTGCTGAAACAGACGAACGAAGAACGAACTTTATTTTCGAAGGGTTAAGAATTGGGCGCGCAGGCCCGTCTAACATTCTGCCCTTTCATTCTCATTTATCTTGCATACTATATCCTTTCATTCCCACATGTTACTTTAAGTATTAATTTAAAGGCATGCAACATTATAAAGTTAACATAACAGCATTCATTTACAGTATGCAATCATAATACAAAATGAGTAGATTTTTTTTTAAACAAACAAGATAGTAATTGGAAGGAAAAAGAATTTATTAATTAATTTAAAAATAAATAAATAAATAAGGTAATTTCCTATTTGTAACTGTCTTTTTTCGTTCTTGAGGTGATCACTTGCACAAGACAGTAAACATCATGTTGCTAGATGTGTGGTACTTGTAAGATGATGTGCTGAGTGTGGGTGCGAATGAAGGCGCGAATGTGTTTAGGCTCGTATATGTTGTGTAATGCAACCCATACACTCACATGCAGTAGTCAAGGATGCTTGGACACTGCTGGCACGTTTCAAAACATTTATTGACGGAAATACACAGTAGCATCAACAGGAACAGTCAGTGTAAACATGGTCATGATAACCGGAAATCGTTAGGCATACATCAGGCATTCAAAAGGCTGGTAAACATTCAAATATTCGTACATCATCAATGGTAATGTTCTTCAATGACAGATCATAATGCCGCTTTGGTATTCCTGACTGAACGCGTCAGATACCTTAATCACTTTGACATACAGGTACAACTTGGCATCCCCGCCAATTGCACATTAGCCGTAACACAGGCCCCAAAATGGCGTCATCTGTGTACTTCTTCTAAGCAGGTTAACATCAACCCTGCGGTAATGCTTATGTAGATATCTTCTTCTTCTTCTTCGATCCTTAACCATCGACCGTCAAAGCAGTCAGTGGCCATCACGCCTAGTGGCGTCTTGTAGGGCAACAACAAATTGATTCCACTTTGCACGGTCGGTGGCCATCCTTCGTACAGTGCCCCAACTCTGGTTCATTCTTTGCATCTCAGCCTCCACAGTCCTCCGCCAAGTTGTTTTTTGGTCGGCCTCTCTTTCGCTTTCCTTCAGGGGTCCAAAGCATAGCTGTTCTTGTGATGGCATCGGGGTCTCTTCTGAGGACATGACCAACCCAGCTCCAGCGTCTACCAGCTATGATGGTATGCATGTCCTCTTGCTTGCTACGAGTAAGCAGATCTTTCATTTGATGTTGTTTCCGTAACTTCATTGTTTTTTTTACATAGACAGGGGTGTCAGCCCTATGCTAAAACCCCCAACCTGGAGGACCAGGGTACCAGCTTTTGTCTGACCCCTACCCACACAGACCAGTCCAGCTTGGTTGAACCTACCAGGAGTAAAACTCCCACTGGCATAGCTCTGGGGATTGTCAGGGTACGCAAGCTGCCATACCGCTACAAGGTATAGGTACCATTGATGGTGATTATGTAGATATAACCACCGCCAATCTGCGGTTCCCACAATATAACTTCGTCACTGGACTTCTGGATAACTTAAAGACTAATAGTCTTGGATGGCTCCCTTGAGCACCAAATATAAGTTCTGCATACAGGATCGGTGAGCTGTCCTCACAGAAGGTACTTCTTTAACAAATTCTGCCACCGAAAGCACAGTAATGAAAAAGGTCGGTGTTACCTTGCAACGAATCCTCAGAACATAATAACAACACTGTCGTCCTTCCTGACGCACAGAGAATCAATGGGGAAAACTGACAACGCAGTCACTTCGAAGATTTTCCTCCGCGAAACTACAATGGACATACACGTGCCCAGAAGCCAGGACTTCACAACTCAACCAGACGGAAGTCTAAATTCGCGCTCTCCACTGCGCATCGCATATATCCCAGAACTGTATTACCTTTGACCCAAAAGGTCAAACACAATGAAAGAACCAACAGGGAAGATAACCCCTAATCAACCTGACATCGCAAGGTAAAGACACAATTATTCACCTTTGACTAGGGTGAAAAAAATACGACAAATAACTTGACATATGAAACTCCGTCGAAAATGACAGCAACATATTACTACACCCCCCCCCCCCTGTTAAAAAAATGACACATTTTTTTTCTCAAATATATTCATGAGCAAGATAGCACAAGCATCAATTATGCGCTCATGAAAGAATGAACCTAATATCAGGTACAATAGACGCATAAATAATGCGTCTGGAGAGAGTAAAAATCATCCCCCATCATAAGAGAAAATATTTCCTCTAAGCCAAACAAACTCAGGGGGTACCATTAGAGAAACCTAAGTTGCTGGCAATACCAATCATAGATATCAAAAATTGTCAAATACTATCATTACAACAATATACAAATATGATGAACTACAATACTATACCATCAGCATATCTAATGGCTATATATCATGGATGGACATAACCAAATTTGTTAAAGTCATATACATCATCCAACTAGTGACACAATTGTGTTAATATATATTTTAATATTAAGAACAGACATAAGTCTGGAAGTGTATCAGGAGATCTAGGACATAAGATTTAAATGGAATCATGTGGGCATCTAGACAATACGTCTGCCATCACATTATTCGAACCACGGATAGCTCGCACCGTAAAATGGAAAGGTTGAAGAGCAATAGCATAACGAGTAGATCTCGAGCTCTTCAAATCCTTACTTTGCATAGCTGTAAGAGCTTTTTGTACGGTTTCCATAATGAAATGCGCTCCCAGAAGGAATCTTTGTAGCTTAAGAATGGACCAAACCATGGCCAACAATTCACGGTCTAAACCCGAGTAATTCCTTTCTGCCCCATTCAGCTTCCTAGAAATATACATTACAGGATGCAGAGTTCCTGAATACTCCTGCATTAGTGCCGCTCCAATCCCAGTGGAAGAGGCATCACTACGAAGGACAAAAGTCTTATCAATCGTTGGAAGTCTTAAGATAGGATGAGATGAGAATAAATTCTTAACCTGATCCAATGACGATTGGCATTCTTGGGACCAACGTACCATATTAGGAGAACCTTTTTCAACAACGTTGAAAGTGGTGCCATAATGGAGGATAGATTATCAATGAATCTTCCATAGAATTATATTAATCCAAAGAGACTACGTACTTGCTTTTTTGTCTTCGGAACCGAGATATTTAATATCTTAGAAATGTTTTGGTCCTCTGTCTTCAACAGACCATGACCAACCCGATGACCTAGGAAAGAGATTTCACTAAACCCAACAAAGGCTTTAGAGGGTTTTGCTGTTAACTTATGCTCGCGTAGAGTAGATAGTAACTCGTTTAAACCCGAATAGTGTTCTTCCCAAGTATCACTGAACAGACAGATGTCGTCCAAATATGCGATGACATCTGTACGATACGATAGAATTCGTCGCATCATGCGCACGAAAGTTGCTGGGGCGTTCATAAGCCCGAAAGGCATAAAATTCCACTGAAAAAGACCCCTAGGTGTCGAAAAAGCAGTGAGAGGTTTGGCGTGCTCCGTCAGTGGGACTTGCCAATAACCTTTCGACAAGTCTAGTTTAGTAAAGAATTTAGCTTTAGAAAGTCTAATAAGTAGATCATCTAATAAAGGCATAGGTTCAGCATCGAACTTCGTAACTTGATTTAATTTGCGATAATCAACGCATAGACGTATGTTATTGTCTTTCTTTCGAACAATAACCATCGACGAAGAATAAGCTGAAGTGGATGGTTCAATTATTTTCAATTGAATCATTTCATCCAATTCTTTCTCGACTTGTGCTTGAAAATGAATAGGTATTGGGTATGGTCTTACTCTGATCGGATTACGATCAGTAAGTATGATGTCATGTTCTATGACATCTGTGTGTCCAGGAATGTCGGTAAGGACATCCTGATATGATTGTAGCGTAGAGGATACTTGACGTTGCTCCTCAAAAGACAAGTTCGAAGAGATGGTAACGTTTTTCCATGATTCCGTAGAATTAAGTGGAACAACGGGAAGAGGTAAGTTAACGTCAGAAAAAGTAGTTTCCTCATCCTGTATAACAGACAGGGATGAGATATGACCATGTTGGACTCGAGAATCGTCCGTCGCCTGGAAAATAGGCTGTAAATAGTCTGGTCGTTCAATAAAGTCAGTAAGCATATTTATATGGAAGGTTTTATGCCTTCCATCAACATCGACAATATAGTCGACATCTGAAATTTTAGAGACTATAGTGTATGGACCTTTCCAAGAAATGAGAAGTCTGTTTTCCCTCGTGGGCAGTAAGACAAACGCTTTGTCTCCAGGACAAAGTTGACGTAGGCGTCTTTTCTTATTAGCGAATCGCCTAGCCTTTTCTTTAGCGAATTCTGATGATGAAGTAGCTAACCTGCATGATTCGATAATTTTCTCCCTAAGAGCAATGACATATTCATATGATGATTGTGTATCATCGTCAATATTATCGGCAGTGATCAGATCGTGCAGCAAGGACATAGGACCGCGCGGTTGCGCGCCAAAGACAAGTTCAAAAGGAGAAAATCCTGTATGCTCGTTGGGAACCTCTCTATAAGCAAAGAGAGCTGCAGGTAGGACCCTGTCCCAATCATCAGGATGATCCTCCGTTATCTTGCCTAGTAAGTTCTTTAGTGTCCTATTAAGACGTTCAACCAATCCATTGAACATTGGATGATAAATACTACTGAGAGATCTTTTAATGTCCAGAGTAGCCATCACCTGAGACATAGTGTACGATATCAATTGAGTGCCGTGGTCTGATAGTATTTCTCCGGGAAATCCCAGCCGAGAAAATATGAGCCAAAGAGCATCTGCGATATCGACAGTTGATATGCTTTTAAGAGGAATAGCCTCTGGCCAACGAGTGCACATGTCAACGCAAGTAAGGATAAATTGATGTCCTCTGGCTGACTTAATCTTAAACGGGCCAATAATGTCTATTGCCATTTTCTGAAACGGCCGAATAGGAATATCTGCCGCCTGAATAGGTGCAGCATGTCTTGGACCTCTAGACTTGACCTCTTGGCAAATTTTGCAAGACCGGCAATAAATTCGTATGTCTTTGTTCACGAATGGCCAAAAGAAAGACGCAAGGACTCTAGTCTTAGTTCTGGAAAAACCCATATGTCCAGCACACTGAGAATCGTGTGCATGTTGACGAATTAAGGCTCTCATACACTTAGGCACAAGAATTTGCGAATGCATAGACTTGTCCGAGTGTTGTACCAGTCGTACCAATATACAATTCTTCATAGTGATATACGATCTGTGATTCGTATTCTGATTAGGATCACCTTTCTTTGCGAGAAGAAAGAATTTCCTCAAAGAAGGATCCTCTTCTTGTCGTTTTACAAACGTGTCATGCGAAATCACCAAGTGATCATCTTGGCTATCAACTCCATTACTATCATCAGATGAAGTTGGAGGGATAAGAGCTTGGGCTCTTGTTACCACTGCATTGACCACTTGGATATTTTGTTCCTCCCAACTAGAAATTTGTTGCGGGGTGCATTCCTTAACCCCATGAATACGACCAATTATAAGATCCGAAATAGGATTAGGAAGAAGACACGCATGGACATCTCCTGTAAAGAAAGGAGTGTCAATGCTAATGATAGCAGTAGGATATTTTTCCATGTTACCACCAAACGTAACACATTTGACCACCTTTCCCGAGTAACAGCGAGGATCTATCAGAGACTGCCTAACCCCGACAGTAGTGCAACCAGAATCAAAAAGCACTGAGACTAGCCTATCATTCACCAGACCTTTATGCAAGATGAGAGATCCTCTCCCATCATGCGCAACTGTAGCAGGAAGAGCGGGAAGAGGGTGACCACAAATTAAGGTAGATACAGACAATGGCTCGAACAATGTTGAGCATTGGGGGCATTCAGTTGCTCTCCCAAAATCGAAAGCACAACCAGTGATAGCATTAGAGTTCCCACTATCATTTACTTGATTACAGGCTCCATTAAACTCTTGTTGTGCAGAGTTTGCCTGTTGGAAAGCTTTCCTTTTGTTATATCTAGGTCTACCGCGATTATCATTTCCCCTGTAATTGTTATCATATTGTCTATTGTAATTATCATTCCGGTTTGAATCCCGGTTTGTATATTCACCATCGTCATATTCTTGACGTCGAGAATGGTTATCCCGAGCAGAAAAGCTTGGGTAGTTTTTATTGTGATAACCTTTGCGAAAGTGTCTAAAATTATTACCACCAAAATTACGAGAACTCCCATCTCGTCTCCAGTTCTTAGAAGAAGAACCATCATATGTTGGATTACTCTGCTTATGAGTGTAATTCTGATTACTTTTCCTATTCCAGTTTTGTTGGGCACCCTGAAATGTCTTATTGAAATTAAGGCCATATGGTGCTGCCGAAGCAACTGGCAACCCTTCTTTCACTTTAGAATTGCTAACTGTAGCATGGGGATGCGCGGTGGCATACTGACAACAGTATTCCTCCATGTCTTTTAAGTTTTTAGGCTTACGCTCATGAAGAAATGCAAGGAAAGAATCATTAACAGATGACAAAACTTTGTCTCTAAGTAATAAGTCCATTAGACCTTCATATGTTTTCTCAGTTTGAGACAACTCAACCCATCGTGTAAATGTACGACGTATCTTTGTAACAAAATCAGAGAAATCTACTCCATTTTCTGGCAACATTGTCCTAAAACGAAGACGATAATCTTCTTCTTTTAGTTGATATTTTTTTTAATAATGCCGCTCTGACAACATCATAATTAGTTCTATTATGCTCTTCTATTGTCATAAGAGTAGTCACAGTTTCACCTGTAAAAAAATTCCATCAGTTGTTCAACATAGTTTTCCTTTTTTATCTTATGCGTACCACATAAAAATTCGAATCTATCAAGATAATCAGTTATATCGTCCTTTAAAGGATTGAAATGAGGCAATTTGATCTTACTAGACCTCTCCTTTGTTGTATCCGAAGTTACTTGATGAGCACCCATATTTGTTACTTTCAATTTCTCTAATTCCAAAGTCGCGAGTTTTTCCTCATGTTCCATTTTATGTTTCTCTTTCCTTTCCTCGGCTTCCCTATCCAATCTTCTATTCTCCGCCTCTGCTTGAAGTTTTCTTTCTTCTGCAGCAGCTTGAAGTTTTCTTTCCTCTGCAGCAGCTTGAAGTTTTCTTTCCTCTGCAGCAGCTTGAAGTTTTCTTTCTTCTGCAGCAGCTTGAAATTTTCTTTCTTCTGCTTGAAGTTTTCTTTCCTCTGCAGCATTTTTTTGTTTTTCCATTTCCATCTGGAATTTTCTTTCATCAGCTTGCATTTGCAACCTTAAATTCTCAGCATCTATCTTTTTTTGTTCACCTTGCATCTGCAATCTTAAATTCTCAGCATCTATCTTCTTTTGCTCAATTTCTGCTTTCAATTTATTTTCCTCTTTTTGTCTCTTTTCTTCTGACTTCAATGCTATGGCGTATTGAGCAGTTGCAAATTCTTCTAACTTGTCACCTGTCTTCCCAAGGACTTTCTCTTGTTCAATGAAGAAGTCTAGTGTAGACATTCTATCTGATGAGATCAGTACCCTGAAAAATTAATTAAATTATCTTATCCCACTTTAATGGGAGACAAGTCTTCAATGTTAGACTTGTATACTCAGTTCAGTTTATTTCACTCTCTTTGAGAGTCAAGTCTTAATCAAAGACCTTGTATGGTTACCTTATTTCTTTATAATAATTTTCTATCAATACTCCCAATATGAATAGTGTATCATATTAATAACGACAATAATAATACATGACCAAGTATATGTATGTAGACTGTGTATGACAATAATGTATTACAATCATAAATACAAAGACAAAGATACAGAACAATGACCGAAAACGTTCGCAGAAGTCAAATAAACAATACAGCAGAAAGTAAAGAAAATGTTACACAAATGTGTAATGATGACCGCGAAAAGTAAACAAGACAAATAGCAACACTGTTATAAACACAAAGGTGTAAAGAAATAAACGGAAGGAAGGAGAGAAGAACAGATACAAACAAAACAAATCAAAAATCAAAGAATGGAAAATTAACGAAAACAACACTAACTCATGTCGTCACAGCTAAACGTAAATAGCAACAATTGTCGCTAGCAAATTCCAATTAAGGAAATTTGCAGTCCCTAACGACACGCTCTCAATAGATAACCTCTATTACGTGGTATTTATCTAAAGGAGTCACCTTACCCAACCAGCCCGCTGACAAACACAAGAAAAATACACAGTAGCATCAACAGGAACAGTCAGTGTAAACATGGTCATGATAACCGGAAATCGTTAGGCATACATCAGGCATTGAAAAGGCTGGTAAACATTCAAATATTTGTACATCATCAATGGTAATGTTCTTCAGTGACAGATCATAATGCCGCTTTCGTATTCCTGACTGAACGCGTCAGATACCTTAATCACTTTGACATACAGGTACAACTTGGCATCCCCGCCAATTGCACATTAGCCGTAACACAGGCCCCAAAATGGCGTCATCTGTGTACTTCTTCTAAGCAGGTTAACATCAACCCTGCGGTAATGCTTATGTAGATATAACCACCGCCAATCTGCGGTTCCCACAATATAACTTCGTCACTGGACTTCTGGATAACTTAAAGACTAATAGTCTTGGATGGCTCCCTTGAGCACCAAATATAAGTTCTGCATACAGGATCGGTGAGCTGTCCTCACAGAAGGTACTTCTTTAACAAATTCTGCCACCGAAAGCACAGTAATGAAAAAGGTCGGTGTTACCTTGCAACGAATCCTCAGAACATAATAACAACACTGTCGTCCTTCCTGACGCACAGAGAATCAATGGGGAAAACTGACAACGCAGTCACTTCGAAGATTTTCCTCCCCGAAACTACAATGGACATACACGTGCCCAGAAGCCAGGACTTCACAACTCAACCAGACGGAAGTCTAAATTCGCGCTCTCCACTGCGCATCGCATATAGCCCAGAACTGTATTACCTTTGACCCAAAAGGTCAAACACAATGAAAGAACCAACAGGGAAGATCCTAATCCTAACCCTAATACTAACCCTAACCCTAACTGCTACGAAACAACACATAACTACACATATTCACTGCGGAGCAAAAAAGCACGAGTAATAGGAAATTACCAAAAATAAAACAAAACAATAAATAAATAAATTCTGTATACCGACCCTCACTCATGCGGTCAAAACGTCTACAATTAATCTGTATTTTATTTTTGAATGTGTCATCAATACAAAAATTACATAAACACATTCTCGCTTATATCCATACATTCTTGGTGGAAAATGAAATAATAATAACACTTTCTTGTGTGGCAGGAAAAGTCTTTCAGCTGTTTAAAAAAAAAAAACATGTATATCTGCTTATTCTCATATACATCATCCCATTTAAGCAAACGAAAACATTCACATTTCTAAAGTACTGTGGTATGCGGGTAAATTCTCACATACATTACATTATATAATAATATTACGTGGATATAAAACAAATTATTTAAATTTAAAAATTATCGAGCGGAAGAGGAAAAGAAATGTTGAGATGTTGACAGGCAAATGCTGTTCTTATGGGGGTAGATAATCAATGTTGAGGAAGTGTTTGAAAGGTGCTTTGTTAAATTAATATTGTGTAGGTAGGCTTTTTAGGTGGTGTGGAAGGCTGTTCCATAAGTAGGCTCCAGAGTAGGCTAGACTCTTTTTGAACAGGTCGATCCTAGGTTTGGGCAGACGTAACTGATGTAATTGTTGTCCCTCTCTTACACTGGTTTGAAACAATGATCGTAGGTACGGCGGGGCATTGTTAGATAGAATTGCGTGAGTCAGCTTGGCTTTGTTATAGAGAAGACGTTTTTTTAGGGTCAGTATTTTGGGTTCTTTTCGTGTCCTTGCGTGTGGTATCGTGCGATAATCGGTGATCAGACGTACTGCTCTCTTATACAGGGAGTGCAGTCTCTTTGAGGTGGAAGCAGGGCAACCATCCCATAGTGTAGAGCAGTGATCTAGATGTGTCTGTATATGTGAGGTGTAGAAAAATAGTCTTAGTATCTGCGTCTAAGAAGTGTTTTATTTTGGCTAGCTGGTACGTCTTTTGAGCTAAGTGTTTGGTTAAATTCCGTACATGGGAGTTCCACGTTAAGTGCTGGTCAATGGTGATCCCTAGAACTTTGTGTTCTGTTACATTTTCAGTTTGTATTGATTCCGCGTGTAGCTGTAGCGATCTTTTGGTGCAGTTTAGGAGTTTCTGTCTGGTGGTAATCAACATAGATTTCGTTTTTGCTGTGGTTACTGGCATACGATTCATATTACTCCATTTTGTTAGATTGTCTACACCTCACGGTAGAAGGGGAACGACTAAGTAAGTAAGTAAGTCTACATCACTTTGAAGAGTCATTTCAAGTGCCACGCAGTCATTGTCACTAGTGGTGATAGTACAATCATCTGCAAAGAGGTCACATGTTGAATATTTTAGATGTATTGGCATGTCGTTGATGAACATTGCGAAGAGTAGGGGCTCAAGAATAGAACCCTGCGGTACTCCTGTATCTATCTTCGAGAAATCTGATGTCGAGTTGTTGTGACGCACTAACTGTTGTCGATCTGCCAGGAATGATTTGATGATGTTTAGTGGATTTGTGCCATTTCTGAGGGTTCCAAACTTTTGAACCAAGATAGTGTCGGCAATCATGTCAAATGCTTTATTGAAGTCAACAAAAACAGCACCACCTAATTTTCCATCATTTACGTTCGACAGCCAGTTGTCTGCCATTTTGGTGAGAGCTGTGTGACAGGAATGTTTGGGTCTGAAACCTGACTGGCTCTCAATGCGTAGTTTGTTTGTTGTTATGTGTTGAAATGTGGTGTTGTAAATGTGTTTCTCTGGTGGTTTTGAAAGAGGTGATAGAAGGAATATTGGTCTGTAACTGTTGGGATCGCTATGTGAGCCAGATTTATAGAGAGGATACACTTTGGCAGATTTAAATGCTGTGGGGAGGTAGTTGTGTGCAATGCATTGGTTGTACACATAGGTTAAAGAGTTGCAAATGATGGGTGCAGCGTAACGTAGAATCTTATTGCTGATACCATCAAGCCCAGATGAATTGTTGTTTTTTTTTTTATACCAAGATATATTTGAGAACTTCATGTACTGTTAGAAAAGGAATATCTCTATGTTCAGTGTTGCAGAAGGCTGTCAATTTACTAATATCGCAGTCCATTGGCTTTAGTGTCGACTTGAGATGGCTAATTTCTGTTTTGAAGTGGTTACTAAAATGAGTTGCCGTGAGGGAGCAGCTTTTTGGTAAAGAGTTTAGTGACTTTGATTTGTGTGTTAGTGTTCTAATGGCTGCCCAGACTTCTTTGCTGTTTGCTTGTCTTGAATCATCTTTCTGAAATGTAGTTTCTTTACCTGACGAATGAGGTATTGTACTTTGTTTCTAAGCATCCGATACCTGGTGAAATCTTTGAGCTTATGTGTTTCGTCCCGCTCTCTCATTGTTGATAATATTTCGTTGGTTATCCATGGGGTCTTTCTGATGTTTTTGACACGAACCTGCTTTATAGGAACATGTTTGTCGAATATGTTGTTGAAAGTTTGTGTCCAGTATGTTATGGCTTCTTCTGGGTGTGGAAGTTGGTACACGTAAGAAAGATTGGATATGTGTAGGTCTTGTAGGAATAATTGAAGGTTAAAGTTTTTGAAATTCCTGTAATGGACTGTGATGTGTTCCGTTTTAGGTGCTTTGAACCCCTTTCTCGTCCAGGTACAGCAAATAGGATAGTGGTCACTTAATGTTGTCCGTGTGATTGTGCATTCTATAATGTTTTCTGGGCAGGTCGTTTAGATATGATCAATTAGTGTAGATGATGAGTCTGTTACTCTCGTGAGTTGATTGACTAACCGTGTGAAGTTGTATGAGATGGTGATATCATTCCACGTGTTGTTCGGTTTGTGAAGGTCAATATTTAAATCACCCAGTAGAATAGTTTCCTTCGAAGAAGCCCAAACGTTGTCCATCATTCGTGAGAATGTGTCAAACCATACAGTAGAAGAGCTAGGGTTTCGGTACAGGTAACCAATTAAAACAGGGGTCAGGTTGGGAAGGTTTTTTTCAGCCATATACATTCAATGCCAGTATGTTCTAGATCATCACGGCGTCTGTACTGAAGAGATGTTGAGATGTATATGATTAGCCCTGTTTCATGTTGTCTGTTAGAATCCCTGCGAATGGTGGTGAATCCATTAATCCTAATTTCTTCATCTGTAATTTTGTCATTTAGACGGGTTTCAGAAAAACCAAATATGTGGAAGTTTTGTTGGAGAGAGGTGGAGACTTCAGAAAGCTTACCTAGCGGATGGTAAATGTTTAAATGATCAATTTTAAGCCCTGATAGTTTAAGCCATGAATTAGTGGTATTGCCTATATTTTGATTAGAGTTTTTGCACTCGGACATGATAATAGTCAATAGGAAAGAAAGAATGATGGGACTAGGAATGAGTAAGTAGCAATAAAATTTGTACACAATGGTTAATACAAAATTGTAAACAAGTTATAAAATATACACTGAATAGATTTCTCTAAAGTCCGTGGACACTGTTTACAGTATATTAATCTTTGCAAAAAGTGCGGTTTTTATCTTAAAATACAGTCTGTCCCGAACACAAAGGAATATTTTTACTTCAACCACAGTCAATGTAGAAAATTAATCTTAGAAAACTACGAGCACACAAGAAGAGAAAAAGACAGGCACGATTCGAAAACATGAAAAAAGTGAGGTCGCATAGCAACCGAGAATATGATGTTTAAAGGGGCTGGCCATTAAAAATTAGAAAGAAATAACAAGAGAAAAATTTGGACGGATTGGGCAGTCAATATTAATTTCCACATCGCGACAGTCACATTTGTTTGTACACATATTGTTTTAGCATTACCTTTCATTTCTCGACATAGTCACATTTTTGTGTGCACATATTTTCTTAGCATTACCTTTCCTTTCTCGTCATAGTCACATTTGAGTGTGCACATATTTTCTTAGCATTACCTTTCCTTTCTCGTCATAGTCACATTTTTGTGTACACATATTTTCTTAGCATTACCTTTGCTTTCTCGTCAAAGTCACATTTGTGTGTACACATATTTTCGTAGCATTCTCTTTCCCTCCACGTCATTGTCACAACAACCAATTCAGCATGTAACTCTTCAAATATATTTTCAATTTTTTATATTGATTTATTTTTATTTATTTTTTTATAAATAGGACAGAAGGGAAGGGAAGGCAGTGGTCATAGATAAAATATCTACATTTATTTTTCCAAAACATTCGTCATAGGCATATTTGTGTTAGCAAAATATCAACTGTATTTCCCAAGGGAATAGTAAAATCTATTTCGCTTCCTACAGGAGCTAAAATATATCTGTCAGCTATTTGTTTTTTCTATGCTTTTCTCAAGTTCTTCTTTCTGGTTTCAAGTACATAGCCCAGGCCTGCTCTTTGGCGGTACAAGCAGCGCCGGTTTGGGAGCGAGGCGCGGGAAAGCATTCATTCATTCAAGTACCATGACTGGTAGCGTAGGTGATCATGTTTGTCCACAACTTCCTGTCTATTGATCAATTCTGTTGTTGGCTTTTTTTCCCATACCATGATGTCAAACTGTCCAGAATCTTCTTTCTTTGTTGCCCTATATCTCTTTTTCCTTCTAACTTTCCTGTTGCCACAAGATACCCCAGCTTCCTTCTTCTCATAATACGCCCAAAGAAAGTGTATTTTTTCCTTCTAACCTGAAGAATAATCTTCCTTTGTTCATTGGCCTCTTTCAAGACAACCTCAATAATCATTTTAGCTGTCCATAGTATTTTTAAACATTCTTCTGTTAAACCACATCTCTGTGCCTCAAGTGCTTTTTTCTTCATCATCATAACCCTCCACTCCCAAAGGAGCATAGGCCTTCAACAAACACATGCCAAGTCCTCCTGTCACGTGCCATCATCTCAAGTTCTTTCAACGTTTTCCTCATCATTTTCACCTCTGTTTCCAGCTCTCTTCTCCATGTGCTTCTTGGTCTACCTCTGCCTCTCTTGCCCTGTGGGTTCCAGAACAAGGACTGTCTTGTAATACTATCAACAGGTCTCCTCAGTGTGTGTCAAATCCATCGCCATCGTCTTCTTCTCATCTCTTGTTCCACTGGCACTTGTCTAGTTCTTGTCCTCAGTTCCATGTTGGTAACCTTGTCATACCATTGTAATCCCTCTATTGTACGCAAGCAACCATTTATGAAAGTCTGTAGCTTTTTGGTTGTTGTCTCTGTTGTTCTCCATGTCTCAGAGCCATACAATAGGACTGACTTCACATTTGAGTTGAAGATTCTTATTTTCGTGTTGGATCCGATTTCTCTTGATCTCCATATATTTCCCAATGCAATGAAAGCTCCTCTTGCCTTTTGTATTCTTATTTTGATATCACTGTCTATCCCTCCAACTTTGTCTATATTGCTGCCAAGATATGTGTACGATTCTACATCTTGTATTGGTGTTTCTTCAAGTTCAACCCTGTTATCATTACCTGCATTTATTCTCATTATTTTTGTCTTTTCCCTGTGTATTTTCAGACCCAATTGCTGTGACCTCTCATCGAGTGTTTTCAATTGGTCCTGCATCTGATTACGTTTATGGGACAGAAGAGCCAAGTCATCAGCAAAATCCAGATCATCCAACTGCTTAGTCAGAGTCCACTGGATTCCATTTATGTTGTGTGTTGTCGATGATCTCATAACCACGTCTATTGCTAGTAAGAAAAGAAATGGAGACAAGAGGCATCCTTGTCGCACTCCTGTTCTTATCCCAAACGGTTCTGTTAGCTGTCCTTCGTGAAGAACTCTGCATGTCGTGTCTTCATATGTTTTCTTTATTAAATTAATGATCTTCAGGGGAACTCCATAATGCCTCATCAATTTCCAAAGTGATTCTCTCTCTGCACTGTCTAATGCCTTTTCGTAGTCCACAAATCCGATGTATAGTGGTGAATTCCATTCCAGACTTTGTTCAACTATTATTCTCAAAGTGGCTATCTGTTTTGTCGAAAACCTGCTTGTTCATCTCTCAGTTTCTTGTCTATGGACTCTTTTAATCTCTCAAGGATAATCCTGTTCAATGCTTTTCCTGGCACTGATAGTAACATTATTCCTCTATAATTTGTGCACTCTTGTAAATTTCCCTTCTTAGGCAACTTAACCAGATATCCTTCCTTCCATTCTGCTGGTATTTCTTCCTTGTCCCAGACTTTACCAAGTAATTTATATAACATCTCTGTAGCCGTGTCGATATCTGCTTTGATGGCCTCTGCTGGAATGCCATCAGGTCCAGACGCTTTTCCATCTCTTAGAAGCTTTATGGCTTTCTTTATTTCTTCCTTCGTTGGTCTTTCACCGCATCCTTTTTTTTTTTTTTTTTTTTTTTTTTTTTTTTTTTTTTTTTTTTTGCGTACGCCCGCTAATACTCGAGGCGAAATCTCAGGTTATTATTACTATGTCTAACCTGACATTGATTTTACGTGAGTATCCCTTTTTACTTGTACAGAGACAGGTGTCCCTCGCCATTCAGGCAAATACTCGCCGATTTCGGAGGTACCCATTGCAGCTGGGTCGGCTCAGGAGCCGCCAATCCCTGGTCGACAACACTCCTTCAAATGTTCTCGCCAGGTCTCGAGTTAATAATCCAGTCCAATTCCCGGTCGACGAAAAATCCTCAAATGCCGTCGCCCGGGTTTGATCCTGAATCACCCGGTCGCCAGAGCGGTGTTGTAACCACTACGCTAGCGCGGCTCCCTTTCACCGTTAATTTGTAGCTCTTCTTCTGCTGGCTGGATGTCCGGGGGGTTTTGTGGAGCTGGTCTATTGAAAAAGTCCTCAAAATAGTCTGTCCACCTCTTCATTTGCTCTTGTATATTGCTGAGCAGTTTTCCATTCTAGTTTTTTATGAGGCAACTTGTTTGCTTGTATTTCCCTGTTAGCTTCTTTGTGCTGCTATACAGTTCTCTCATATTTCCTTTGGCTGCAGCATCTTCTGCCTCTCTTGCCAACTCCTCAATATACTTCCTCTTGTCTCTTTTGATACTTCTTTTTACTTCTTTGTTTTCTTCTGTGTACACTTCTTGAGCCTTGGCTTTGGAACTTCTGGTTTTGCTTGTGTTTAAATCTGCTTTCTTGTTTTTTCTGTCTTTTATCTTATTGATGGTTTCTGTTGTTATCCATGCTTTTTGTTGTCGTTCCCTTTTTCCCAGTATTTCTTCACATGTCTCATTCCATACAGTTTTGATTTGCTGCCAATAGTCTTCTGTATTCTCAACATCTTCCAGCTGTTGGAGCACTTGGAATTTGTTGGATACTGTGACCGCAAATTTGTCTCTTGTTTCTTGATTTCTTAGATGTCCTACATTAAATTGTTGTCTATAATTTTGCATTGTTGCATATCTCTTGAGTTTCATTTTTACTTTGGCTGTCAGAAGGTGGTGATCTGATGCCACATCTCCTCCTCTATATACCTTTACATCCTGCAATGATGATCTAAACTTCTTGTTCATGCACATATGATCAATATGATTTTCTGTTCTATGGTCTGGTGATATCCATGTTGCCTTGCGTATTCTCTTATGTGGAAACATGCTTCCTCCTACAGCCAGTTGATTTGAAGAACAGAAGTTTGAGAATAGTTCCCCATTTTCATTCATTATTCCTAGCCCATGTTTTCCTATGACTACTTCAAATCCGGTGTTGACTGTACCTATCTTTGCATTCATGTCACCCATCAAAATTGTGATGTCTCTTCTTTTTACTTTATCCATAATTTCCTGTAGTCTAGTATAAACTGCTTCTTTCACAGACTCTTCTTTGTCATTAGTTGGTGCATAACATTGGATGACATTTACATGTATTTTCTTTTTAGCTGTTTTAAAAGTAGCTGTTATTATTCTGGGTCCAACAGCTTCCCATTCAATGAGTGCTTTATGTGTTTCTTTAGATAACATAAGAGCTACCCCTTCACTGTGGTGGGAACTTTCGTCTTCATGTCCTGGGGACAGCACCAATTCACCTGTGATGAGTTTCTTCCTGTCTACCCCCTTCCACTTTGTTTCACACATTCCCAGAACCTCGATTTTATATTCCCTCATTTCTGCTTTAAACCACAAAAAACTTCAACAAACATGGACAAGTCAATTAAGGAAAATAAAACACAGCCATCCAAGACAGGGGAAGGTCCTCTCGCAGTGAGGTTTATGATGCAACACAGAGAAAGCCGAAAGGAATCTGTGTTGCTGACTAACCTTCTTTCTTCTACGAGAACTTCCAGATTTGGCACCTGGAATGTTCGGACATTAAACGAACAAGGGAAAGTGGCACAAGTAGCAGCAGCTTTTTTCTTACTTGTTTATTAATTGCGAAAAGTATTAAAATAATAAAAAGCATTGCACTTCTAAAAGAAACAAGAAAAATGAATCAGAAAACGTCACAGGAAATGATTATTTGCTTATATAAAAGTGGGCGTCATCATGAGATCTCGCGCCAGCTTGAAAAACTCCTAGGTCCGGGCTCTGCCCATCGCCATGTGTGTTTGTATGAAATTTTTGCTTATTTTTTTTACCTTTCCCACAGATGAGATTAAGTTAGTGGTTCCCAAACGTTTTTCTCTAGGTCGCACTTTCGGAATGAAAATTTGCTAGAGCCAAAACCAATTTTTTCTTGATATATGTCTTCAAAAACAAAAATATCAGCTCCCAGCAGTAAACTGTTATTTATAAT
Organism: Oreohelix idahoensis; assembly: GCA_024509875.1. Lineage (NCBI taxonomy): Eukaryota > Metazoa > Mollusca > Gastropoda > Stylommatophora > Oreohelicidae > Oreohelix > Oreohelix idahoensis. Next base: position 262,585 of record JAMPIV010012035.1, read on the forward strand.
TTACATTATGTTTTAATATTATTAAAATCAATTTGATATAAAGTAAAATATACTACTGAATAAAATCTGGAAACTTCTGCAAAAAATTCTACGAGTTTCTATACATATATTTCTCATATTATATCTCATGTAACACAATTAATAAAATGAGTAAACAAAATGACATCATCCATATTTATTTTTGACATATGAATTTTTTTGAAAGTGTCTCTAAATCCTTGATTGTCTTTGAATCTTCCCGCCACACATACCATCCCCTCGTATCCCACCGTTTTGGAACCACTGGATTAAGTATTAGATAATCATAAACATGAGGATTTTTTAGATCTTTTTGTTTAAATATCATGGGAAGATAAAGAGCGTTCGATTGGTTAGAGCGCTGCTCTCTCGTTCGTGGCAAAGGTGCCGGGTTCGATTCACGGTATGGTCACGCTGCAGTTTACCTAGCCGTTTATGGGTACCTGACTTTGCTTTTGAGTTAGGGAAGGAAAAGTCAGCAAGAAAGGGAACTGGTCACCCCGCCTCTCGATGCTGGACCTAGTATTGTGAAGTCTCTAACACTTCACTTTCCTACGTCAGTATCTGCTATGGGACAACCTTTTATGTATTTTAATCATTATTGTGGAAAGATGGATTTCGCGATGGAAAAATGTTTGTTAATCATGAGAATTTTTTAAGGGAATATTCAGACGAAGAACTGTTGCAAGATGGAAATTCTCAAGGGAATTTTCTAGTGGCAACAGCGCTATTCCCTGGTCTGTTCAAGAAGCTTTGAAAGTCCATTTAGTACAATTTACATAAAATCGTTCCGTCCCTTTCCGTGTTGCTTTTTCCCCGAGAATATTGTTCGAAATAACAACTCAAATTGTCCAGAGAGACAAACTACGCACTTTTTAGAAAGTATAATCTTAGCATCCATTCCATAATGTTATGTATTTTTTAGAAGGTAAAAGACACAAAAGTGCTTTTTATGATAAATAGAGAACTCTAGACCAGGGGCCGGCAACCAGTCGATCCCAATCTACCAGTAGATCCCAATGGATGATTTGTTAGATCGTTAGACAACTGCTGGAGTGGGGGTGGAACTTTTTAAACTATGAAAATGTCGGACTACACCTCTCCCGTCAGATTTTAAAATCGCGGTATCCCAGGAATCAAAGGTACTTTTTCCGCATTCCTAATGAAAACTCTCCAGCTGGCAACTAAAATATATTCGTGAACTGCATGAGGTAGGAACGAGATCATGTCCTTGTAAGGTTCATCATTCCCCCTCCTCCGCTTAAAATTGCATACATACACAAACACACACCACACACAGACACCGCACATACACACACACACACACACACACACACACACATATATATATATATATATATATATATATATATATATATATATATATATAATATATATATTGCATATATATATATACAAACGCACATGTGTAGTAGATCTTTAGAAGACTCAGTGTTTTACTAACGTAGATCTCAAAAGCTGCCGGGTCACCGACCCCTGCTCTAGACCAGTGGGGGCCAAGCTAAGGTTGGCCGAGGGCCAGATTATGGTAAAGGGTAACACCCGAGGGCCAGACCTATAAAATCCTTAAAAAATAACGTTCTGATATTTAGTTTTACATATATAATGAACCACGTACAGAAAGCGACGGCAAACTACTGTACTGCACATCTGCCAAGACATGTATACCAGTCTTCGAACTGAAATTACTGTAAAAAAATATATAATGAATCTGTTGTTTTAATTTGTTTTATAATTTGTAATATGACATGTAATTATTTATTTCAAACATACATTTGTGTGTTATTTCATTGTGAAGAGTGTGGCTTCAATCAACAATAAGAGTCCGGCCAAAAACAGGTTGGCGGGCCGGTCAAAACAGGTTGGCGGGCCGGATCTGGCCCGCGGGCCGTAGTTTGGCCACCGCTGCTCTAGACTAACGATAAATAAGATTTCTTGCTACAATTACTAGAGACGGGTACTGATAACACATTTGAGTTACGTACCCTCCAGTCGAGCCCTCTTTTGGCAAAGTGGTCAGAGTGCTTGCCTCTCGCGGCAAAGATACGGGTTTAAAAGTTGGAAACCTGGCATCGTTATGCTTCAGTCTACCTAGCTGTAACAAATGGATACTTGACCCTGCTCTTGAGTTAGAGATGGCAAAGGTAGCAAAGAAGGGAACTGAATACCCTACCTTATAAAGCTGGGACCTAGTATTGGTCAAGTCTCCAACACGTCACTCCCTTACGTCAGTATTTACTATGAAACTACATTTACCTTTGACTCCAATGACCTTGTTTCATTCCTCGTGGATATTGCGACTCTAGGACGTTCGTCTCAGAATTATGAAAGTTATGGGCATCCGTGTTTTTGTTAGTAATAATAATAATAATAGTAATGTACACTCAACCCCCCAAAATACGCGAGTTCCATCCGGGTGAATTTGAATATGTACGAGTTATCTTTTACACCTCCATTTTTTTCCGCGAACTAAATTCTGTTATACGCGAGTTTAGCATAGCGATCGGTAACCATATGCAGAACTGGATTTTTATTTATTTATTTATTATTTCAAAATAAAACAAAATATTGTTCGGTAATGCGATGGAATGCATGCGCTGATAAGTAATGTCGTCTAAAGTACACTGTAGTATAAACAGTAACGAATTTATTGCATATTTAGCTCAAACATAATTTCATACAATATAACCTAATATTGGCTGAGAGGAGAAAAAAGACATTACAACCAACGACAGTGGAGTTCATGGGTCGGTCCCGTAGTATTTCTCAACTTTCAGGATCTCAGTCTTCAGCCTTTTCGACGGATCCAGACAATCAGCCACGACCTTTAGCTACAGCATGCCCTTTTGCTGTGGACACTATTACAGAATCTTTCTCTGTGTGAACGTTCTATAATATTCACAAAACGTTTTTTTTTACAATTTATCTTAATGTATCAAATAAAAGTAGTAATAACCAAAATAAACGTATTTCTCTTTTAAAACTTGTTTTAGTCACTTTGATCTGCACTACTTTGCTTATTAATATCAATATTAGTCCTTGAAGACGTTAGTCTTCTACCCAAGCCTGGAACCTAACCCATAATTTCCAATAGCTTTTTAGGTTCTGTTCACGCGAATTTCATATACGTGCGTTTTCTGAAAAACCGAATTCTCGCGCTCATCCAAGGTTGATAGTATGTATGAAAACACAAGCAAAACGAAATAATATATTCAAAGCTTTCTAATATTTAATAAACAAAATCAGAAACACGCCATGAACTAAAAGAAACAGCGCATAATTTAAAGAAAAATACACTATTAACTAACAATAAAGTAATAAGAAGCAATAAAGTACTGATAACAACACGAGACATTTAAAAACTACCAACAACCGAATGTTGTATTCTGCAAATAGTCACGACGTACGCCAACAACTAATTCTAAAGTAAATAGTTCTCTCCTATAGCAATCAGTTGTAAATAACAATGTATATTTGAATCAATCACAGATGAAAAATAAAATTAAACTGAATACCCTAATTATGACCGACAATTAAGTTGAACAGGGTGGACTTTTTGCAGACGTGGTGGATGAGCGAAGGCAATTGAAGCTCATCTGACGCTAGTCCTCTATCCTCCCATTAAAAAAAAACAAGTTTATCATTCATAATTATTGGCACGTTTTCTGTCCCTCTGAAATGCAATGGGAAGAGATTTTGTTTTTGATTTGACACTGAAAAACAAAATAACACTGACAAACAACATTTTTCTTTCTTATATAAGAATAGGTGTTCTTAGGTCAGTTTCTTGCGCTGATTTCAAATCTGAAATCCGTTTATCTCTATCACGTCAGGTTCTTAAGATATTTGGGAATAACTATATTTTTGGGAAACCGTTATTTGCTCCGTTTCATTTTTACTATATAACTTATTAAAAATTAATAAAATGCAAAATAATTCTACTTTTTATACTGCTAAAAGATGCATGACATATGTTACGCTATTTTTCAAATAGTTACTGTATTTTGAAATAATTCTGAGCGAAATATGGCTTCTAGAAGTTGTAGAAATTCGGCTGATCTGTTCTGTTACGTGTGCGGATATTTTACCGATCGTGTTCACCAGAAAAACTTTACACCATTACTAAAGAAAGCATATGAACGTTATTTCGATTCGAAAGTTGATGATGCAAATAAATCTTGGAAGCCAAATGCAGTTTGTTCGACATGTGCAAATACATTGGCAGGTTGGTTACGAAAATCGCCGAAGCATAAGTCGATGCCTTTTGGAGTGCCAGTAATATGGCGTGAACCGACAAATCCCGCTACTGATTGTTACTTCTGCTTGACAAATATCCATGGTTTCACTTTTAAAACTAGAAAGTCTGTGGTTTATCCAAATATTGAATTGGTTTCGAAACCAGTGCCTCATGATCCAATCACATGTCCAATCCCATTTCCACCAGAACAATATCCGTTGGACGTGAATGAACCATCAGAAAGTGATAGTTTATCTGCTTTAGAAACTAATTCTGACTCGGATTATATACCGGTGAATGATGGTGTTCACTTAATTAACCATTCAGAACTGTCAGATCTAATACGTGATCTCGCTCTTACCAAAGGACAAGCGGAATTACTCGGTTCGCGACTCAAAGAATGGAATCTTTTAGCGCCCAATACTCAGATATCTAAATTTTGTCGTAGACACAGAGAACTTGTTCAATACTTTGAGATGGATGATGGCATTTGCTATCGCAAAGATGTAAACGGTCTAATGGTGCACCTCGGTCATGAGCACATAGTCAACGAATGGCGACTTTTCATCGACTCTTCCAAGACTATTCTAATAACGGAAATTTATTTTCATCAATTCCAGTCGCCTACTCTGTTCATATGAAAGAAACTTATGACAATATGGCTATACTTTTGGCAAAAATAAAGTACAATGACTACCAATGGCGGATTTGTGGAGACCTAAAGGTCATTGCAATTCTCACGGGCATGCAGACTGGGTATACTAAATTTTGTTGCTTCCTATGTGAATGGGACAGCCGCAACAGACAGGAACATTATGCAAGAAAGGTGTGGCCTATCAGGGATCGTATGCAGCTCGGGCAAAAAAAATGTAATACATGAGCCATTAGTTAACAAAGACAGCATCATTTTACCATCGTTACATATAAAGTTGGGGCTCATGAAGAATTTCGTAAAAGCGTTAGATAAAACGAGCAAAGCTTTCACTTATCTTCGAGAAAAGTTTCCGCAAGTTAGCGATGCAAAGATAAAGGAAGGTATCTTTGTAGGACCTCAGATTAGGAAAGTTATTGCAGACAAACAATTCGAGAACTTGTTACATGGTAGTGAACTTCGCGCATGGATGGCATTCAAATCGATCGTCGATAACTTTCTGGGAAATCACAAATCTGTCGACTATGTGCATATTGTTAAGCAGTGCATAGATGCATACAGAATTATGGGCTGTAACATGTCCCTCAAAATCCATTTGCTCGATTCGCATCTTGACTTTTTCCCTGACAACATTGGCGATGAACGTGGAGAACGATTCCATCAAGATATCGCCGCAATGGAGTCACGCTATCAAGGACGGTGTAGTGTGACCATACTTGCCGATTATTGTTGGATGCTTCATCGCGATGTACCACATGTCATTCACCGACGAAAGTCGACTGCAAAGAAATTCAAGCCTACATAACTGTTACACTTCTTGTATGAATGATGTTGTAATACTGTATGCGTTGTTAAAAAACTTGAATTGCGTATTTCTAGAGATCCCGACCTGATAGAGAAAAACGGTTTGCAGATTTAAAAACAGCGCATTAAAATTGACCAGAAAAACATAGAAATGTTAGAGAAAGAAAAAATAAATTTTTTTTTGTTAGTCAGTGTAATTAAAATGGTTGAAAGAAAAACAAAAGGTAGTGAAGCAAAATAACAACTTGGCTAGATAAAGCAACACAAGAAAAACATAAAAAGAATGCAATAACATAAGAAAATTGTGCTTGTTAGAAATATGGTACAGTTGTTGTTGTTCATCTAGGGCTGCTGAGCTTTACGCTACTTTGTAGCAATGCCAAGTTGAAGAGTCCTTGGTATTGTCTACACTGTAGATCTAGACTTTTCCTGTGGCTTTTCTGCCATTCCGAAATGTGTTGAATTGAAGTCATGAGCTCCAGTTCCTCCAGCTTGACTTGCATTTAAAGGATCGTCACATCTGGTCCAAAGCAAGCAGGAAGAAGCGTGTGGCATACTGTGCATTCTCCGCCAACAAAGGGGTTCTCGAAATATGCAGAGCTAAAATATTGTGCTCTTGTTCTGGGCTCTCTCAAGGAATCATCGCGTCTTATACGGAACCACTTTTCAGCTCCTGCTGCCTATCATGTGGTCCTTAGTGAGATCTTCCTGCATGCAGTCAATCAGGTAAAAGCCAGAGTTACGTCTGGGGCTCCGGCGACTCCTCCAAGATTAGTGTGCAATGCTGGGTTCTCAACATGTTTCATCACAGGGGGAATCCCTGGAAATGTGTGGACGATTTCGAGAGTCAATGAGGGAAGAATTAGCCTCACAGACAGAGGTTCACATCCAACTCTACTTACTTTAGCATTGTGTATAACTTGTGATCATATAAGGATGACTCCAGATATGCCAATATGCATAATGTTACAGTAGAATTCCTATATTCCTACCTGTCTTTCTGAAACTTCTGTAACGAACAATGAATAAATCCCGTCTGCTTTTCGGGAAAATGAACGGAAAAGGCGCATATTGCATCGTGAAAGCTAAATTGCACACCCATTAAAATAATGCACATGCTTTGCAATCTTTTCATGGTGCATTTTCGGGAACACATGGAAACGGAGTGAATTTCACCGTGAAAGCTAAATTGAACTTCCACTAAAATAACACGCGGGCTCTTAACTTTCTTATGGTGACCATTGACCGTAAGTCACGATAAGTTTGACAACAAAGATCCAGTGACGAGGAAATGAAATGGAAAAAAAAAAGAAATAACAACAGGATAATTAGTGCCGTGTACCTACCTGGACGTGCAGCAGACAGAGCACAACAAAATTACACTGTCATTTAGTTTCTTGATACTCTGAGGTAGAGGGAAGGGATGCTGGTATATGACTGACAAGTTTCGTCCTCTTGAAGATTCCTCTAAACCACATTTTTCAACTGGGTAGATTAGAGCGCGTGCAACCTGTTTCGAAGCTAATCTGTCTTTTGGAGGCGCTTTAACCACACTGACATTTGAACGCTCATGACGCCTGTTATACTGGTGATTAATATCCTCAGGCCTAACGGTCTTTTATATTTGGACATGCGTCCTAATATAACCGACTAGGTTGAACGGGACGCGTCTCGCCAAAACGAGGCAAAACTTTATTTTTTTTTAAAAACTGATTAAAGAAAACAAATTAATAATAACAATACATCATCATTTTTTTTTCTTTGCTGTACGGAGCATGGAGCCACCACTGCAGCTCCTTCCCCTCCCCCCTTCCCGCCACAAGAAGCCTGCACCGAACAATCACACACTCCTGCATCAGTGGTTTCTGTAGCAGCAACTTTGACATGATGAGGTTGCTAGTGCTATGCACAATCTCATATTAGTCACCTTGTACGACATGCCCCAAGGGTACAGTAGGCCTGTTCTTTCTTTGCCTCTTCAAGGACCCCCGGGTACTCCACGAAGCGACGGCATATCAACAGCGGAAAACATCTTGGAGAATCAAGTTAAAGAACCATTTAAAAACTAGATATGAACTATTGATGAACGTCTTTTATTTCATTTGTATTGCAGACTCTTTCTTTTAAAATATATTTTTAGCAGTAGCTAACATGGTTTTTTTTTTTTAGGTCGAATCTAGACCTCCACGACCGTATTGGTATTCGTTTCAGAAATCTGTTCAGTCAGTTATTTCACGTGGTTGTGTCTGTGACTTGAGAAAGTCGTCTAGTACTGATAAGCTACTCAGCCAGTTCCAGTTTTAGCAATCACCTGATTCCTAATGTTCTTCCTTAGCGACAAGATAAGCTGTACTATCGGAGGGCCCGGTCGTTTGATTCGACGTCTCGATAACAGGATCTTAAATTCCGTTTGATCTGGAGGAAAAAAATTGCTCCTATGGCTTTTTTTTCCACACAAGTGCTGCCTATCCTGCCGAGTCGTAGAATGTATCTAGGCAAAGGCTCGCTCTGTGCGCTTCCTGACTTTCATATGATGCACAGTTCATCCGGATTTCGGCCAGGGAAGTGAAAAACAGAAACCATCGCCTTTTCTTCAATTTCGCAGTCTGTCAACCTGTCTTTACAGCAATGCTCCGCAACCGGTATGCCACGGCACACTGGTGTGCCGCCGATGTCTGCCTGGTGTGCCCGTGACACGACGTTTGTTTGTTTTGGTTTTGTTTTAAGGACTATCTTCATTGCACACGGACTACTCCATCAGTGCTCCGATCTCCTCCCTTAGATCACACAAGGAGGATCTCAGCACAGTGCACGAACTCCGTAGCACCGGCGAGAATCCCAATGTGTGTATATAGGAATCACACATTCTATAAATAATTTTGTGGTGCGTGGGTTTATAATTTTTTTTAATTTTGCCAGGGCAGCGGTCTGATAAGCCTACTCTTTACGATGTCCAACTGCCGTGGGATTTTTAATGTGCGCAACTTGCACACGGGACCGCCTATTTGTTCGCCCTTATCCGAGAAGGCTAGGCATCCGATCTCACAACCCAGGAGACGAGGGGGAAATATAACATCATTAGAACCACTAGTTCTGACAAAAAATTTCCATAAATTATATTTCCTCAACTGGGAATCGAACTCGGTACACGACGTAGAATACACCAAATAAATGGTATACATAGTTATATGTTGTGGTAAAATATTACGAAAGAATCTCACACGAACGATTTTACAAATAATAAGTAGAGTTATCATCATCCACCAATTCATCAAAAAACAAAATTAGAGAGCGTTGTCTAATGATATTTAAATACTGTAGTGTGCCGTGGAAATTTGAAAGGAAATTTATGTATGTCACGAAGTGAAAAAGGTTGCGGAGCACTGATTTGAGACATCAAATTTAAAATAAATAAAAAAAGTCACATAGCAGTTACTACCTGTGGGCAAGTGAAGTGTTAGTGACTTCACTATACCTCGTCCAGCTTAATGAAGTAGGGTTTTCATTTCCCTTCCTCGCTGCCTTTGCCTAACCTAACTCAAGACCGGAGTCAATTACCCATTTACTGCTAGATAGACTGGAGCGTGACGCTACCAGGTTTTAGTCCCGGAATCCTGTAACTTTGCTGCCCAGAGGCAAGCGCTCTAACGGCTTAGCCAATCAAAAGCTCGAGAAAAAGCAAATAAACACTAAAAATAAGACACTTCACTCGCATATGTAAAGAAAAGTAAATGGATTCAGAAGCAGGGATGCCCATAACATAAATATAACCCCAAAAAATTTTGATCTATTGAAAATTTTGAAGACAAGCTGACTACGAGGCACGTTATTTTAGTGTTCGATGTATTATATAGACCAAGGTTTCTTAAACATTTGTGTGCCATGGTCCCTTTTGATTGTGCCATGAAGGATATGGACTCTTTTGATTGTCTGATGAAGGATATGGACACCTGTAATTGTCCGATGAAGGACATGAACGCCTTTGATTGTCCGAAGAAGGCTATGGACCCATTCTTTTGATTGTCTGATGACGGATATGGAACCCTTTGATTGTCCGATGAAGGAAATGGACCCTTTTGATTGTCCAATGATGGCTATGGACTCCTTTGATTGTCCAATGTAGACTATGGACTCCTTTGATTGTCCGATGACAGATATGGACCTCTTCTTAGAAAAACATTTACATAAAAGCATAATTTAAAAACTTTACATTTTCAGTGTTAGGTTATGTACATAGACTTCCTAGAATCCATACATGAAGCCCCAAGAGATCTGTGGACCACAGGTTAAGAAACCTTGCTCTAGATAATGGACTTCGCAAATCACTAGTTCTGGTTCTCTCTGCATTCCTGCGACTACTCACATACTGATTACGCAAACAGCAGTTCCGCTGGCCAGGTCCTGGACGGCACTTCCATTCTTGTCAGTTTTGTTTGAGTTTTACGTCAGATGTCTGGCGACTATTGACCGTTCTGCCTTAGGGCTACAACGTACGGTCATGGTAAAAAATAAAAATGTCCAGTCAGAAGGGGAAGTGTGTCCGTGTTTCTGTTATGACTGGAAGCGCGCGGTATTTACTGGCCAGTTTTGTTTTTTTTTAGGGGTTTTTTTTCCTGTTTCTGTGCCGCAAGAAAGTATCGTGAACTTGGATGTCCCTGAATATAGTTCTCATATATTTTCCCAGATAAATCACTCAGCCTGAAGGTCTCCGGGTCAATAGATTTTCATACGTTTTGCTGCAATTTTACTCTTGCCTTTTCTCATACTATTCATGAAATTAGCGTCCGATTGTCTGAGTAGTTAAACCGCTGGCCTCTCGAAGCAAAGGTACTGGGTTCGAACAATAATAGCTTCATGCTTACGTCGACCCAGTTGCAAATGAGTACCTGACTTTGCTCTTGGGTTATGGAAGGAAAAGGCAGAGAGAAAGGGAACTGCCCCCCCCCCCACCTCTCGAAGCTGGGCACTAGTATATTGATGTCTGTAACACTTCACTCCCCTGCAGCTGTATCTGCTATCGGTTACCTCATGAATTGCGTACTACAGCAACTCTGGAAAGGTTAAGGCGGCCGGCGTTATGCTGACACCCCCCCCCCAGTGTGTCGATGGTCAAGAAAATGTGGGCCTAAAATCATTTTCCCAATATGCCTCAATGGGCGTGTAACGAGATACTTTACCTTTTTTATTTTACCTGTGCACGTAATCTGATTATGTTAGACGTTTCGGCACAAGCCTTCCTGGGCGAAAAAAAAAGCTACGAACGACATAAAGCGATATAAACCAAAATAATGCAAACATTAAGAAGAAAACGATATCAAAAGGAAATAAAAATGATGTTCCTTTATCTGTTAACTGTACATGAATTTCCTGACAATTTACTCGCATCTGGACGGCGAGAGTTGAATGTGTTCTTGTAGAAGAGAAAGTTGAAAAACATGTGAATTATAGAAAGATAGAGAAATCCAGCGATCGTGCTTCATCTTCTTCAAGTACTATATCGTGTGGTGTAGACCAGGGGTTCTCAACCTTTTATTTCCTCATGCACCCCCTTCTGAGCCTCATTTAAATCTGTGCTTCCTTTCCCCTCATACTCGCTGCTAGCTGAAAACAGGTACTTTACCATCTTACTGTGGCCCCCTAGAAATATGGCATGGCCCGCTGGGGGCCATATAGCCCCCGTTGAGAACCAATGGTGTAGACGATCATTGTGGCCGTGTGGCCTACTACGCCACCCTTAGGATAGAAAGTACTTTAGCAAGTCAGATACACTATGTACTTGTATAGGCTAGCTAGTACTCGCACTAGTCACAAACTAATGACATCATTTGTCATGGTACTCATGTGTCAATGATGTCATTAAATCTTGTGTGGATTTTTCATACAAGATATACCGGAAAGTCCATAAACTGGGACTACGATTGGTCAACGTCCCTTGGTAATAATAAATTTGGTAGAGAGATTTTGTAGTTAGTTAGTTTTGAGATTAAATTAACTGACTGTTAACCAAAAGACCAATCATTAGTTAGTTTCCGGTCAAGGATTGAAAGGATAACATCCGCCCAAGACTTGGAGAACTGGGGATCTTTTGTGAATGATGTACGATAGATTTGAATGTATTGAGTACAATTCGATGTTCCCAGTTATATTACTGTCGTAGATTTTGGATAGGAGAATTAAGACTTGGGTTGGTCCCTTCTGAATAGGTTAGAATAGGTGATAGACACAGTGAGAGTTAGTAAAAAAAAAAACAGAATTTCCACAAGTGAGATGATAGACTGTGATATAGAGGCTGAATCTGGAAAAATCGAGAAAATCTCTCTTTCACCTATCCTCTACGACAGCTTTTAAGGCGTCAGACAGTCTAAACACAGATATATATATTACATGTATTTCTATCTACTCACGGGCACGCACATACACGTGACGACAGTTAAACACACAGACGTGGGAAATCTATAACAATGAATATATATATATTAGAACGAGCTGACCAACACGCTGATTAATTCCAAGGGAAATTTTAATTATCATTTAAAATGTCTTCATAACACATAGAATTTACATCAAAACATATACAAATAGTCATAAAATATCAAGAGAATGCTACAAGGATGATAGCCCCGTTATGATATTAACTCTAGGTTTAGCCCACAGCCCCGTTATGAGACAGATGATGGCCCAAAGAGTCATAAATACATATGATTAGGGTCTAATATTGTCCTTCAAAAGGAACAATTTAATCAAGCAGCCAATCTTCCGTAAGGAGATTATAAAGTGGGAGAATCAATAGTTATAAAAAAAAAAACTCACTCAGTCCACTTTCACTCGGTTCTTTCATCAGGGTACCCTGGCACACGTGCTTACCTAAAAAACTTGATGTTGTTCACCGTCTGGCGCAACCTTAGGACACTTCTCTACAGTGAATCTGTATTCTTTGGATAAAGCGAATCCCAGCTCTACAATTACAGGTTTCTTCCACTGTTTTTCGGGGAGCATTCACTTCACCAGTTATGTTTTTAGATTACTGTTCATGTCACTTAGATCAGTTAGGGTAAGCAAGTTTGAACGGGCACACAGAGTCAAAACACGAGGGTTTCCTTCATTTGGGAAAAGCTGACCAGTGGACAACTTCTTTTAACAGATAGTCTTGGTTCACTATCAACTCTTTCAATACTTGTCGGGAATATTAATGTTATTTCTTGTATATATTCTCGCCGCCCGGCAGCATGTATATTTGAGTTTATTGTGAAAACTACTAAACGCCGGCAAGTTCTGGGTCACCCCAGTATCACATATAAAATAATTATACATACTATGTATAAGAATATAACTTATATTTTAAACTGCAAGCGTAGAGCTTATCATTTAACACTTCCCGTGAAATAAGTTATATTATAAAATCAATCATCATGAATTTGAAATACATATAAATATATTTCGTCAACACTCATGAGACATCTAGCAGTTATAAGTTAGTTTAGAAAAATATACTCGACTGAGTAGTTAGCAGTTAAATTAAATTGTTTTAATAGCCGAATGGGTTTAGCTAGAAATTTATAATTTATCTTGCTTTCCACTGTAACTCGTCGATTAAAGAATATAACAAACTATTAAAATAATCACTCTGCACACAGAACTAGTTTAAAATGGAATAGGCGATTAAACACTTTATCACTTCACAAAATACTAGAGATCTATTATATATAATATTTACCTCAAACAGAACTACGTGTCACAACGAAACTGAGACATCACTTATACGTTTAAGTGTTCTAGAACGAAGTGACCACGTCTACTGTGAAATGGAGAATGAGTGAAGTTAGTTTCAAACTCGGGCCAATATCTTAAAATTAGACAACGGGCCCCAACTTATTTCGCCAAGCGAAGATATCTCCCCTACTCCCAACACTTACGTAACTGTCATAAACTGCCACGTTCTGACCGAGAGGGCGCGTGTCAGTTGCAACTCTGAGACACCCCGTCTGCAGTGCGGAGCGCAATTTCCCACTTCGTCGGACTATCCCGACAAAAACTCACGCAGTTGCTGCAAAAGGTAGACAATCCGTCTGCCTGCCATGTCCGACGGAGCGAATTCTCACACCCCAGGCCTAGAAATCTGGTCAGGCAGCGCTCTGACCGGGGAAACTGCAGACGCTCTGTCTGGCGAGAACCGTATATTCACAGCTATCGTTCGACCGGCAGAGACTGACATCTACGTAATCAAGTTACTCTTCAGTATGAGAAAGAAAAACGATGATGGGAAAGAAATATATTTTTCGCAACGAACGAATGCGAAAATATAGGAAAAAGGTAAAGAGAGATAATAAAAATAGAGGACACGGGTGGAAGGAAAGAAGAGGATGTAGAAAATTTATAGATCATAAATGTCTACGTGACAATTACTTCAGAATAACATCCGCCCAAAAAGTTCAAGAAGGACAGTGGTATCTTTTGAGTCTGACTGAATGTATTTGAGTACAATTCGATGTTCACAGTCATATTACTTCACAAGATATCCCATACTGAAATAAACATCTTTTATATGATCTTGAAAACGTATAATTGTTACTGATTAAGTCAATCCTGTGATGAGAGAACATGTTGCTGGTTTGTAAAAGTTAAGATTTAACTAACAGCTGATCAGTTTCTTCCTACCACTACTACCACGATCACCTTCCACTATATGATCACGAGCCATCAGTTCCTACGAGCTTCCTACTATACTACTACACTGCCACATCATGTCTCTTCACAACTTCCTGTCTTCAGTACCGTTTATAATTCTTCTTCTTCTTTTTCTCCCTCGTTCGTCCTGAAAAGGACGTTGGTTGCGTTGTGTCCGTTTACAGCAAAGCTGCAATATTTGCGCCTTTCGGCCGACACATCAGACTTCAGAGCGGCATTTTTTGGGACTGGGTTTTCCTTCCCTCTTCGATCCCTACTCTCTCGGTCAGACTGCAGTGATGCATCCTGTTTCCAGGACCACCACTTGGAGGTGGAGTAGGGTCTTGGTCAGCTCTGGTTCGCTGACTGACGCAAGCAGTCAAGCTATGGGTCGCTGAGTGCATTTATCACAGTTGCTGCGTCTTCGGTCCTGTTTATCATTCTAATGTTGACTTCCTTGCAAGCCCTGGCGTCAAACAGTCCAGTACCTTCTCTCTCTTTTTGTCGTCCTGTATCTCTCTATTTTTGTCGTCGTGTATCTCTTTTTCACTTCAATCATTCCTTGTTTTCACTATATGTGCCAGCTTTCTTCTTCTCATAACATGTCCGAAAAAACCCAGTAGATTCCTTCCTTATAACAAGAAGTGTATGCTTCTTTAGCGCACAGTAAATAAATAAATATTACACACATAAAGGTATGTTTCAGACAATCGTGCGAAATAAAGAAGTAGAAAACTAGACAACAGGGGAAAAAAAAAGAATTGAGTGGCCTACTGGAGAATCGAACCCAGGACCTGCTGAACGGCACCACCGCCTAGCTACGGAAGCGAATCACACTGTCCTCTCTGCCAACCAGGCACCAAAAAAGTGCTTGGCTTTTTCCAGGACATCCTCATTATTCTTGTTTATCTGTTGATGATATTCTTAACGTTTTCCGCTGTGGCCTCTAGTGCTTTTTCTATTTATTTATTAATTGTCCATGACTCACCTCCGTACGTCAGTGCTGGTTCTATATAGCAATGAGAACTCCATTTCTTACTTGCATTAACATATGAATACTAAACCCAAAAAAAAAACAAAAACAAAAAACGGATAGAGCTAAAAAATGAAAGATATCAAATTGTATAGGAATAGATAATTAAAGTTTCAGTAACAAAATAACCATTTGAGAATAATGATAATGAAGTAGATGAAACAGAAGAAGAATATAAAAGCGATGATTGTACGTGATGAAGAGAAGTATGAAAAAAAAATTCGGCTGGGACAAGGATAAGAAAGTAGGTTGGAATAAAAAGAAGGAAAGGGGAATGCATTAACTCGGCGATCCCTATTCGCCTGAAGGCAGACAGCAAACAAAAACAACAAAAACTCTTCATAAAGTCGGGTAAACAAACAAACCAGATAAGTCTACGTTCAAATTTTTAGTGAAGTCTGGATTTCTATAACACGATCTCTTTGCTAAGGTCAAGAATTAATGACAATAACATACACAAACACACAACCGATCTCACACACACACACACACACACGCCAATAAGAAGAATTAGGTCTATGTATGTATTTGTATGCGTGATATTTTTGGTTTTCAGTTTTTTTTATTTAACATTTCTGACATTGCCTCTTCATTGCTGTTAGTATTCTTCTAAAGTATGCATAGAATATCTTATTTATACGTGTTACTTTTTCTTGAATGCATAGTTCATTTAGTTTTCTTGTTTTTTTGTTTTGTTTTTGTGTGTATGTGTTTTCTTTAAAACGTTCAACCCTTTCCTTATAATGTACAACCACATCAAAAAATGTTATCGTGCGCCGAAATATAACCAACTAGGTTAAACGGGACGCGCCTCGCCAAAAATTTCTTTAAAAAAAAATAATAAAATAAAATAAATATGCATATAATGAAGCAAAGCGTCCTTTGCCTAGAAGCAAACACAGGACAGTGATCTGTGGCCAGGTTAGTATATGAAATCACTTTGGCCATATTGCAAATTTCTATTTGATAGACGCGTCAGCATAAAATCTGCCTGTGACGGCAAATATGTCTCGTTCAATTTATGTCAAGTGTAAATATTATATTTTATGTGTTTGTAAAAACTGTTGGGTGTTATGCATTTAGTCTAAAACAACCTTTCTCAACCTCTTTACCTGGAGAAACCCTTGAAATAAGTTTAAGGTCTCTGGGAACCCCTGCGTAAAAATTATTATATCTACAGTTTATAGTACTTTGGCGTGATGAGTAAATTGTAAATATCATAATCCAATAAAAATTGTCAATGCTGTTTTCAGCAGGGAATGATTTTATTTTTAAATGTGGATCTGTTTATTTTGGTCTACTCCATTTTTGTTTAATTCCCCCTCCCTACAAAGAATATCAACTCAAATGCAAGTCGGTTGTGTAGGTAGAAGAATCTTCAGTTTTTCCTTTTCTTTGTTTTATTTCTTTCTTGATTTTTTTTTGTACTTTATTAAAGTAGTCATAAAAGTCTTATCACAAATGTCTACAAGATGCTAATGAAATATGGTATGTGCAAGAGTAAACACGGTCCTATTGCGCACTGCCATACGGAGATGCTAAATCACTGCCCATCCCTACATGCGCTAATATCGCCCGGCGTGCAAAGTTAAAAAAAAATGACGTTTATTTATTTAAATATGGGCCTAACACCGTATTCCCAATAAGCCTCAATGGGCGTGTAGCGGGATCCTTTACCTTTACCTTCACCATTTTATTTTCTTGCTCAGTCACGATCTATCACGAAACCCCTAGCAACTTCTCGCGGAACCCCATGGGTTCCGTGGACCCCCGGTTGAGAAACTCTGGTCTAAAAGATAAAGGTTCTCTTTAGACTAGTAAATCTGAAAATCACTGAAAAGAAATCTTAGTAAACCCCCCCCCCCCCCCCCCCCCCCCCCCCCCCCCCCTCCCCCCCCCCCCCCCCCCCTTTATTCTAATATTGCAGGGAGATGTCACTCTGTTTTTTAGAACTCTAAAGAGAACGTTCTAAATTATGTCTGATGCTGTATTTATATAATATGTTTTCACTGTAATCCCCGTCAAGTTACCGGAGGTCTCTGAGGAGACAGACAAGGATCAGCATTAGTCCTCCATCAGGCAACTAATATGAGATTGTGCGTGGGGTTAGCAACATCATGTCAAACAAACTGCTACATTGATCACCGCTGCAAGAGTACAATAATGGTTTGCTGCAGGCATCCTGGAAGGGGTTCGGCTACTGTTATGGCTATATGCTCCACAAGGAGCAAACTGGGAAATTACGATGATTATTGTAAACATCACTGAATGGGTGTCACGGCATTTCCTCCCCTTGCTCTGCAGTGCAGGTTCAACAGTGGCCAAACTTCAGAATATCTACTGAGGTTCTTCAAGGGAATCTACCTTTAGCTCAAGATTACCCTACGCAGAGATGTGAATTGAAGAATGGTGACTCAATTCTAGGGAGCCTTGTAGTAATTTAAGAAATCGAATACTACGGATGATAGGAAACAGGCAGTGTCTTCCCAGACCTTCTATGAGGAGAAAGAAGTTTGCTCGCTTTGATAAGCCCCCAACTGATCTAAATCAGTAAAATATTACTTCAATAGCTCTGCTTATATATTTAGAATGACTGAGCCATAGGAGTGCAGTTCACTCAAAATGATTACATCAAATATTCTTCTTCTTCTTCTTCCGTCCTTAGCCACCGACCGTCAAAGCAGTCAGTGGCCATTACGCCTAGTGGCGTCTTAGGGCAACAGCAGATAGGTTTTCTTTGCCATTGTTTCCCATCACGCCTATTGGCGTCTTTAGGGCAACGGCAAATCAATCCATTTGCTGTTGTTTCCGTAATCGAAGTGACTGGCAAACGGGTGATCAGCCCGTTGGTACATCAAATATAAATTTGTATAAAAACAGATAAAAAATTTAATAATCGATTCTAGTTAACAATGTAAAATAAATAAGGGTGCGGTGTTATAGGACATATTTCTTTCAAGATTCATCACTGGTGGTGATCTTGACATTTTAGAGAATTTCGTTATTAGAGTTCACTTGGCAGCTTTAAGTGGGTACTGAGCTGCCAGTAAGATGTCTGTTGGTTTCTGCTCCAGTCGATGCTTGTTCTTTGCAAATTGTAGACTGGTTCTACTCGTCACTGGTCAAGTCTGGTGGCCGCAACACGTTGCATGATTAACTCCCCTTGCTCTGCAGTGGTGATCCAACAATGGCCAAAATTCAGAGTATCTACTGAGGGTCTTCAAATTTGTCTACCTTTAGCTCAAGATTACTCTTGGCAAAGATGTGAATTGAAGAATGATGCTTCAATTGTAGGGAGCCTCATTGGAATTTAAGAAATCAAGTCCTACGGCTGATAGGATCCAGGCCGTGTAAACTTTATATCTTCCCAGACCTTCCATGAGTAAGGATTTTGCTCGTTCTGATGAGCCCATAACTGATTTAACTCAGTAAAATATTGCTTTAATAGCTCTGGTATAAGTATTTCGAATGACTGAGACATACGGGTGCAACTCACTCAAAAAATAATTAAATCAACTATAAATTTGTATATTTACAGATAACAGATTTATTAATCAATTATCGTTAACAGTTGTAAAGTAAATAAGGGTGGGGTGAATTAGATAGAGTCTTTAAAATGTCATCACGGAGGATGATCTGGATAGTGTGTTTTCTATTTCTAATTTAAATTTTAAAAAAGAGTTCAGTTGGCAGTTTTACGTGGGTCCTTAGCTGCCAGTAAGATGTCGGTGGGTTTCTGCTCCAGCCGATGCTTGTTCTTTGAAGGTTATGGACTGTTTCACTCTCGTCACTGGTCAAGTCTGTTGGCCACAACACGTCCCTCGTTGTATCGTGGGGTAATTACGAAGATAATCCAGCGTCTTTTAAGACCTGTCTGCTGTTGGTGTCTAGCTCTGACTGTCTTCTTCTTCTTCTTCCGTCCTTAGCCACCGACCGTCAAAGCAGTCAGTGGCCATTACGCCTAGTGGCGTCTTACGGCAACAGCAGATAGGTTTTCTTTGCCATTGTTTCCCATCACGAGCTCTGACTGTAGGCCACTTATATCACTCACTTGTTCCACAGATATCACTATCAAATGGTACCACCAACTAGTATCATGAAATAAGAGAGAAACAAATACCATCCTGAGTATTGGGTTTCCTGACACAAAACGATGTTGCTCCCCCCCCTCTCTCTCTCTCTCTCTCTCTCTCTTTCATTTCACTATCCTACCTGCCTCAGAACTTTACCCTCTCTGAGCATTAATGTTAATCCCAGTGAGCGGAAAATTTCCATTGCATTTATATTGAACACGTTTAAATTTACATATGCACTGGTTGATAAGGTTAATATAATAAGTATTTACATCAGTTCTATCATCATTCACTCCCTGCTCCATATGGAACTTAGAACTACATCTGCTTTTGGTTCTCAATGAGAAACCCGCATAAAGTAGTCACCAGCTCTTGCAGTAGTGGTTCGTGAAACCATCATTCTATATGCTGAGGTTGCCAGCCTCGTATGTCTTGGACATCCACTATCAATTTTCACATGTTAGTAAATGCAAAATATAGAATTATAATAACATGAGACTGTTCATGGCTTAGCACAGGGCCGAAACTTTTGAGCAGGTGATGTTATTTTCTGATCGATATCAGAGAGCCCAGTTGGTGATGACCCCCAGCAAAAAGGCGCATCCACGAGAGTCACCCTAAAGAAAATGATCACCCTGACACTGAATCCAAAAGTACGAAGCACACAACCCACAAAATGGCTCAACACCAACCACAGGATCAACGTAAGCAGAAACTGAGCAATTCAGCCCAGGGAACTGGAGGGCGATGGTGCAAATCGTGCAAAACCGACACGCATTTCACATCGGACTGTAAGAGGCCGAAAACAGGCCCAAATAATGTTGCATGCCTGCTGAAGAGGTCGACAGGAAAACATGACCTCCAGACATACCATCAACACCCCAGTCATCCCCTCTCTAGTGAGCAAGTAACTGCGGGCAACCGAACTGTACTTTGTTTATTTGATACAGGCTTAGAATACCCAGCTGAAGTCTCACCATCTTTGGTGAAGGATCACCAGTACACTGGTGAAACTGTAGAAATACAGGGGCACAGGAAGAGTATAGAGCCTATGACTGTACAATGATGCATTCAGCATTGTTCTTGACTTCTGAATATCTTGTGAATACTCCTTCGAGGTAGAAGCATCATCATCCTTCTATTTGTATCTCTGCCAGAGTAATCTCGTGCGAAGGTAGATACCTTTGAAGACCCACAATAGATCTCTAGGTTTTGGCCATTGCTGAACCATCACTGCAGAGCAAAGGGGAGGCAACCCGTTACAGGTTGAAAATGTTAATATAATAATTATGTACAATATTTCTGTCATCATCCACTCCTTACTCTATATAGAACTTGGGACTACGTCTGCTTTTGGTTCTCTATGAGAAACCCACATGAAGCAGTCACCAGCTCTTGCAGTGGTGGTTCATGAAACCATCATTATATATGCTAAGGTTGCCAGCCTCGAATGACTTGAACATTCGCTAGCAATTTTCACATGTTAATAAGCAAAATTTAGAATTTAAAAATGTACAACTCACCCCAAATATCTTTGGGAATACCGACTCCTGACTCAGAGAAATAGTTTCAGTAACTTGGTTAAGATACCTCTTACGCGTCAGCTGGGATATTACTTTGCAGTAGAATCCCACTATGACTTAGTGTTCAGATTCCTAGGATTCATGGCTTTCTGTATTAATAAAGGTTGAGTTTTCTTGCGGTGTAAATCCAAAAGATGCTCAAACACGGTGTCCGGTCCTTTAAAGTAGAATCCTGATTCTCTTTCTTATTCTGGCTTATCTGACTGTCTTCTTGACGAGTTGAATTATCAGTGCCTTAGACTCAGATTGTGCTAGATTATAAGCAACATTCGGCTCACGCGTCCACATTGGTAATATATGACAAGGCTCCGGTCAGAAATGTGTATTTTAACATCTCTATGCCAAACCAATAGCATTCAACTTGCGCATTTTGGTAGGGGTATATTCCCACTACCTTTTCTTAGAAAATTCCTGCGTTACATATAAAATGTTATTTTTTTCAAATCACTCCTATATAAGGTATTCTCTCTTCCGCTGATATTGATCATGTTTACCACCATATCACAGATCTATCCCAGATAACATCTTCTATGTTGGCCAACCTATCATAACTATTGCCTTCAACGAATCTGCCCGGATGTCACGGGTTGCCTCCCCGAGCTCTGCGGTAGTGGTCCAACAGTGGCCAAAAATCAAGATTAACTAATGTGGGTCTTCAAAGGTGTCTACCTTCGCACAAGATTACTCTTGGCAGAGTTGTAGGTAGAAGGATAATGATGCTTCTACCTCAAGGTAGTTTCCACAAGATATTCAGAAAATCGAGAACAATGCTGCATGAGGCTGAGCACATGTTAACTCTTGTATCGCCGTCAAAGTTTGTGAAGGATGGGGTTTTCTTATAATTCGTTAGCTCGTTCAAGCCCCAAGCTGAGTTAATTGTCTTTTGACGAGTTGAATTTCACAGTGCTTTAAACTGCAAAAGTGTCAAGTTATATTCCCTTTTCGTTCCTGGCATGTGTTGCTTACTATTAGGCAAGGCTCCAATCGGAAATGTTGTTATGTTTACATCTCGAGTGCCGGCCAATAGTTATAATCATGCGTGGTTTGATGGCGTCTATTCAGAAAATTTCCTCATAGGAAAATTCTGCATGTTATTGTAAAGGTCACGTCTCCCAAATATGGACGTGAAACCTATGAATATTCTCGTCAGTGATTACAAATAACTTCTTACTTTTATCTCAAGTGATATCTTCGTAATAATTCTGCCGGAAGCTTATTACGACATTTCCGCTCAGGTATGTCAAACTGATAATTATCGTCCCATTCTTGTGCAAACAACAATTCATCGTATTACCATCTGGGCTTAGACGTCACACTAGTCTTATCGGCGATAATCAACCTTTGCTGGCCGTTTTCCGTGTGAAAGAGGCGCCCAACTTCTGGTATACGAGAATGTCTACCAACGGATTGTCGGTTAAGGTTGTATCATCCGCCTACTCTTAACAAGGTCAAGTGGGCAAACAAAAAATTTAACTATTACTGAAAGGAGTGTTTGGTGATATGAAAATACCAAATATATGCTTGATAGCAGAGAAAGAAATGTGCCGACCACGGAAATTTCACGTAATTAGTACGCACAAAAATTTAACTGAATACAACCGGAGACGACAAGAGATCGACTCTAAAAATTATGTGACGCCGGAGAGGATTATATCATTTCGTGCGTGTCTATAATCTATCACCAGGCTGATATTGTCCGACACGTTCCTGTGTAAACAAGCGCTATCAAGCAACACCGGCCAGACAGAAAGTAATATCAGTGACAAGACAAGTGACTGTGGCCTTCTCTGCTTTGTTTACATATTAATCCAGGTGCTACCATTCACTGTCTGGTTGGAAATGCGTTACGCACTCGTAAACAATATTTCACTCTACAGATCCGGGAGTCAGTATGGGTTGAAACGAAAGTCGCTGATTAAACTAATCAGTAAAGATGGTCGATGAAGCCCAGACATGACTAGAATTGAAGGAAGCAATTTTAAACAACATTTGACGCCAATAGTTTAGTACGCAAAATGAGAGGTAAAGCAATAATGTCGGCGAGAAACATGAACGCGAGGAAAAGAGAACGGACAATTCTGTCACAATGGGTTACGATTGTCTTCCTGCAAGTTACGCCTCTCTTCTCTGTGCTAAGTTGCGCTTCTCCCCACTGTATCAAGTTATGCTTCTCTCTTCTGTGTCAATGTACGCCCTCTTCTCTGTGCCACGTTTCGTTTTTCATCCTCTGTGTAAAGTTACGTCTCTCTCCTCTATATCAAGTTACGTTTCTCTCCTCTGTATCAAGTTACGTCTTTCTTCTCTGTGTCAAGTTACGTCTCTCTTCTCTGTATCAAGTAATGTCTCTCTCCTCTGTATCAAGTTGCTTCTTTCTTCTCTGTGTCAAGTTACGTCTTTCTTCTCTGTGTCAAGTTACGTCTCTCACCTCTGTGTCCGTTTATGTTCCTTATGACAGTGGCTTCGTCATTACGGTTTATTTTATTGGCTGCACTGGACAGTTTAGGAAGGAGCTCATTTTTGTAGTTAGGCCTACGGGTGTGTCTACCAGTGCTGGGGAATCGGAGTTGGAGTCGGTAGTCGGAGTCGTGGAGTTGGTCATTTTTAGTGGAGTCGGAGTCGGTAAAAATTGTCCCGACTCCGAATTTTAAGAGACTTAAGCCCAGGCAGATCCTTTTGTAAGAACCAATTCAGTTAAAATAAAAATTATCATATTGTTAAGTGCTTTTTGAGTTTTTTGTTTCGTATTTCTGTACAAATTAATGAATAGTTTAAAATTGAATCTTCTAAAGCCACGTATTCATGTATACACACACATACCATACGTATACATATAACTCCATATAAGTGCACAACTTTATTCCAGATGACTAGTAACCAACTGTAGTCGGAGTCAGGAGTGGGACTCCTAAAATTTCAGGAGTTGGAAAATCGTTAGACAACTGCACAGTGCTGATGTCTACGAGGCGCGTACACTTAGTAAAAGTGAATTTCTTTGCCCATTTTGTTGAGCTGGAGAACTATACCCTCTGCGATAAGTCATCTCTTTCATTCACTTTTTCGCTGCTCATGCGAAGTGGTACCTTCACTGCAGTTGGTCCCTGTGTAGGAAGCCAGCACCAGAGGTGTTCATGTTCCTTCTTTCTTCTCTGTGTCAAGTTACGTCTTTCTTCTCTGTGTCAAGTTACGTCTTTCTTCTCTGTGTCAAGTTATATATCTCTCCTCTGTGTCCGTTAGTTTATGTAGCAGTTTGCATAATTTCGCCATATTCTCCTCGAAAAATATACCTTAGGAACGACTGGTTCAATTCTTTTTTTTTTTTCTTTTTTTTTTAATCAGAACCCCACGTGTAACGTGAGATGGTATGCAGTCTACACTGAATATTCATTATAGTTATGGATGCAGAGTGAAGCGAAAATCCTCAGTTACTATCTGTTCTTTGTTTGGCAGTTTTCCAAGTTAGCACAATTATTATGTGGCTCATTTACAAAATGGCATTTTTTTCACGCAATCTGATTCCCCATAGTATATATCTGGGCCTTCTTATCATGAAATCTGTGGATATATAGAAGAATGGGGCGTATCTCATGGAAAGAGAAGAAGAGAAATAAGGAGGTCCTAGAAAACCTAGGTATGAAAAGAGAATTAATGAAGGAGATCAAAATTAGGCAGCTAAAATATTTTGACCACATAAAAAGGCATAACACCTTGCAGAAGACCATAATAGAAGGGAGAGTTGAAGGCAAACGTGCAAGGGGAAGACAGCGCTATAAGTGGGAAGATAACATCAAGAGATGGACAGGAAAGAGTCTATCAGAGCACACCATCAAGACAAAAGACGGAAGACGTTGGAGATCCGTTACAGCCAACCTTCGTTGTAGAGATGGCAGCTTATGATGATAAACCTTAAATCTTGACACGTTTAAAGACTTCTTCTCTGAATGGTCAGTCTGTTTTACTTTCTTTGCTTGTTTTCAAGACGAATAGAAAATCTACTGCCGCCTTGCTTGGTCTGTCGCTACTTGACTACAGCCATTTTAGTCAGTACTTTTCATTCTTTTCCCGAGTCAGTCTTCATACATTTCATTACAGCCTCATGGAATAAGCCACACTGATCATCACCAAGAACATCCGATTGGCTAAGCTGTTAAATCGCTTTCCTCTCGCGGCTCAGTTACAGAATTCAGGGATCCGCATCTGGTAACGTTGCGCTTCAGTCTACTCAGCTGTTAATGGGAACTTGCCTTTTTTAGGGAAAGCAAAAACATTGCGAAAGAAAACTGGTCACTCCAACTGATAAAAAATCTGGACCAAGTATACTGAAGTCTTTAACACTTCACTTCTCTACGGCAGTTTCTGCTATAGGACTACCTTTGCATTTTTACCATTCAATCATTCCCAAGCTCGGCAATCCTCTAATTCGTTGTGTTATAGTCTTCAATGACGAGGAATAATCCTCTAATTCGTTGTGTTATAGTCTTCAATGACGAGGAATAATCCTCTAATTCGTTGTGTTATAGTCTTCAATGACGAGGAATAATCCTCTAATTCGTAATGTTATAATCTTCAATGACGAGGAAGAATCTGTTCTTATTGTTATAATTCGTAATGTTATAATCTTTAGTGAGAAAGAAAGAATCCTCTAACTCGCACTGTTATAGTCTCCAATGACACAGGGCGAATCCACCAATTCGTTATGTTATAGTCTTCAATAACTAAAAATATTTCTTTAATTCGGACTGTTTTAGTCTTCAATGACAAAGGAAAACCCCCTAATTCGCATCGGTATAGTCTTCAATGACAAAAGAATAATCCTTTAATTCGTACGGTTATAGTTTGCATTGCCAAAGGAAAAATCTAATTCGTACTGTTTTAGTTTTTAATAACGAGAACAATCCTCTTATTCGTACTGTTACAGTCTTTAATTAGAAAGAAAAAATCCTCTTAACTCCCACTGTTATAGCCTTCAGTAACCAGAAAAAACTCTCTAATTCGAACTTTTATAGTCCTCAATGACTAAGGAAGAATTCCCTAATCCGTATTGTTATAGTCTCCAATGACAAAGGAAGAATGTCCTAATCCGTATGGTTATAGTCTCCAATGACACAGGAAAAATTCCCTAATCCGTATTGTTATAGTCTCCAATGACACAGGAAGAATTCCCTAATCCGTATTGTTATAGTCTCCAATGACAAAGGAAGAATTCCCTAATCCGTATTGTTATAGTCTCCAATGACAAAGGAAGAATGTCCTAATCCGTATGGTTATAGTCTCCAATGACACAGGAAAAATTCCCTAATCCGTATTGTTATAGTCTCCAATGACACAGGAAGAATTCCCTAATCCGTATTGTTATAGTCTCCAATGACAAATAAAGAATTCCCTAATCCGTATTGTTATAGTCTCCAGTGACAAAGGAAGTCTTCCTCTGATTCGTACTGTTATAGTTTTCATTACCAAAGGAAAAGTCCTCTAATTCGTACTGTTATAATCTTTAATGACAAAGGAAGAATCCTGTTACTGGTACTGTTATAGTCTTCAATGACGAGAAAAATCTTCTCTTAATAACATCAATTCCGCCAATTGGTTACAATTCAATTACAACATGTTATTGAAGCCCGATAGCAGCTAATACATAATTTCAGTTTGCAGTGAGTAAACGATCAATCATCTGAATGAGATATGTCAGATCTGTCTATCACAGTTATTCCTATTCTTGATTTGCTGTGGTATCGTGTACCTTGATCTCTTCATATGAAAGTTATTAGTTGACCGTCTATTGCAGGTTTTCTTAACCTTTTATCAAGAGACCCCTTGTAATACATGAATAGATTCTAGGAGGTCAGTGTATATAACCCAAAAATTAAAATTTAAGGTTTTCTTTTAATTATCAATTGGGCAATCAAAAGGGTCCATGGCACACAACAAAGGTTAAGAAACCCTGGTCTCTTCAGAGTCAGGTCCACCAGCGTTATACAACAAGAGAATATAGATGAGCTTGTGTTACTGTTATTAGCTAAAATTATTGTATAACGAGATCAATAATGTGGAAATGATGGCGAGAACCAGACAAGTGCCAGTGGAATAAGAGATGAGAAGAAGACGATGTTAATGTCTCAACAACATTTGGAAGTCTTCCTAGTACAGCACAAACACCAAATTAAGACTGTATGAGAACTGTGTACTTTCTGTGCTTCTCTATGGTGCGGAATGCTGGAGAGTAACAGAGAAGTAAATGTCGAAACTGTCCTCCCTCCACACAATCTGCCTAAGGAAAATTCTCCGAATCTTTTGGCCGAATACCATCAGCAACCAAGAACTACTTATTCGAAATAACCAGGAGGACATGCACACCATCATAGCTGGCAGACGCTGGAGTTGGGTTGGCCACGTCCTCAGAAGGGACCCTGATATCTGAGTGAACCTGCTGAAAGCATTACAAAGCAGTCCTGGTTCAGAAATCCCCCAGGTAAAAGAAGCAGGGATGGACCAAAAACGCACGGAGAAGAGAACTGGAAACAGAAAGGAAAATTGTGAGTAAGACAAAGAAATGCCTGGCGTTGATGGCACGGGACAGGAAAAACCTGGTATACGTTTATAGAAGATCGATGCTCCTTTGGGGAGTTGAAGGGTGGCGTATAAGATGAAGAAGCTAACGTTAAAATTTCTTGCTTCATCACAGTCACAGCACCTTATTTCTCTGAGCCAGTGTTTCTCAAGCGGTGAGCCGCGGCACAATAGTGTGCCGCCACGCCTATCAAAGTGTGCCGCAAACATTTTGTAAATTTACTACATGAAGTATATTTTTAGTGATCATGTAATATAAAACTGATCTTATAGCTTGAATTTATGCAATAATAATTGGAGCTATTAACTGCTTTGAACCAAAATATATATACTTCAAAATTAATTTAAACAATTAAGAGAAAAATCAAAATGGGAGATTTCTATATTCTAAAGTACTCACAAATTAGTATATTTAATTTAGTGTATATCACTGTAATTGTTTATTCAGGCGCGGAATCAGATAGGTGTGCCGCAATTTTTTAGAAAATTGAAAAGTGTGCCGTGAACACAAAAAGGTTGAGAAACACTGCTCTAGGCAGTAAACCGGATCATTGTTGACAATCAGAAAACAAATACACTTGAAGTTAATAAATATGATGACAGCTGACTTCATAGATGGTGAATTTAAAGAGAAGAAGTATTGCTCTACATGGTTGTGAAGAAGATTCTACCGCCATCAGAAGAGAGAACACTGGCCTTTGAATTATTATGATTATTATTATTCACTTTATCTAGCCCCTTAAAAGATCCTGATCTTTATAGCAAGCTAACGACTGTAGGTCCTGGCAATTTCTGAGAAGACAAAGAAAAACTAGCACTACAGCTCCCTCGGACATTTAGCAATACGTGACTAATACGAGGTTGCGGGTGGACATGGCATCCCCATGATGCAAGACTAATTGCTACAGGAACTACCGCTGCGGGAACATATAAATCCTTTGGTGCAAGCCCTCTGCAGAGGGAACCAGCCGAAGTCTTGGCGCCATGTTCCATTTGGGAAATTATGAAAATCTACTTACTTATTCGTTACACTTCTACCCTGGGGTGTAGAGGTTTGCCAGAGAGAGAGCCACACTATCCTATCGGCTGTCTTCCTCCTGGCCTGGTTTGAATCTAGTTCTTGGTCCTTTAGAGAATGTCTAATGTTGTCCTCCCAGCGAACTCTGGTTCATCCTGAAGGTCTAGATCCCTGACTCTTAGTTTCCTCATGTCCTCCACCAGCTCCTCTTCTTTCCCGTTAATACTCATAATATTCATGATTGGTAGTGCGTAATCCGTGCCAGTTCTTTACGATCAATCCTATTTTCTCTCTGTCGTTTATAAAAATCTAAAGATATAAGAATGTCTCAGTCGATCTAAAACTTACAAACTTATTTATTTATTAAAAGAAAAATATAATCACTGTGGTGAAGTGGGATGTTATAAATACTTATAGGGAACTTAGTGTACTGACTGAGATCAGCTGTGAAGGTATCTATATCTATTAAGAGTAGTGTATTATAGATAACCTTACTTGCTACCACATATCTATATATCTCAGTCAGAATTATTCTGGAATAGTGTGATGCTACGTTATGTGTCTAGGGTATGAGTATGGTGAAGTGTAAGTCACAACAACAGACAGATAAACAATTTAATTTAATCCACTACTCTTGACAACACTGTGACACTCACATACATATAACACTCTACAAAGATATCTTAAAAGAGTCACTGATAAACTTTCAAATAACAATATGTATTCATTACTGGCATGAATGAATATGTGTCCTGATTCAACTACAAGGGAACCAGGAATCACAATCAATTTAAATTACAAGTTATGTACAGAATGTATTTAATATGAATATTGTAGTGACATATATTATTACAAATGTTCTATGTGTGTCAGTTGTGTAGTGGTAAAATGAGGTAATACTGGTTTTGTTTTGTTCAAGCTCTGTTGGTATTTGTCATCATGACTTCAATAGTTTGTCTTTAGGGACTAGTATTGGAGATGTTCACAGTTCCTGATTTTAAGACAAGTAAATTCCCCTCTTAATGTTAATTTTACAAAGTCAGTTCAAGATGAGGGGACATAATGTTGAGCTCAGCTGGCCAAGTTAGCTTATCTGGCGTGATGGCGGCAGGAAAGGACTCCTCTGCTCGAATTCTCCTCTGGGCTCTGGAGACACCTCACTGATAGCTAAAAGGACCAAGGAGTATGCTGTCCGACACTGGATTCAGCAAAGCTCTGACTAGGTGCTGCTCAGTACCATCAAGACCACTGTCCCACAATTCATACGAATAAACACAGATACGTTGATTAGCAATGAATTCTGGCACAAACTGGCACAAATTTCCATCTGCCTATGTTCCAGGCTTTTATTTAACACAATTATGAGCTGGCTTCAACGCACTGTTGCTTTATCAAGATCATTTAAACAAGTGGTCTCGAACTAACGCTCCCAAGTGTGTATATCAGTGAGACTGGCCAATGAGCCACGTTTCGACAAGTGTTTGAAAAAATGTTACCTTTTCCCGTTTCCCCTAACAACGAAAGATAGTATTTATAGTTCGACCAATCGTGGTTAGGCTTTCATTTGTTGCGCTCCAATCAATTTGGAGTTTACATGGTAGGCTATTTATGTAACGTAAGGTTTTTTTTCAAACACGTTATAAAAAATTTTATGAGCAGAAATGATTTCATGCTGTCAGGCAGCCTCACTATTTTATTTTGGGTATAATTTATTAATTCCTGGACTATTGGCGTAACGTTTTACATATTATTTGTCAGCAAGCCCTAAGGAACCCAATTTTCCCACTTTAAAAGAGCTACGTGGCTGCGTTCAAAATATGTATTTTCTACCTCCTGTTTCGAAGATATGCTGTCTGGGTACTGTTATGTTTTCAACCGTAAACCCATCTATTGTTATCTTTCCTAATAAGCGTTTTTTTATGATTTTTAAAACCTAACTCTGGGGAAGGGTAGTGTATTTTATCACTGTCCGTCTGAAAAAAAAAAGTTAGTGCTTGTAGCCTAACACGCGTGATAGTAGTAATTGTGTATCGCGCGACGCGTGTTTAATGTTCGGCTTTCTGCCTCTCCCTTCTCGCTATCCTTTTGTCCATCTGTTCGTTCGTTTTGGTAACGTAATGTAGAAAAAGACATGAATGGAATTTAAAATTTAGGTCATTACGCAGTCTGCCTCTTAATGTTTTTCCAAGAAATACAGCACACGTTTCATTGAAGAAAGCGGGTATAATACAGTAAGCTTTTACTATCAACGTGAAAGCGTTACAATTTGCAGACGAAGCAGAAAACAAGGGGGATTTCGAGTACATTCTTTGTGACAGCACTGTCATTTTACCATTGCTCTTTTCTTTATTAATTTTATTTGTTAGGCTTCATATTTACCTAATAATTTATATATGTGGATTAGAATATTTCATGACACCTCCCCTCTTAAAACAGACATTATATGTCAGTCCTTTATTCTATATACACATAGAGAAATTTATTATTATTTCTGGGGTTTACGGTGATTCTCATCACACGGATGGCGGCTTAAAAAATCCGCTCCCAAATTGGTTTTTCCAGATATATACTCGATGCTAAAATTATATGGAGCCAAAAGCAAAGACCATCGGAGTAACCTAGAGTTCTCATGCTTAGCCTGTGCTAAAAAACGATAAAGGTTTGTGATCTGTTTGCAACTTAAATGCCTTCCCATATAGATAAATATTGAATTTCTTTATTGCCCATATTACTGCAAGACATTCTTTTTCGCTAGTTGAGTAGTTGATTTCAGCTTTATTCAACTTTCTGCTAGCATATGCCACTGGGCTTAATTCCCCATCCAATGCATCTGATTTCTGTAGTAGAGTTGCACCTAGCCCAATATTACTTGCATCCGTCCTTACTATGAATTCTTGACTTAAGTCAGGTAATTTCAAAATGGGTTTACTTGTGAGCTTTTCCTTCAATTCTTGGTAAGTCATTTCACATTGTGGTGTCCATGTAATGCGATCTGGATGTCCTTTACGTGTCAATTCAGTTAACGGTGCACATATGGAATTAAACTTTTTGATATACTTCTGGTAGAAACCACATAATGAGACAAAGGATCTCACGTCCTTCTTGGTTTGTGGTCTCGGGGCTTTCTGTAGTTTCTCTAAATTCTTTGGGTCAGGGGTCATGTTTCCCTGATAAACTGTGTGTCCCAAAAATTCCAATTCTTTACATCCAACGCAACATTTGGTTGGTCGGGCTGTTAAATTTGCCTCCCTAAGTCGATCAAACAGCATGTTCAGAGAGTCAATGTGTTCCTCAAATGTTTCTGTTGCTATAAGGATATCATCCATAAAATTTGTTATACAGGGATTATTCAGAGGATCCAATAATTTTCTCATCATTCTAGAGAAGACACTAGGCGCATTCTTCAATCCAAATGGCAATCTATTAAACTCATAGTGTCCTTCTGAGGTACTAAAAGCTAGGTATGGTCTAACCTCAGGCTTTACTGGAATCTGATAGTATCCTTTACTCAGATCCACTTTTGAGAAATATTTAGCTTTATTTAGTCTGGCAAACAGCTGATTTGTATCCGGCAATGGATCCACCTGTCCTTCTGTAATAGCATTCAGTCTCCTGTAATCTATACAGAGTCTATGTTCTCCAGAGGGCTTCCTTAAGAGTACAACACCGGAACTATACGAAGACTCACTGTGCGAAATAATTCCTTCCTTCAACAGATAGTCTATCTCTTCCTTCAAAGCTTTCTCCTTAGCAAACGGAATCGAATATGGTTTCATACAGACAGGTGTGGGGTCTATCAGTTTCATATCATATTCCAATAGGTTTGTATGCCCTGGTCGGTCTGTTAACACCTCTGCATGATTATTTAGAACCTGTTGCACTCTCTCTTTCTGAGTTTTCGTTAAATGTGTACTGATTTTCACCTGTGCTGCTGTCTCACAGGGGTGTAATGGATATTCAAATGATGAAAGTGGTTCCTTTTTCATCTCCATGGCGATGGACAAGGTCAACAAGTGTGTCTCTTCCTGATGTTCTCTTTCCAAATATTTCTTCAGGAGATTCACATGATAGATTTTTTCTTTCCCCTTCTTATCTATCTTATAATTTGTTCTAGACACCTTCTCTAGAACTGTATATGGACCCTGCCATCCAATTTGTAACTTATTCTGACTCCCGGGCAAAAGAAGTAGTACTTTCTCTCCCACAGCCAAATTTCTGTCTTTCGCCTTCCTGTTATAATAGGCAGCATGTTTCTTCCTGGCTTGTTTCAAATTTTCATTGGCAAGTTTCCAGCCAGTTTTTAACCGAGTGGTCAGCTCATTCACATACTGGTATGAAGATGTAATGTTTTCCTCTGCCTTTTCATCAGTCCACGTTCTTAACATAGCTTCGAGTGGACCTTTTATTGGCCTTCCAAACAATAATGTTGCCGGGGCCATACCGGTTGAACTATGGGGTACCTCCCGATAAGCAAAGAGGGCGGCGTGCAGGTACTGGTCCCATGTATCTGGTTTTTTCGTGTGCCAACTTTCTCAGGATCGACATCAATGTGCCGTTAAATCTTTCCACTTGGCCGTTCCCTTGGGGATGATACACACTACAATGGAAGTGTTTGGCCTGAAAGATCCTGAAAACTTCTTCAGTTAGTTTCCCCTTGAACTGAGAGCCATTATCAGTCAAGATTTGATTGGGAAAGCCTAACCTTGTGAAAATTGTGAGCAATGCCTCTGCCACATGTTTAGAATCAATCGATGACAGGGCTACTGCCTCTCCCCACATAGAACAAGTGTCCACCAGAGTCAGAATGTAGCTGTTCCTTCTCTTGGTTCGGGTGAGAGGTCCCACAAGATCCACGGCAACTCTCTCAAAGGGTGTTCCCACTATGGGCATTTCCCCCAGAGTTGCTGGTGCAGTCCAATGTTTAGGTGCTACTCGTTGGCACTCTGGACAGGATTTTACATATCGTTTGATATCTTCAGTTATTCCTGGCCAGAAATAGTGACAAGCTATTCGCTGTCCTGTTGCGCTGATTCCCATATGACCACTGAAGGGAATCGCATGCCCTAGTTCCAACACTTTAGTCCTATATGAAGTGGGAAGGACCAGCTGTCCGTGACCATTGGATTCAGATCCAGCCTTCCTATATATCAGTTTGTTCTTCATATAAAACTCTCCCTTGCCTGGAGGTGTATGAGATTTGGGCAACTTCTTGAAACATGGCTTGAGTGTTTTGTCCTCAGCCTGTGCCTTCCTCATCTCATCTGGGTGAGTATTTATGGGATTATCCTCCTCCTTCTTTGACTGTGATCTGGTCTGCACTGTTGCCAATATCACAGGTCTCTTGGGATTCCCCAAGAAGACATATCTACACCCCAATATTAGAGGGTAGATTGGCTCATTTATCACTGCTGCTTTTATGATCCCTTCCACATATCGCGTTTTCACTTTTATTCGGGCGACGGGAAGTGTCATGGTAGCTACATCCTTGGTTGCAGTTTGAATCTCCACTGTTTCTGTGGTGTATTGATCGGCCTGCACCAGGTGAGAACTCACAACGGAATCGTAATCTAAACCGGTATCATATAAACATCTTATAGTGACACCATTACAGATGACATCTTCACACACTGGGGGGTGGTATGGTTCCTGTAATTCTTCAGGTTTCCCTTCTTTTCCTTTTTCCCCGATGTCATAGCAGCAAAATGAGGAGGTTTCCTTCTACAATGGTCAGTGTCATGATTGTTCATCTTACAATTTTTACACCACCTTTTTCCTTGGTTGAAAGATTTTCTTTCATCATATTTCCTTTCATCGAATTGTGGGAATTTATTTTTATTTTCATACCGTGGCCTATCAAATTGGTGCTTACCTTTATTTTGATCCTTAGGATCAAATTTATTAAAGTTCTGTGGTGCCCTAAAGTTGTCCACCTGTTTCTTTTTATTACCTGTTACCTCTGCTTGAGCTGCTTGATACCTTTCAGCAACATTTAGCAACTCTTCCAGCCTCTCTGCACCTTGTTCCATGAGAAACTTTCTCAGGTCTGGAGCCATGGACTCTCTTAATTGCTCTATAAGGACCATTTCCTTAAGATCTTGGGTTTTCCCCAGAGAAGTCCATTTCTCCAAGTATGTCTCTATTCGTGCAGAGAACTGGTGATAGGTTTCACCTGACAGTAGTTTAGCATTCCTAAATTTTTTCTATAGAATTCTGCATTCTTTTCATACCTTAACAAAAGAGCCTGCTTTAGCATGTCATAATTTTCCTGATCACCTCTGCTCATTTTTGCAAAAACTTCATAAGCTGCCCCACGAAGTCCCTGAGATAACTTTAAGCTCCACCTTTCTCTCTCTAACCCATACGTGGTAGCTAATAGTTCGTACCTATTTATATAGCTCTCAATATCATCGTCTTTCTCAACAAAATGATCTAAATGAAAGTTCATAGCTGAGGTCGAGGCTCCCTGAGTAACCGTAGCATCAGAGGCAAAGGGACTGGCACCATTTTCAGGAGCATGGCCTTGAAACTCAAACTCCCTTAGTCGTAACTCATGTTCCCTTTGTAATCTCTTCTCCTCCTTTTCTGCTTCCCTCTCTGCAGCTAATCTCTTCTCTTCTCTTTCTGCAGCTAATTTCTTCTCTTCTCTTTCTGCAGCTAATCTTTTGTCTTCTCTTTCTGCTTCCAATTTCTTAGCCTCTTTGTCAGCCTCAATCTGCAACCTCTTAGTCTCAGCCTCAGCTTGCAACCTCTTAGTCTCAGCCTCAGCTTCAAACTGTAACTTCTTAATTTCCTTGTCAGCCTCTAACTTTCTTTCGGCTTCAAACCTTCTTTCTTCACGTTCAATAAATTTGTCACATTCCGTCGTGACATAGGCAACCATAACTTGCCCATCTAATCCTAACTCTTTTGCAGTCTGAACCGCAGCAGATCGAAATTTGGCCAGGTCCGCCATTGTCTATCAGGTAAATTTTTATAATGTCTACCCAACAATTCAATTTCTAACTATATATCTAATGGACAACACAGGCACCGTGAGCTCAACCTTATTTAATTCCACCCAAGGATACCTTTTAATTCTTATATTCCCTGAAGTGAATTACCCCCAATATTTTTAATAGTTAAAGATTCAAAATCCCAAGAGCGAGACCCCAATATATGTGGTGAAGTGGGATGTTATAAATACTTATAGGGAACTTAGTGTACTGACTGAGATCAGCTGTGAAGGTATCTATATCTATTAAGAGTAGTGTATTATAGATAACCTTACTTGCTACCACATATCTATATATCTCAGTCAGAATTATTCTGGAATAGTGTGATGCTACGTTATGTGTCTAGGGTATGAGTATGGTGAAGTGTAAGTCACAACAACAGACAGATAAACAATTTAATTTAATCCACTACTCTTGACAACACTGTGACACTCACATACATATAACACTCTACAAAGATATCTTAAAAGAGTCACTGATAAACTTTCAAATAACAATATGTATTCATTACTGGCATGAATGAATATGTGTCCTGATTCAACTACAAGGGAACCAGGAATCACAATCAATTTAAATTACAAGTTATGTACAGAATGTATTTAATATGAATATTGTAGTGACATATATTATTACAAATGTTCTATGTGTGTCAGTTGTGTAGTGGTAAAATGAGGTAATACTGGTTTTGTTTTGTTCAAGCTCTGTTGGTATTTGTCATCATGACTTCAATAGTTTGTCTTTAGGGACTAGTATTGGAGATGTTCACAGTTCCTGATTTTAAGACAAGTAAATTCCCCTCTTAATGTTAATTTTACAAAGTCAGTTCAAGATGAGGGGACATAATGTTGAGCTCAGCTGGCCAAGTTAGCTTATCTGGCGTGATGGCGGCAGGAAAGGACTCCTCTGCTCGAATTCTCCTCTGGGCTCTGGAGACACCTCACTGATAGCTAAAAGGACCAAGGAGTATGCTGTCCGACACTGGATTCAGCAAAGCTCTGACTAGGTGCTGCTCAGTACCATCAAGACCACTGTCCCACAATTCATACGAATAAACACAGATACGTTGATTAGCAATGAATTCTGGCACAAACTGGCACAAATTTCCATCTGCCTATGTTCCAGGCTTTTATTTAACACAATTATGAGCTGGCTTCAACGCACTGTTGCTTTATCAAGATCATTTAAACAAGTGGTCTCGAACTAACGCTCCCAAGTGTGTATATCAGCGAGACTGGCCAATGAGCCACGTTTCGACAAGTGTTTGAAAAAATGTTACCTTTTCCCGTTTCCCCTAACAACGAAAGATAGTATTTATAGTTCGACCAATCGTGGTTAGGCTTTCATTTGTTGCGCTCCAATCAATTTGGAGTTTACATGGTAGGCTATTTATGTAACGTAAGGTTTTTTTCAAACACGTTATAAAAAATTTTATGAGCAGAAATGATTTCATGCTGTCAGGCAGCCTCACTATTTTATTTTGGGTATAATTTATTAATTCCTGGACTATTGGCGTAACGTTTTACATATTATTTGTCAGCAAGCCCTAAGGAACCCAATTTTCCCACTTTAAAAGAGCTACGTGGCTGCGTTCAAAATATGTATTTTCTACCTCCTGTTTCGAAGATATGCTGTCTGGGTACTGTTATGTTTTCAACCGTAAACCCATCTATTGTTATCTTTCCTAATAAGCGTTTTTTATGATTTTAAAACCTAACTCTGGGGAAGGGTAGTGTATTTTATCACTGTCCGTCTGAAAAAAAAAAAGTTAGTGCTTGTAGCCTAACACGCGTGATAGTAGTAATTGTGTATCGCGCGACGCGTGTTTAATGTTCGGCTTTCTGCCTCTCCCTTCTCGCTATCCTTTTGTCCATCTGTTCGTTCGTTTTGGTAACGTAATGTAGAAAAAGACATGAATGGAATTTAAAATTTAGGTCATTACGCAGTCTGCCTCTTAATGTTTTTCCAAGAAATACAGCACACGTTTCATTGAAGAAAGCGGGTATAATACAGTAA
Source organism: Oreohelix idahoensis (assembly GCA_024509875.1). Lineage (NCBI taxonomy): Eukaryota > Metazoa > Mollusca > Gastropoda > Stylommatophora > Oreohelicidae > Oreohelix > Oreohelix idahoensis. The sequence continues at coordinate 300,257 of JAMPIV010012035.1, forward strand.
GCTTTTACTATCAACGTGAAAGCGTTACAATTTGCAGACGAAGCAGAAAACAAGGGGGATTTCGAGTACATTCTTTGTGACAGCACTGTCATTTTACCATTGCTCTTTTCTTTATTAATTTTATTTGTTAGGCTTCATATTTACCTAATAATTTATATATGTGGATTAGAATATTTCATGACAATCACTGAGCCATTCAAGACAGAAGAAGTCCTCTAATAAAGTCGACATGAGTCTGGACTGCTAACTCAACGTTTTTGTCCTTGGGAAATCTCCAGAATTGGAACGATAATTCTCTAAACGAACAAGGAAAGACTGCGCTGGGGACAGTAAAAATGGATTATAAGATTGACATTCTGGGATCTGTAGAAACAAGGTGGAAGGGCATAGAAAGGAAAAAATAAACACAGGGCATATAGTGCTCTTCTCATGACGTGAAGAAGAAAGCGCACTTTGTATTGAAGTCGTTCTAATACTGTCAAAGGCAGCACAGAAAGCGTTTATAAAATGAGAGACGACGAGACCCAGAAATTTGGCTCAAGTAATATCAGCGAATTATTAAAGATGCGTAAATTGCTAATAAAGGTTTCAGTGCATTGTCCCCAAATCCAGTCAGAATGTTAAAAAAAAAAAAAAAAAAAAAGCATGACTTAATTAAATTTTATTTTTAAAAGTATGCAATTTTAGAATAGCCTACAAAACTAAGAAATGTTGCCTCGGTCTGATAATGTTTACCATACGGAAGCCGCGACTGGGACAGAGGATAAGCAAATTCTTCAACAGGAAACTTCTGCGTGGATTTTTTTTTATTTAAATTATTGCTTCAGGGACTGTTTGTTGAAAGTCTGCTGTTAAAATTGATGACATGATGGAGATGCGATAGATGCGAAATCCAGTAGTAGCCATTGGCAAACTGTCTGTTTCATCAAAAATAGAAAGCTCTTCTCTCTTCTGTACTAAGTACACAGTGCAGGTTTTAATAACTTTTCTTGTCACATACTTTTCTCACTATTTCTTCTCACTTATATCTAAATACGACCACGGCCATAAGAAAATTGAGCGGGAAATCCTTCACTCTGGAGTACTGCAGACACATACACACACACACACTCCCTAGTTCTTCTGGCCGTCAGAATGGGCATGCCATTTTTAAATGTCTCATTTTGATTGCTCTCAAAGTCCGAGCCAACCTCGAGGACTCGTATTTGCAGGGCGGACCCCTTTCTTCAGCTGCCCATACCCAGACAAATTCTTGTACTTAATACAGGGTCGGTTAACGCAAACATGACACTTCGGTCGCTTACAGAAGTGGATGTCTTGTTACAGTTTGTCTAGAGAATTTCTTTTTTTTTTTTTTTTTTGAAGTATCATGTGGTAAACACTGAAAAAAAGTAGTAAACGAGGTAGTGATTACCGTATGTAGACTTTTCTTAATGAACCGTTTGTAACCAACAATGAAACAATCCCAGCAGTTTTTCCGAAAAATACGGAAACGGCGCGCGTTGCACCTCGAAAGCTAATTTTGAACACCCATTAAAAGAACATGTAGGCCTAAATCTTTCCATTTTTTAATTTTCAATGGTATATTGACCTTTGACCAACGTGAAAGCTAAATTGAACACCCATTAAAAGAACATGTAAGTCTTTCTTTTTTTTTAAATTTCCCATAGAATGTTGACCGTTGACCACCGTGAAAGCTAAACTGAACACCCTTTAACAGAACATGTATATCTTTTTTTTTTTAAATTTACCGTGGTATATTGACCATATGTTATGATACGTTTGACTAAAAAGATTCAATGAAGCTGAAATGGAATGGAGCGGAAAGGAATGCCCACAAGAGAAATAATGCCGTTGTCACGAGAGGGTAGATATTATTGAAAAAATTATAAGATCTCCTGGATAAATAGTTGTATCAAGTGATACCTGGATAGGGCCAGATAAGAGACTGGTCTTATAAGAAATACCCCCTTTTCTGAAAAGAATAAGGGTGTATCGACATCAAAGGTAGGATTAGGCTGTATAAGTTTCTAGGTAAGATTATATTATATGTTCCTAGATTCCTATGGGCTCCCTCTCAAAATCCTCCTATGATTATATTATTATTATTATTGACTCTGCTAGGGGGATTAACTAAATTATCTACCAACAAGAACTTGAACTCAACTTAAATAACTAAGTAAGTCTGCTGGTAAATATTTACAATTTATTTGTACAGTTCTTATTTTCTTCTTGAAAATCTTTAACGAAAATCACCTTCAATTTACAAAATTAAATAAATAAGCACTTGGAATATGGTTCCAAGACACCAGACATGTCCCCTGTAGAACATCTGTGGGAAGAGCTTGGACGCAGAGTCTACAGGCAAGGTTCTCCAGCTAATCTGCAACAGCTCGAAGCTGCTCTTACACGTGAATGGGACTTGATTCCCCGTAATTTCCTTCAGAGACTTGTGCGTTCCATGCGGAGCCGCTGCCAAGCTTGTTTGGAAGCACACGGTGGACATACCAGATACTGAGGATAGTGTGAATGAATGTTTTTATTGGTTGCATTTTTGGTTTTCTCCCTTGCCTGCACAGAATGCAATGAATTTCATAACAATCAAATGTACAAATTAATGACCAGCATGGATTCATAGGAAAATGAATAAAGATTCCAAATATGTAAACTTGTAAACACTTATATTTACATTTCACACTCTATTCCTGGATTATACAGGTGCTGCGTTTTTAATGTGCTTCAGTATATATATATATATATATATATATATATATATATATATTTATATATTTATATATATTTATATATATTTATATATATTTATATATATTTATTTATATATTTATATATTTATATATTTATATATTTATATATTTATATATTTATATACCTCTAAACAGAGCTATTACTTATAAGAGGAATTTCGTTGGATTACACCAACTGGGGGCGTGAACGGGCTAAATCATTGCTTAAATCCTTCACAAAAGGCGACGGACCAGATATAATGCGTTAACAATTGTTCAGCCCAATGCAACATTGTTCGTGACTTCTGGAAATATCTTGTGAAACTCCCTTAAGGTAGAAGCGTCATTAATCTTCTATCTACATCTCTGCCAAGAGTAATCTTGTCCGCAGGTAGATACCTTGGAAGCCAATATTAGATACTCTTGAGTTTTGTTCACTGTTGGACCACTACTGCAAAGCAGTGGAGGCAATCCGTGAAAAAACAATCAAGACGTTTCAGACTTTTATAACAGGGTGTTTTCGTAGAAACAAGAAGAGACATGGTCCGCAACCGGACGTTACGTCAAGGCCCTGCAGTCTTGGGAGCACTGAATCTCAAGATTCATTAGCTTCATAGTAGATCTGCCTCTGCTCCTCACTACGCTTCGGGGCACGAAACAAGTAAAACATAAGTAATGACTATTAATGCGGATCATTAACACAAAATGAAAGCAACAACTACCACTACAATTGTTACAACTGCAAAACTAACACTACTGCTATAAATGAGTTTGCTACCGTGAATCTGTCACAATTACAATTCCTAATACCTTTCTATTTCTTTAGCAGCAACAACAACAACAAGAATAACAACAAAGCTTCCACTTCTTCTATCACTACTACTTTAACTACTATTACTATTACTACTTCATCAATTACCACTAATACTACAGCCGCGAGTACTTCTACTATTAATGCTAATTCTTTAACTACAAGTGCTTTACTCCTAAAACTAATGGTACAATTTTTTTACACTGTGTCTACTGAAACAACTACAACCATTACTACGCATTCTTTGATTTTAGAAAAGGGCGCAATATTTCTGCGCAGACTTGTCATAATTAAAAAGATAAACATGTCAAGCTTGTGGCAAGAAATAAAATGTAGTGTTATTTCGGGGAGTGTACACTCAATGAAAAAGATAATATCGGTAAATAATGATGGAGAAGAAAATAGCAAAAGGACAACAGAGAAAGTGAATAAGCGAATAGATATAACGCTCTGTCACAACTTTGATAGTTCATCTGTTACGCACAGAATTTTTCTAAGACTGTGTGTAATTAATCTGTATGAATTGTACACTTTAAATTCTTTAGATCTAAGGCAGATAACCCTTGTTTAAACTATGGGTACATTGTACTATGGGGGTTACCTTCTCTTGTTGGTTGACTCGTTGGTTATCTTATCTTGTGTCTTGACTCGCTGATTCATTTTTTCGAACGATGTCTCCTTATACGGTAGTATCGGTCAACTATTTCTTGGAATGATTGAAACTAGGGTTGAGTTTTATTCCCATGTCCATATAAGGCGTGATTTCTGAACATAGCTTTGTTGAAATGGTTCCTTCATCGTTTCGTTGTGAGTGTTAGTCAGATGTATGCGTTCTGCGCATGTCTAAACTTTAAGAGAGTTAGAATCGTCTTCCGCCCAGGGATTCGACGAGATGTACTGAGCAGAGAAAGGACGCTGCTGCGTCTGTGATTTTTGATAGGGAATTCTATAGTCCTCCTGTGAGTTAGTTAGCTAACGAGGCTTTCCCTATGTGATTCAAAAACCGCCTGGAGGCGTATGTTTTGTGGTGTTGATTCTGAAGAAAGGTAATACCCTCCTTTATTGAACTCTGTGATCTACCTAGATGTTAGACATTGTGTCGATCTCTGCTCGCTTGTGTGTTACAGAATGGAGAGGTTCTTTTACTAGGAAATTTCACCACCGGTATCTTTATACCTGATATATATATATATATATATATCTATATATATATATCTATATATATATATATATATGTATATATATAGATATATATATATATATATATATATATATATATATATATATATATATATATACACACACACGGGTCGCTCTAGGCCCACAGAACAATTTCTATGTTCTAGGAATCGCTATGCCAGCGATTGCACCTATGTCGAAGGTTAGACTTAGGGACGCTATAAAGGTCAGCTTGACCTGTACTCCTGAAATGCTATTCTCGTGCGGACAATAATAGACTTATTTTGTACATCTGATCTGCCAGCATCAGAGAGGAGTATTGATTATTATTTAATGAACATTGATGATATGCAGCTGACACAGTTGCAGGATTTTTG